>CM068374.1:321608819-322208819 GCA_034769895.1 Magicicada septendecula | reverse complement strand
ATAAGACCACCTCTAAACTATCATACCGATGGTGTGGTCCTTACCAAATCCAGAAGTACTTAACCCCAGTTACCGTAGCCCTGTACGAACCTGCGACTCGAGAATATGTACGAAGAACACATATTTCGCAGATAAAATTGTATAATAAAAAAAAAGGAGGAAATACCAAAGCCAAAAATAGAAAAAGGTAATACTAGGTAGACAAGTTATCTTGTACCTGAGTAACCATGCTAAGCGCTAATCGTAGAATTATGAATGAGGCCTGATCAACCTTAGATCCTGTTCAGCGAAAGATGAGGAAAATGAGTAGTCAGCTGACCACTACCTGAACACTAGCTGACCACTAAATAAGAAATTATTTAGAGAGTAACTCTCTGAAGAGAGTAACCAAAACCAAAAGAAAGAAAAAACCGGTAGCAGATTTAAGTAATAGAAATAAGAAGAAGTTAATGTTTTAAAATGTAGTCATTAAGTGTGAATTTTACGTAATTTAAGAATTAGTTTGTAAGGATATATATATATATATATATATGTATATTGTTTAATACTCAGAAGAAATAAGTGTGTATAACTCATGCAAATAACTAAGTGAAAGAAAAAGGGAGAAGAAGGAGAGAAATTCCACACAGTAACGACAAGCGTACTCCCAGTACCTTACTTTCGAATTCTCCTTATTAAAATCCCCCCATGTCTATTTTAAGCGGCGGAGTATGTGACGATTTAAATTGAAAATAAAAAAAAAATTAATAATAAAAATATAAAACGGGAAGTTAGTGAAAAATATTAAATCGCACTATTAAACCAAATACCCCTGAACTAACTCATAATAGTAATGAGAATTAATTAAGAAAATCTAACTAAAATAAGTAATTAAAACTGTGAAAGTAAAAGTTAAAAATAATACTGATAACCCTTTAGTAAATTTATCATGCTATGACCTGTGTATCCCGGATCCAACTTGCATACCGACCCGGCATGAAATAACAAATACCTGTAAACCATAATGTAAATAATTAATAATTTAAAGTCACAAGTAGTAGTTGTAATAATTCCTGTAGACAAGATACGTCTCGATAGTTTATTTTGTCAAACTGTAAGACTGTATTATTAATGAAGAGTTGGAACTATATTATGGCGGAGTATTCACTCCGCGTCGTTGCAACTTTCCTGTTGTAACAATGCAGGACTTATGATGCGGCTTTCAAACTGTAAACAGCTCCAAGCGAGGGCTCTTCACAAAGTGTTTATTTTTAATTTTTAATTAAGTGTTAGCTTCCACTAAAAGCGTAGAGACCTAGTTATAAATAACTATGATATAGTGAGTAATTTTGTTAAACAAAGATGTGAAAAGGGAAAACTAGTGTATAAGGTGACATCTCCTGTTAATTAAAACTAACGATCAAATATGGTTCAAGTAAAGTAATTCCAACATAATGTGAAAAGAAGATGTAAACTCCAATACTACGGTGCCATTAAATATGTGATGTGCATAACTGTGAATAGTGACGACTAAGACCTAAACAACATTTACCATTACCGCCGAGGATCAGGACGACTTCACGCTACATAACATCCATCTCCTCATTAATTCACTCTGAGGACATCCACTGGAAAGACTACCCCGATGACTACCTACGACTAAGAGAGTACAGACGATTCCCGCCCCAGGACATGGACAGATAACACTTATCTAAGAGGTGACGCGGAAGCTCGTCTTCCGTGAATTATGTATATTTAAAATGTAAGTATTTATAAATGCCAAAGACTTTTAAAAGACAATCTCTAAGCATTAAGTTTTAGAATGATGTAACCAGTAATTTCTGAAATCATACGTTGTAACATTACTCTAGAGAGATAACTTTGAATCGCTTAACTAAATAAAACCATTCTTCAAATGGTATTTAAGTAACAATGCAATCGTCTAAACAAGTAAAGTAAATTTCAAACTTCATAACTAGATTAAAAGAGACTCGGATCCGAGGTAAAATACATGATCTGTGTGATCATTTGTTTTGACAGAAAACCCCTTTACAATTTCTGTATGAGTAAATTTTTATATGTAATGTGTTACATATCATATGTTAATAAAGAGATGTCATCTTGTTACATACCAAAGTGAGTGCATAAATCAGCTAAATTCCCTCCCCTTGTTTCCTGTAATTAGAGTAATTATAATTATTCTTAGTGTTGTGTTTGATTTTTCAGTTTGTTAGAACGTAGGCAGCCTGTATAATTGGCTAGAGTCAATTATCACGGGTTTCCTGGATTATAACGTAGCCGACACGTTATAATATGATTCCAGATACGATTAGTGATTGTCAGTTCTGATTGTACATATTCATTTGGAATAGCAAGGTAATGTTTTCTTTATTTATATAGGGGAATTTGGGGAAATATGAGCAGTTGGGGAATATGAGCAGGTTGAAGCATTATCGGCCACATCGGTGAATGGGAATTATTTCCCCCCCCTTACAACAGTTGGTAGCATTTCTTGGAAGCCTCTACCATGAAGGTATTATACATGCGCCAGTTGAGTGGCGCCTGTTGCTGTGTAAACGACACTTGAAGATTCGTCTACAAACATTCGGTTACAAATTTTACTGTGATAGCTGTTTATGTACATTTTGGAGGTACAGATTTACAAGTAAGTTGTTAATATAATAAAATGATATAATATTCAATGGAAAGTTGTTCCTTTAGTTTACAGTTCGTAATTAAACATCTTAGTTTTCTTTAAGTATCATGGTTATGCATGGTTATCATGACAATAATTTAGAACATGGCGCCGGAGGGGGGATGAGCAACTATAGAACATTCCAAAACACTGATTATATTTTCATTGTATTAGCCTATGAAACACGTGTAACATATAAATTTTAACGATTGATTACAATAACATTACAAATTATCATACAGTATCGTCAATATAATATTCTTTTCTAATTTTCCTATTATACATATTTCTAATTTACATGCTTGTAAAGAACTATTGCCTAATGTATTTAACGTTACATATATTTTTGTTGTTTATTCATTGGCGTGTCTTACAGTAATTTTTAACTGCATGAACCGATTTTTGTAAAAACGTAGCACTCGTGTCCATACCTTTATTCCTATTAGTTCTGAGATTGATCGCCAACAATTTAGAGTGGGGGTACCAAATTAAAGTAATTTGACAAAAAATCTAAAGTGTTATTGAAATTCAAAAATTTTGGAACAAATCTTAAAAAAGGGGTTATTCTGAAAAAATGTTCAAATGCACATGGGATATCAAATTAAAGAACATTTTAACCTAAATAAGCGAGAAACATTTGTTCTTAAAATCGTTTGACACCAGAGGCCAAAGAAAGTACAGAAAATTATTTTACACACACTCTTTAGACTTTAAATGTGCAACTTTTGCGTGTTGGCGTTGAGTGTTCATATTCATTTGGGACTTTCCAGATGCCAATTATCAGTCCCGAGGTCTAAGACAGCAGTGGTCTCCAGAAGCTATGGAACGTGCTGTGATGGCGATAAGGAACGGTGACTGCTCACAAAACCACGCAACCAAAGTATATGGTGTTCCCCAACAAACTCTTCGCAGATATTTAAGCTCAGAAAAGATAGATTCAACTGGAACCCAGTCTTACAAATTAGGTCGCAAAGAACGTGCGGAAGAAATCGTAGTTAAACACAAAAAAACTATCACGTCATGGGTTTTCGTTGACAAGAAATGACGTTCGGTCACTAGCTTTTAATTTAGCAGAAAGCCTTAAAATTGATCACAGATTTAATAGAGAAGAAGGACTAGCTGGATGGGACTGGTTATGGGGTTTTTTAAAACGTCCCTTGGGCTATCTATTCGGAAAGAAGAGAATCTTTCACTAGCCCGTGCCCTTGGTATGAAGAAAGAAGTAGTTCATAGCTAATTCGATCTCCTAGAGAGGTTTATGGAAGATCTTAACTTAATGAATAGGGCTGATAGAATCTTTGGTCTTGACGAAAGTGGTTTTCAGTTAAATACGCGAGCAAAAGAGGTTATTGCCCCGAAAGGTGACCGAGTTGCACCAAAAGAAAAGGGAGAAACTATTTCCATAATTGGATGTTTCAGCGCAGCTGGAGCCTATCTTCCACCTTGCCTAATAATCAAAGGTGTCAGAACCATAGTTGGCCTTAAAGAACGCTTGCCGCCTGGTAGTGAGGTTTTTATGAATCAGAAGTCAGCATATGCAACTGGCGACATATTTTGTAAGCTACTAAAACATTTCGTCTCGTATTTCCGCGTTACAAAAGCTGATCCTGTTCTACTCGTACTAGATGGCCATGATTCTCATTGCAATAATCCAGAGGCTCTTGACTATCCTGAAGAAAACGGCGTCCATTTATTGTGCTTCCCTCCACATACAACAAACTGGCTCCAACCGGCAGACAAATCTTTTTTCGGGCTGTTGAAGAAGGCCTACTACGATGCTGCAAGAAGATTTTTGAGGCTACACAGAAGAGCATTCACAAAAATAGAGTTTGGTGATCTAGTAAAGGAAGCTTGGGAGCAAACAGCAACAGTTAAACTTGCTGTAGGTGCTTTCCGCGCTACTGGCATTTGGCCACCAAATCGAGATGCGATTCCCGACCATGCGTACATCACTGAAGAAGTGATGAACATTGTTTATCAAATTCGTTCAACAACCACAATTCATTACCTACAGCACCAATTTCTGATGAAAACGTAGACATTGTAACGTACCAAATTTGGTAGTTACATAGAGTAACCAATTATTACGTCAAGTGACGGGAGATCATTTTTATAACAACATTTTACAGCGGCCTACTACAGAAGCAGAATGTGCTGTGAAGTTTGTTTATGAAGATGAATAGCTCTTCACTAACGATTTCGATCCTTTTAGTTAAGCTTTTTTATTAATAATGTAGCCTAATATAATAATAAATGTTGTTATTCACCAAAAACCTCGTTTTTATTACAAAACCCTAAAAAATTTGAGACTTATGCTATAAAAAAATGTTTGCACCGTTCGTTTACTGCAGAAACTAGTCAAGTGCAATTTTTTTTTTTTACAAAAAAGGTAAGAAGTAAAAAAAATTTTGTAAAAGTATTTAAATATTACTTTCAGCAAAAAATGTTAAAACCCCTCCAAAAAAATTTAGTGTGTTGCTAGGCAGTTTTTTTTTTCTCAAAATGACAAACTTTTTGTTTGACTGGTTTCTGAAATAAACGATTCATTTACTGAGAATAATTTACAACACTTTCTTAATGCACGTTTTCTAAAATGTTTTACATACTATTAACACAACTACCATTCAAACCAGTGGCGTAACTAGGAGCCGCAAGAGCCCGCAATGCGGGGGGGCTCCGAGCAAAAGAGGGGCCCCGGGCTCCGGCGCCGCGCCGTATGTTTTTATTTATTAAATTTTTATTTTTATTAATTTTATTTAACAGTGATAAGAAAGATATATTTTATAAAATCAAAGCACTTCGGCGTTCACGTAGTCACAATAGTTAGCAAAATTTCTGGAAGAAACTCCGGTAGGAATGGGGTGACAAGTCCGATGCTGCACACTGGTGCCGATATGGTTCGTATGGTACAGTCGACAAAGTCAAACTGAAATTTGCGCAGTGGCAAAGTGATTCCCGCTCGAGCGATCATAGCCGAGTACATACAGTCAGGGCCGGCCTAAGAGCAAAATGCTGTGTGTGCAAGAATGAGTTTTGGCGCCCCTTACAATGAAAATGGGTATAGAAAACCCTCCAAAAAATGGTATGGGTGCTCTATAACTGAAATTTGTCGGAACTTAATAACTGAAGTTGGCATTTTAAAGGGATTAAAAACCAAAAACTAAAACTAATAAGTAGTAATAAATAGTAAATATTAAAGTAAAGTATTTAGTACCTTTTCGTTATTTTTATTTTTTTAAATGACTTCTTCTAGTACTAATTCTTTTAACTGACTTTTTCAAACTTCAATAGGCGTGCTGTACTGTACTTGTGTAAAGAGCAAACTCCTAACAAATTCTTTTACTCAGTTTATTGTTTTGTCAGGTAGAAAATAACAGACACATTTTTTTACTACAACAAAAGTTTTATTTGATTTAATATTCATGAAAAATACATTTCAGTTTGAATATATTAATATTAAAAAAAGTTATGTCAGTACATTAGAAAAAGTACGAAAAAGTTCAGAAATATAAACTTTGGTATTCACTTTTCTCGAAAAGGTACATCAATATAACTATAAATTGATAGTAGTAGTCTAAAAGATCAAGAAAATTGGTTAAAATAATCTGTATTATACACTTAGCAGTGGACCTTCCTAGCTTTAGCAGCCCAAAATGTTTTTATTAGTGCATCATAATCTAATGACGATGAAATATCATTTTCAATGGACAAAATTGCAAGATTGTTGAGTCTTTCTTGCGAAAGAGTAGACCTTAGGTAGGTTTTTATTAATTTTAATTTTGAAAAACTTCGCTCCGCCGACGCTACCGACATTGGTATTGTCAGAAGTATTCGCAAAGCAACCCACACATTTACATAAGCGTCTGCAGATCCAGTTTCCAACAGAAAGTTCAGCACGTTCAGAAGCGTTTTCCCACCTAAAATCAAATACAAAGGAATTAAAAGACTGCTTTTTAATTTTGGAAATTAAAAAACTTTGAAAAATAATAATTTTGTTTGAGCCCAAAACAATTATGAATTAACTGACCAAACAATAAATCAAGATGATCAATTTTGAATAGCTAAAACGTAAAAGTAAAACGTACCTTTATTTGGCATGAGGTCCATGATAGAGATCAGCTCCTCGCATAACTCAGCTCAAGAAGAAAAATTACCGGCTGGAAGCCAACAAGGTTGGAATTCAGCCCGACGATGTTTGAGCCCGACAACAAAGTCCCAGTCACCAAAAAAATATAAATCCATTACGCACAAGCGTAAAAAAAAAAAGCACAGCGCAAGACATGTTCACCCTCCGGAGTATTCAATGAGGACGGAGCCGTAGATTTTTATCCGTGCAAACCACACAATTGTTGATGTTCGAAAAACACATGGCCATCACGTCGTGGGAACGAGAAGGAATAATATAAACAAAAATGTGAAACACTACGGTGTAACTGGCCCCCTGCTGAGCAAGCATGAATGTACACCGTGAACAGAGTACTCTTTGTCCTCAACCGGAACAGGCGAATGCAGAAGGATTTATGATGGACCGCGAGGGAGGCTACACTTCACAGACAGACTGTAGAAACAAATACATCGCCCACCCTATAGTTAGACAACGCAGCGTGAGAAACAGAAAAATTACAGTGGTATTGAAGCAATCTTTAGTAAAAGAGTAAGGTAGTTTTTAATTATGTTAGTTTCGTTACTTATAGCTGTACCGAGAGAGAGAGAGAGAGAGAGAGAGAGAGAGAGAGAGAGAGAGAGAGAGAGAGAGAGAGAGAGAGAGAGAGAGAGAGAGAGAGAGAGAGAGAGAGAGAGATAACGAGAGCAAAAAGTGAATTCAAAGCTTTAGTCTGTTACAAAGTGTTTGTATAAGGTTGTGTAATGTTACCATAATTTTTGTGTTAAAACTATTGTATTGTCAAAACTATCGTAAAAGTTATCGTATTTCCAAAATTATCGTATCTCCCATAATTATTGAGAGAGAGAGAGAGAGAGAGAGAGAGAGAGACTGCTGTCTAGCGCGGCGCACCCCACTGCACGCATGCGCGCACGCTACAATGCAAGTAACTCCCCGCTGAGCGCGCGTGTGTATAGAACATAAAATTCGTATGTGTTAGAAAATGTTTATAGATTAATCATTCGTTCCGCTGCACTTAATGGTAGTGTAAAGACAATAATATACGCGCATAATCAATAATATACGCGCATAATCAAGTACCTGTATTTTTGGACCTGATGATGTAAAGTCGGAACAATAGAGTGTTGTACTGAAGCAATCTTTAGTAAAACAGTAAGGTAGTTTTTAATTAGCTAATGTTGAAAACAACTGTGACAGAGCTCCAAGCCATTAGGCCTGTTCCTATTTGTAAGCATCACCTGCGAGATACAGTTTTAAGTAATTTTAAACAAGTTTATCGACAAGTTTTACTGAGTTTGTTGGCCTACGTTAAATTCAATACAGCTAGTAAATATTCTGCAATTTGTAAAATATTTGAAACCATGATGGCTGCTCCGAAAATATCGAGTACCGAAGTTCTCAACTTCAGTAGAAGAAACGTATGTTTTATCTAATTCAACGATAGTACACGCACTTGCGCACACAAAAACCCGGTTTCTTATAAAGTGCGACACATAGATAAACATTCAAACAGCAAATAGATTCGATCCCTTGTCCAACATAGATACGTCTCTTAATCATGACGATTCTGGCAACTCAAATAACGTTAATAAAAACAATCAACCGAAAACACCAAAGCCTCCGCCAATCTATATATACGGTGTTACGAACTATAAAGCAATGACAGACTTTCTAGCATCGGCTGCAGAAGACGAAACATACCACAGCAAAGCTCTCTCAAACAACACAGTTAAAATTCACCCCCACACCGTTGACACTTACAGAATATTAATTAGACTACTCTGTGAAAAAAAATATAGTCCATCACACCTACCAGCTGAAACATGAGAGAGCCTACCGTGTTGTCATAAGAGATCTTCACTATTCAGTGGCACTAGAAGAAATTAAAGACGAGCTAGCTAAATATGGCCACAAAATTCGGAATATCATAAACGCGAGACACAGGAAATCCAAGGACCCACTGCCTCTATTTTTTGTAGACCTCGAGCCCCAAGATAACAATAAGGAAATATATAAATTGGAATATCTACAAAATACAAAAATTACAGTTGAACCGCCAAGAGTCAAAAAGGCAATAATCCAATGCACACGATGCCAGGAATATGGCCACTCCAAAACTTACTGCAGAAAATCATTTATCTGCGTAAAGTGTGGAAAATCTCATGACACTAAAACGTGCATGAAACCTAGGGATACCCCCGCTACCTGTGCACTATGCGATGGCAGTCACCCAGCCAATTATAAAGGGTGTTCTGTCTACCAAGACCTGATAAGATCTAAACTTAGGGGCAATCCACAACTGCTAAGTAGTGCTACTCCACAGACACAATCTAATGTGATTCAGAATTCTCCATCCCCTCTACCACCACCGCGAAATACAACTTCTACATATGCTCAAATCACGGGCGGAAGTAGAAAGACACAAATGACTAGCAACAGCCACGCAAACCCCACTAACAGGGAAGTAATGGACCAACTGGCAATTTTCCTAAGTGAGTTTAAAACTATGTTCGCTCAACTCATTAATCAAAACAGCATTATCCTCAACATGTTATCTACAGTCATAAATAGAATACCTCAGCAATGACCCCGGCACTAAGAATAGCTGTCTGGAATTCGAATGGGCTTTCCGGCCGCATACAAGAAATTATCCTCTTCCTGAATATCAATAAAATTGACATCCTCCTAATTTCAGAAACCCACTCAACGGATCGAACAGTCTTCAAAATACCTTATTATAACATACTCTACGCTAACCACCCTGACGGTTCAGCTCACGCAGGTTCAGCTGTCATCATACGAAACACTCTTCATCATTATGTCATGGAGCCACATGTCACTGCAAAAATCCAAAGTGCAATCATTAAAGTTCTCGCCCTTCCATGGCCCTTGACCTTAGCAGCTACATACAGCCCACCACGCCATTCCATATCAACAGACGGATATCTAGAGTTTTTCGCCACTCAGGGACCACACTTTCTTGTAGCGGGGGACTGGAATGCGAAGCATACTGCCTGGGGCTCAAGGCTTATCACACCAAAGGGTCGAAATCTACTGGAAGCTATACACCATCTTCATCTCAGCTACTTATCAACAGGAGAACCTACGTACTGGCCCACAGACTTAAATAAAATTCCAGATCTTCTTGATTTTGCGATAACAACAGGAATCTCGCACTTATATACCAAAATCGAACCAAATCTCGACTTAAGCTCTGATCATAGCACTATTATAATTACATTAAGCAATAATGTAATCTGGAGGGAACCTCCACCTGTTTTATGCACTAAGCAGACTAACTGGGATTTATTTGAAGACATTATCAATGAGAATATCAACTCTAACTTTCGCATTGCGGATTCCAGAGACATTGAAGAAGCCGTTCAATACTTTACTAAACTACTACAGGATGCTGCATGGCAACCTACACCAGAAAGAAGAAAAGTTTTACTTGATTATCATAATATACCTCTGCACATCAAACAACTTATTCAAGAAAAACGAAAAGCTCGCGGTAAGTGGCAACGAACGAGAAACCCCCAGTATAAAAATTCTCAATAGGCTCACCCATAGAATTCGCGCAGCTATGCAAGAGGCCCGAAACGCATCGTTTGAACACTACGTAACATGTTTAACACCCCATGATCATTCAATATGGAAGGCGACAAAAAAAATCAAACGCCCGGTAATCCCAGTATCCCCCATTTGTAAACCTGACGGCAGTTGGGCTCGAGTGTGTGAGTATGTTGAGAGTGTGAAGATAAGGTGAGTGTGTTCGCAGATCACCTTTCCCAGGTTTTCACCCCAACCTCATCAGCAATTGATGACTCAGAAATTCTAACTTACCTTGATGCTCCCTGCCAATTATCTCCTCCAATCAAAGCGTTTGCCTTCTCTGAAGTTCTCAGGGATATAAAACATTCCAAGACACATAAAGCCCCAGGGTACGATTTAATAGTTGGAGAAGTTCTGAAACATCTTCCCAAAAAAACGTTAGTACTACTTACAACTATTTACAACAGTATGCTCAGACTGTGCTACTTTCCAATCCAATGGAAATTTTCCCAAATTATCATGGTCGCAAAATCTGGCAAACCCCCTACTGACCCTACATCTTACAGGCCAATAAGCCTTCTTCCACTCTTGTCAAAAATATTTGAACGACTTCTCCTGACCAGACTAAAACAAATAGTGCCATTTAGGTACCTGATCCCTGAACACCAATTTGGGTTCAGTGAAAAACATTCTACAGTGCAGCAATGCCACAGAATAGTGAACAAAATTAGGGATAGCCTGGAAAAGAAGACGATGTGCGCAGCTGTCTTCCTGGATATTCAGAAGGCTTTTGATAAAGTCTGGCATGAGGGCCTTCTGTACAAGCTGAAGAAACAACTTCCTGATCAACTATATTTACTGTTGAAATCATATGTGCAAGATAGACACTTCCAAATCAAAATCGAAGACACTGTCAGTAATATCTCCTATAAAGTCGGGAGTGCCTCAGGGCAGCGTTCTGGGGCCATACTTATATCTTATATTTACTGCCGACCTACCTGTGACAGACTACACTACCACCGCCACCTTCGCTGATGATACCGCTATCCTCGCAGTAGATCTCAACCCGGAACGAGCCTCTGAGAAACTGCAAAGCCATCTTTACCTCCTGCAAGATTGGTTCCAGCGGTGGAGGATCCGAGTTAATTCTGCAAAATCCACTCAAATAACCTTCACCATGAAACGTAGCTCTTGTCCACAAGTCACCATCAACGATGCCCCCCCATACCTATAAAAGCAGAAGTTAAATACCTGGGGCTGCATTTGGACGACAAATTAACATGGAAAGCCCACATTCAGGCTAAGAAACAACAACTCAACTTAAAAGCTAGGCAAATGTACTGGCTCATAGGTAGAAAATCTCAGCTATCTCTCGCAAACAAAGTCATCATATATAAAGCTGTGCTCAGACCAATCTGGACTTACGGTATAGAATTGTGGGGCTGCTCTAAACCTTCCAACACAAAGATTCTGCAGACAGTTGTCAAAAATCTTGCGGTGCATAACGAATGCTCTCTGGTTCATCTCTAATTATACTCTTCACAAAGACCTCAACATTCCATACATTTCTGATTTCATCAAGATGCACGCCGCTAAGTACAGGAACCGCAACATAGGACACAGCAATAACCTGATCAACGAGCTCCTCAATCCATCACTGGATGTAAGAAGGCTGAAGAGACAGTGGCCAGATGACCTGACCCGGTGAACGTGGTAATTATCGCTGGATGGTTCCCACCTCAAGTAACGACGTATACATCACTTTTACTTATTACTCTGTAAAATGAGTAGATAGTAAAACTGCATTAAAAAAAAAAAGTATTATTTAGATTCTGTATATATGTAAACTGTTCAGTACAAGAAGCCGGAATGTGTGTGTTCAACCTTGTTCAGGTATAAGGTTGGATCTCTGGGCAATTTAGATATAGGCTTAGTCAAAAAATTTGTCTAAATGGAGAGAGAAACAGAAACAGAAACAGAAACAGAACTGTCAGTCAGTCGGTTCAGTTTTGGGCTGAAGGCAGTATGTTCGGAAAGACGTGCGCGAGGACAATAGTTGTCATATTTAATGTTTTCTACACATTAATATCTGTACAATTGAATTTATTATAGCTAAAAACATTATTTACACTGTACTTGTAATGTAAATTTACATGCATAATAATTCTTATACTTTGTTCTGGAAATATTATTATTTATGTCAGTCAACTGCAATAATGAAACTCATACAGTGCAAAAAAAAAAATTTGTCATACATATATTTTTGTTATTGAACATTACACACAATAACTTTTGATTTTGAGTGAAACTAGTTTCAAGATTGTCAGTGCCTGTTGCGAGAAATATTATACAAATATATCAATTTTATCAAAAATACGTGAAAACCTATTTTTAACTGTTAAAATTAATGTTTTGAAAAAACAGCTCGGGGGATTAAAAAAAAAAAAAAAGTCTTAAGTTACAATAAAGACATCCAGAAATCAAACAAAAGAAAAAAAATCTGAGGTGCTTCGACCTTCGATTGAAACCTGGTTCAGGACCCCGTTGGCCTGCTAACCTCTACGTTGAGGAGAACAAGAAGAGACGTTTCAGGCACACGACTATTACATGGCTTACTTACCTGTTTACCTACACCTAATACATGTTAGGTGGATGGAAGAGCTGGGCTGAACTCCTCATTCACATGGAGAGTAGCTAGACGCACAGCATAGTACTGTGCCACCTAAGAACTAAATACTAGTAACAAAGAACACAGATACAGTGTCTGTTGAAGTAATGGTCCGAACAACTTATGCATATTCGCTTGCAACCACCAAGTTGAATAATGAGACAGGTAAGATTGTAGGAATAAAAGTGGGTACCTACGTCCAATACTAAACGGAAAATGTCTGATGATGGGAGAAGAAGAAGAATGAAGGAAGGTAAGGTGTAGAGAGAGAGAGAGAGAGAGAGAGAGAGAGAGAGAGAGAGAGAGAGAGACCTATTGTACACGACAATTAACTGTCTAACGTGGGTGCAATTCTATGACAGAAAATAGAATAACAAATGGTACAAAGAAAAGATAAAACATGGTGAAACGTGAACAGGTGCGCACGAAACGTACACAGGTGGGCAACAAACGTGAACAGGTGCGGACCCAAACGTAAACAGGTGCGGACTAAACGTAAACAGGTGTTCAGTCTTGTTAACAGTAGTGTTCAGTCTTGTCAACAGTAGTGTTCAGTGTTGTCAACGGTAGTGTTCGGTCTAGCGTTCTTAGTGTTTGCGTTACCGATTTAGCGTTAGCCGAATCACACAAAACATTCATCACTAACAATATTACCGTACTACCAGATCGACGTTATCGTTAGCGTTAGCATTAACTTTAGCGTTTGCGTTAACGTTCTTAGTGTTAGAGCGTTACCGTTTTAGGGGTTTCCGAATCACACAAAACATTCATCACTAACACTATTACTACCAGATCAACGTTATCGTTAGCGTTTGCGTTCTTAGCATTCTTAGGGTCAGCTTTCTTACCGTTAGCATTAACTTTAGCGTTTGCGTTAGCGTTAACGTTCTTAGCGTTGACGTTCGTAGTGTTAGCGTTACCGTTTTAACGTTAGCCGAATCACACAAAACATCAGTCCGGATGGAACCTGTCGTCTTCTTGGGGTTTTCCTGAAATATTACGTTTAACACAACAATGTGTCGAGTAACAACCGGTTCGTATCTCTCCACTTTTCTCCTCTCTTCTTTTCTGTACTAGCGATCGCGTTACGCACGTCCACAGACTTAAACGCTATGGTGACGACGACGAGCAGCGCGACTACGGCTACGTACGCTAACACCGATCTCGAACTGACTAAAATCTCGTGGATGCTTCCGTACGTGCACGTGAAAAACGATACGCGTTTGGACCTAATGCAGAAGGACCCACCGCTGTCCATACCGTTTCGCAGTTGGGAACTCCACGAGTACCCGGCATTACCGACGACCAGCAGGCAGTCGTGGACGATCAAGACGTCTTCGCAACTGGAGAAGCCGCGTTTCGTGATACTAACATTCCAGACCGGCAGAAATAACTATGTGAAAAAACACGCTGACGAATTCGATCACTGCAAGGTGACCAACGCGAGACTTTTTCTGAACGACAAGTACGATAACCTGAAATTGGATATTGCTAACGGACGTTACGCACTGCTGTACATGTATTCTCGTTTTCAAAAATCGTACTACCATAAGACTCAGTCCAACGTACTTCTATCGCCGGACGAGCTCAGAGATAAAGCACCGCTATTTGTCTTCGATTGTAGCAGACAGGACGAGTCGCTCAAGTCTTCACCGTTCGACTGGAATTCGAGTCCACCGAAAGTTTCCCTGCTGAAACCACGGCCTTCTGCACGATACTTCAAGATTCGCTCAACGTATACACTCCGCTGTCCAACACTGTACACAGACACACTTGATTTCGCTCCCCACTACTACTACCACCACCACCCGGGTAGTTGTCTCCCCCCCACCACCACCAACAGGAAGTCTAGATTTTACCGAGTGTTGCATCATCATGTGTCAGTTGAGAGACTGCAGTTGACTGGGAACGTTGTTGTTACTGTGAACGTTGTGAGTGTTATTACCTAACAACATGGCTTCATCGATTGTTGAATTCGAACAGCAGCAGCAATCGGAACATGTGTTTCACGTACGCGGAATTCACGGTGCATACGACAGTGTCGGGTTCGCCAACAGTCTCGTTGCATTGTGTCGGGTACGTCGCTCATGCTTTCCGCTTTTCCGCGGTTCGACACGTACGAGAAAAGAATGAAAACGTTCGGTGAAAAAGAGTGGCCGATCGCGATGTGCGTATGAGCCGAAACACTGGCCGAAGCGAGTTTGTTTTACACGGGACGCAGCGATCGCACAGTTTGCTTTACTTGCGGTGGAGGGGTACACATGTGGGAAGCCAACGACGTTGTGTGGGCGCAACACGCTCGTCATTCTCCGGACTGTCATTACCTTTTGTTGAAGAAGGGAAAAAATTTCGTCGATTCCGTAAGAAACGCAGTGAGTCATAAACGCAAGCGAGGAGGAGGAGGAGAAGAAGAAGAAGAAGAAGAAGATACAGAGACCTCTGAGAAACAAGACGAAGCACAACAAATCCAGTTTAAGGTATGTTACACGGAATCCATCGAACTAGTGCTTCTGCCGTGTCGTCATTTCGTCGCCTGCACGTTGTGTACACGTTTGCGAAAGTGCCCGTTAGTAGGACCAAAATTTATATGGTTACGTCAGAGCGTTTTTATAAATTATTTATTCGTCTGTTTTGTTTAACAATATTGTTAAAAACGTTGCATCATATTTATTTTACAATATTGTTAAAAAAATGTTGGATCAAATCATCGTGAAGCAGTATGGTGCAATCGTGTTGACAGGATGTTGTGGAATAGTAGAACAGGGGGGATTGTCTGCCAACATAAAGCGGGGGCTCGTTCGCTATACCGTTCTTCACTCTTGTGTCGACAGTGGCAAGCAACGCTTGGGAGTGTCACCGTTTACGAATACGTACGATGTTACGACGTACAAACGGGTACGAAGTATCCGATTCGTTCGTTGCAGAACGAGACGACCCCGTACGGACCTTCTATGGCGGTCGTTATATCGAAGGGATAGGACGGCACGGGATTACTGAAAGTCTACCTGCCGAAGAGATACTCGAAACTGTTTACGGATGAGGAACTGCAAGGAGTACAACCGGAACGCTCTACCTACAGTACAACGGAAAAAAAAGCTCGTGTAGCGGACATTACTATTTCGAAATTGTAAATATTGTATGTTTGTAACAATTATTTATGTGTCTTTCTTTGATAATACCTGTATTAAAAAAAACATGAGCGTTATTTGCCCCCTCTGCTCGTTCCTTTTCCCCCTTCCATCACAACCACCATTAATGCCGGTGACGCTGTGTAGACAGAGCTGTGTTTCGTCAGTCAACGGTAACGGACACACGCTTTTACAGGTATGCAATCGAAGTTAATGGTATCCCCCAGTGCTTCATCTCAAGACGACATTCGTCGACAAATTTTCAATCGTTAACGTCGATCCAAACACAGAGGATAACCCGAGCCCGAGCATGACGTGAAGCGTTGTGGTGCAATCCACCTGTTAGAACTGTTGCATCGTGTCACTGTGGTGGTGGTGAAGCGTTATGGCGCAATTCTATTAGTGTTTGACAGGGGGTCAGCGCTGGTTAGTGTTTCGTTGACCGGGGTCGGTGCAACATCTCTCGCTGCAACAACTCCCAAAGGATGAGTTGTTTGGCGGTAAAATAATAATTTTCTCAGGAGATTTCAGGCAAATTCCTCCGGTAGTAGAAAACGCTAAGACAAATGCCGATATCGTTCGTGCGTCAGTTCGCGGATCTTATATCTGGAAAAAAGTTAAGTCGTTCACGCTTACAACGGCCCATAGGTTAACCGGCGAAGGATATTATGAAGAATTTTTAATGAAGATAGGTCCGACTCCACCGAAAAACGCGAGCTCGGCGAAGGGCGTAATTTGGAAAAACTCGTGGCACTGCCACAGCTATCCTACGTGACTAAGCTTCGCGAATTGATCGACTTTGTTTTCACCAAAGAAATTTTACAGAAGCGTGATGAATGTGCAAAAAGGGTTGTAATATGCACTCTGAATAATAATGTCAAAGAAATTAACGGTATAGTATTACAGGCGCTCGACGGGAAAATTCAAAATTTATATAGTTTCGACAGTGTAGCCGAGGAGGACGGAGCGGGAATAGATGTTGATGAGTCCCTATTACATCAGGCTCAAGGGAAAGGAATTCCAGAACACGTTCTCAGGTTTAAGGTAGGATCGGTTTGCATGGTGACGCGAAATTTAAATTTTGATCTCGGCTTAGTCAACGGAACAAAAGTAATTATCGTCGCAATTACTCGTCGACTTATCACATGCCGAAGAACAGGCTCTGACGAGCTTTTTGGCATCCCAAGAATAACTTTTAAATTTCCGATCTTCCCAAATAGTCCCATCGAAATGTACAGGCGGCAGTTTCCCCTCGAACTTTGTTACGCGATAACGATCCACAAAAGTGAAGGGCAAACCATAGATTTCGTGGGATTAGATTTACGGTCCGACCCTTTTACCCACGGGCAACTTTAAATACGTCGCGCTTAACCGGGTAAGATCTCCGAAAAATATTCACTTACTTGTTCCTCCCGACCAGGTTATAGATGGCGTTCCTCACACAAGAAACATAGTGTATAAAGAACTATTATAAATAATGTATTCTCGGTAATAAGCTTTCCACCCTGTAAATATGTAATATAATAATGTTTAAGTTGTGTAATATTGAAGTTTGAATGTTAAAATAAGTGATTGTAAATATTCAGATATTGTAAATAAATAAAAGGCATTACCGAGAATACATTGTCTCCTGGGATAGGTTCGTTCGGAGGCCGTTGTAAATATGTATATAGCTCCCCCGACGTTCGTCGGATCGGGGCGTCCACCGAGGGGGTCTGGGGGCGAAGTTCCCAGCGAGCGGCGAAGCCGCGAGTCTAAAAAGTAAAGATGTCACATGTTATGTTTGGCATGAGTCTGAGGGGGGCTTAACTGCAAACGAGTTTGCTTCCTGTATCTATGATGTTGTAACTAACCAATGCCCAATGCCTAACAGTAAAAATCTTTTGTACAGCGATGGTTGCTGCTATCAAAACAGAAATGCAGTTCTGGCAAATGCACTGTTTAATTTGGCCAAACTTAAAAAACATTACAATTGTACAAAAATTCTTAGAAAAGGGGCACACCCAAATGGAGGCGGACTCTGTCCACTCTCAAATCGAACGGCAAGTTAGAAAAAGAAATTTCAGATGTCCTGCTGATTATGTCCCCGCCATATGAATGCTCGTAAAAACCCATCCCCTTACTCTGTTAAGTATTTGGACCACACATTTTTGTTCGAAGACCTGAATTATTTTAAATCTATACGCCCAGGGAAAAAGGCTGGAGAGCCTTGTGTGACAGATCTCCGTGCACTGCAATACACTGCATGTGAAATAAAGTACAAACTCCGTTTAAAGGATGAGTGGCGAATTCTACCAGTGAGAGGAGTCTACCACGAATCCAACCTTCAGAACTGAGTGATATTCCACCCCTGTTGTCTGAAAGCGTCCCAATAAAAAAATCGAAATATGATGTTCTCCAATGTTTGAAGGCAACTTTGCCATCGGACTATCATTCATTCTATGATAATCTACCTTGGCAGTAATAATTGAAGACTGCCATTTTTAAAGCTAACACTGTACTTTCTTTGTACTGAAATACATGACTATTGTTTTTAATGTATCAAAGCATTTTTATTTATTAATGTGCCCCTCACTAGTTTTTTTTCCACACTTCATAAACGGGCTAGAGTGCAAAAGCCGTAACTCCACCATTAAAAATTAGGTTTTACATCGAAAAAGGTATTAACTCCATTAAAAGTTTTCTAGTTACATTTTATTGTAATACAGATTAATTATAGGACAACAATGTATAAAAACTAACTAAATTTGATAAATTTGTTAAATAATTTGTAATTAGTTGCTACAGAAACAGTTTTATAGCTCTCCTGTAAAACAACGTATTTTGGAGTTACGACCTTTGCACATTAGGGCGACGCTATGCTGCTCCCGCATGGTGGTCGCTTTTGTCGACCACTAACAAGTGTAGGGTAGAAGCTTTCCAGTCCCGATCCTTGTCGTGGTCTCCATGGTTTACGAGGAATAATAGTCTATTATTTGTGGAGACCTTCGAGTTCCCAACATCGCCGATTTTGTCCGGTCGCTTGCCGAAACTCTCTTTGCTTCTGCAGCGGCCTCGTCCTTTCCCTACTTACGTACCATTAGCACGTCAGAACCACCTCCCCTTATACGAGTCAAACGCCCTTGGACGATTTTAGACGACCCTCCATAATTCTGATTGCTGCTATTTAGGTACCCCAGCAACTTGACTTCCTTGTTACCTTCCTTCTAAGTCTTCTCCCTCCCCAAGTATGTTGGCACACGGCTTTGAACTGTTACCGTTTGCCGCCGACACGGAGGTTCCCTGCCTCGCAGGGATCGTCCGGCGCAACAAGGAGCCTGCCTGCTGGGCCGGGCGCGTCTGCCGTTCGCCCCGTCACCAATGGCAGTGTTACCATGCCCCGAACCTATATAAAATAAATATGTTCAAAATTTCCGCCGCTTTCTCAGTTAACTGGTTGGCGTCGTGTCCTTCCTGATTTTTAGGCTACCTATCTTGTTGAAAGTCCAGCACTGTTTTCATCTGACAGCCATCGGGCACGTCCCGGAAGCTGTAATTCAGCCATGGGTGCAAAGACGCCCCACTATATAATGAAATGCAATTTTCCTGCGACAAGGTTCGCTGTAAGCACACGAAGAGCATCAGCATCATCTCTCTTTTACCTTAGGGTAAAAGTTTCCGCATTCGAGCCCCGACCCGGACCCAACCAGTGTTACAACTGCCAGCGGTACGGGCACAGCAGTGTATATTATTATTACCCGACACGCTGCGGTGAAGGTCATCACAAGGGCGATTGTCCATCGAGCTCGCCCGGACACTACCGTCACCGGGGCACGCCTGCATTGTGTCCCTGGATCTGGACATCTGGACCAGACACTGCAGTCTACCCTGAGCTATTGCCAAGGTAGGATGCGTTCGTTTGTTCTCTTGTGTTCTGGAATTTTCCATTCCACAACGCTGGCTCCAGCTTGTCTGGAGCACTATATCTTCATTATTATACAGTTTATTACAGTGAAACTTTCACAGTGTTCATCATACGTAATGCTATGTGTTCAATTAGTGCGGGCAGTGGTGAACTCGTGTTTTTGGTGTTCTCCGCTGCTGACTGTTGCCTGGTAAGTGTTGTAAGTTATAAGTAATATGCCTCACTACCTGACTAAGATCTCTAGTATCTCTCCAGCCTAGGCGTAGTTTAACCTCGCCAAAGGCCGCACCTAACGCTCCCGTCGGTCCTTCTAATGGCCACGAAATCTCTCCTTTACCAGCCGAACCCGAGACGATGTCGGCTTGGACGAGCGCAATGGAGATCGAAGAGTGGCAGACTGTGAGTAGCCGGAAACGGCGAAACAGTGGCGACTCCACAGATTCCGGGCGGTCTTCTCAGCTGGGTCCTATCACGGACAGATCCGCTACGGCCTCCACTCAACCTACCCCGCCCCGGGGGTTGTCGCCTCTGATTTTTGACCGGCCCGAGGACTGGGATAAGGTCATGCGGCGACTTCACCGGGCTGCTCCCGCGAATACCCTGACTGCAGTTTGTCAGGGTGGACGCTCCGTCCGCATCGAAACCACGACGATCGACAGTTTCCTGCTCGGCCAGACCGATTGTGGAATCATCTTCCACACCTACGCACTGCCGGAGGAGAGAGAGATCAAGGTCGAGATCATCGGCATCCCCGCCGATGTTCCCGTCCCGTCTATTACTCCTCTGTTCTCCCCCGGCAGACACATCGCTAGAAACGCCTTCTTAGTAAAGATACTCAAGGTAGGCAATTTCCAAAACATCTACCAGTTAGACTCTCTCTTTTACCTTAGGGTAAAAGTTTCCGCATTCGAGCCCCGACCCGGACCCAACCAGTGTTACAACTGCCAGCGGTACGGGCACAGCAGTGTATATTATTATTACCCGACACGCTGCGGTGAAGGTCATCACAAGGGCGATTGTCCTCGTGAACGCACCGCCACCGCGACGTGGGCAAACTGTCGAAAAGACCACCCGGTAAGCTCTCGCCAGTGCCAGCACTATCAGGATGCCCTGAAGCGCATCAGTAAGGCCCAAAAACCTACCCCTACTCCCAAGAAACCCTCGCCACCAGATATGCCGCCCCGGAGGCCCCCACTCCGACTACCTCGTCTGCGCCTTCAGCCGCTGTAGTCGCCCCCGCCCGTCCAACGCTTGCTCAGTTATGCGGTAGCCGCCGCCTCCGATGCATCTTTCCCTCCTTTGGTCCCGTCGCGAAAGCAACCTGCGCCAAAGATGAAGAAACCATCAACTTCTGTTCTCACGCAACACAAGCCCGCTGCACCCAAGCCAGCATCTACCCCAGCTCCCAAAGAGCCTCGGCAGCCTAAACCTAAGCCACGGCCCGATAATGGTATCATGTATCGAATGCCCCCACCCACAACGCAGACGCCATCGACTGAGGAAAAGTCCTCGGACCTGAACTTGGCCGATCGCCTGGGTGCCTGGGTTGAGATCCTCATTCCCCAGATCTTGACTGCCAAGGACGTCCAGTATCTGCTAGTCACCATTCTAACCTCCCTCATGACCTTCCTGCCTCCCAATGTCTAGGCCTCTTCGGCTGGTGGCATGGAACGCGCATGGCGTTCCATCTCGCCGAGCCAAATAGGCTAACTTTGCCACCGAGTATGACTTAGATGTCCTGTTTCCTTTCAGTTTTCGGCGTACACAACGTATCGCACGGATAGGCCTCAGCAGCCACCCCCCGCTCGTCGCAGCGGGGGTACTGCTATTCTCGTCCACAGGCGCATTGCCCATCGTCACTTACCCCTTCCAGATACTAGTATTTTGGAGACGACGGCGGTGGCCCTCTTGATCGGGGACGGAGAGGTTCGCCTTATTTCGGCGTACCTACCTCCCGGGCCCGGCGGGTCTCCGCCGCCTGAGGAGTGGGACGCTCTCCTCGACCACGAATTACCTACTACAGCTGGCGGAGACTTCAACTCCAAGCATCCCTCTTGGAACAGCCGTGTCACGAACCCGCGTGGCCGCTCGCTCTACAGCTACGTTCAGCGTCATCTACAGGTCTCAGTTCTTGGTCCTGATTCACCGACCCATGTGCCCACTAGGGGCCCCTTTCCGGATGTCCTTGACATTGTGTGGTAAGCTCATAATAGTGTCTAGATTTATTAAATTCTGATATTTAATAGTACTAAACAAACGAGAGTATTTGAATAACAGCATTTACAATTACTCCAAAATCACATTTACATTTACCCCAATGGCAGATTTTTGTGGTATAATTGTAAATGTAGTGGGCGGCCTAGCTTGCGACAATATTAAAATACTATTACAAAAAGTTAATAAAGATTGTTATATTTTACTTCATATTGTTTTGGTGCAGTTTCAGATTGTTTCTGTCCACAAAATCAGTATACTCCTTAAGTCATGCTAAACCGTTTCACAATATTTTTTAACATGAAAACATCAATTACAAATTAGGATATATTCTTATATTGGAAGTCCAGCAGCACTCTGCAGTTTTGAAGTGAAGTTCAACAGATGATGTAATGATAATGTAGACGATACTGAATGTCTGACGAAACTAAAATCTCCCTACCATTTACAATTACCCTCAATTTATGCTTTTCTATAGTCATACTTTGACAAGTTACAATCAATATGCTGTTTGTTTGCTAATCTCGTCAGCCAAGTTGATCCATTTTCTGGTAGCAAATAGAAGTATACGAGGAAAGTATAGGCCTACATATCTTTCGCAAATAAAGTAACTGAAGTTCAAGGATAAGAACAGTCTCTGAAACAAATATTTCTATAAAAAGGTACCTACCTCCAAAATTAGAACACTGTAGTGTTTACAGTACATGAATAAAACGTAGAATGAATAATAATCGAATGTTTATACTGTAAATGAATAGTGAAACCAAGAAGATTAAAAACTAATAAGAAATCATGCAGTAGACATAAAAAACAAATTAGTAAAATTTATTAATGAATCAAAGGAATTCAGAAATGCAATTGATAATATAGATTAATAATAATCACACATTAGTGCATAGTGTTCTAGTTTCACAATTCCACAAAATTTTTAACTATTGAATAGTGAAGATTGGATTTCAATATAGTAAGCGTACACATATTAATGTAAAGCATGTTTCACAAAAAGTGAATGGAAAAGAAACGAAATACACAATTTTAACTTTCTTAAACTGAAAACAAGAAATTATTTTGAGTTAGTGTAATGTGTTGTGTTACTGTGAGACAGAGCAGTGCTGTTAGTATACTAATTAAGATGTATTAAATGTATAAATAAAGCTAAATGGCCTAATGAGTTATTCTTATATGTAGTAATTCAGGTTAGGTGAAACTGCTCATTAGACGTTGTCTAAATTATAAAGTGGTGATAAACATATTTAGGACTGTACATTAAAAACATTGTTTGCACATATGAGTAGCAAGCAGATGTATTAATATAATGTTACCCAACAAGATACAGGAACAATTATGTATATTAAATTAAGTAGTCAGTGGACTTAAAACCTGCAGTAGAAACTCCAGTTTTTATAAAACAAATAGGGAGAGGTGAATTTTATTGTTACACGCTAAAGTATAGAGTCCTATTTGTTTCTATTCATTAACAAAGGTCCGTACTGTAATAATTTTGTATGTAATATACAAGCACTTTTTAATATTTTTACATGATTCTCCAGTTTTATTTGCATTAATTCAGACCGTAGTAACGTAAAATTCCATTGTAACCCATTATTAATACTTAGTCATTTGCGTGTTAACAGAAACTGCACATTGCTTTTTATTGCATTATGTTGAAAAGAAGATTTTGATGTACTTGTTTGGTTAAACGTTAGATTTACATAAATCGTCTCTGTACCAAAATCATGTGTGATAAATGGGAACAAGGTTTTAATTCCGGTACTTCCAATAAATACAGCATTTTATAGGGATGGCCCGAAACAACGGAATCAGATGTTTCGCATCAGCTTACTCGACGCAACTGATGCGGGGAAACCACTAATGTCTCGCATTAGGGTACGCGCATAGTGAACGCTGGTTGCCTGCTCGCTGGATGCAAGCTTCAATAAGCGGCTACCCGTCAGCAGAAATTGTTGCTGTATTCAAGTTAGTGTAACCGCATAGTGGAGCGGCGATACAAGCGACGATAAGTGAGAAGAGAAGAGCGGCGAGAACAAACACACGTACTACAGTCGAACTCCGCATAATGGAGGGGAGAGCAAAGCGACAATGAGAGCTGCTAGAAGGGATAAGAGCGAAGGAATCAAACACGCATGTTTTTGTCGCTCTTCTCTCAGGTGGTTTGCTGCTTCGAAATGGATGTTGAGCTGTTAATTAGTAAAGTTTTTGTGAGAAAACCGTTGTGGGACCAAAAAGATCGACAACACCACAATAGATTTGAGTTGTACCGTTTATGGGATGAAGTTGCCGAGGAAATGAAAACAACAAGTAAGTAAAATTGCATTTATTAATAAACATAAGATACGATGGTTTTACAATAAATCCTAGATCCCTCCTAAATAATTTATTACAGTACAATATTCTAAACAATGCGTAATTAAATTAATATATACTAATTATTAATATTATTTAACAAAATTGTAATAATATTAATTTATAAACTCGTGAAAACAAATATGAAAAGTAAAAAAGTTTGCAAATGTAAATAATAAATAAAAATTATAAGTGTTGCAATACAGTAGAACACCGCTAGTCCGAACTAATTGGAACCGGGGCCGGTTCGGATTGGCAAAAATTCGGATTATCCGAAATAATTATTATTAAATAATTATAATTATTTATTTGATTTAAATATGGTCTTTAACTTATATGTAACTCATATATGCCCGTTTTTTATTCAACGAATGCATTTTACGGTTTATAAGAGTTGAATATTTCATAAAATATTACGTAGTACAGTACTGTAATACAGTACAGATAAGGTGAACAGTATTGACACTGACGTTCGGTGGCTTTCTAGTGCGGTATTGTTGTTTACTATTACGGGCGCGCCAGGGTGTCAATGACTCAACCCAGTTTCTTAGTAATCCCACTTCCCCCACTCTTGTTTGTTTCTTCTCGTGGCCTTGCTTTCAGTAGTGAGACACCTGTCAGTCTGAGACATTGTGTGTGCATTCCAACTTACATACGTTTTCAGTGTTGTTTTTTTAAGTGCGTATTGTATAAAAATGGTTGGTAAGCGGAAACATAGTTGATGTGCACTAAAAGATAAACTTGAAGTGTTGAAACGTTTGCGGGTTCGTGTTACGCGTTAACACCACAAAACCTGAAATTTCTACAGTCATTGGGATTAACAGTAATAAAGGATTATTTAAACAAAAAATGAACCTTAATATTCAAAACGTAAACGCTAGCATTCTAAATATTATAGAAGATGTTGTGTATCAAGATGAATCGATAGTAGGATTAGCTTATCACACTCATCTACCTTACACCTCTACTACATTCAATAATAATGACGAAATTAGAATTCCAATTAATCAACAAGATGTGTACACATTACCGTGTGAAAGTTACCTTCATATAAAAATAGAATACACTAATAATAATGGTATATATGATCAAACTTTAAGATTATGTTCAAATGCTTTAGCATTTTTGTTTGATGAAATTAGATACGAAATAAGTGGATCAGAAATCGATAGAGTTAAAAATGTTGGAATAACATCAACAATTAAGAATATGTTAACGATTAAACCATATGAAATTAACACTTTAGAAAATAGTGGATGGCCCTCAGATTTAATAAGTCATATGGCACAATCATCGAAAGATATTAGCTTCTGTATCCCATTAAAAAGGTTGTTCGGATTTGCTGAAGATTTTAAAAAGATTTTGTTAAATGTAAAGCAAGAATTAGTTTTAATTAGAGCGTCCACTGATAATAATGCAGTAATTTTACCTGAATCAGTAAACACATACAAATTTAAAATAAAATATATATCATGGAGAATTCCGTATGTTTATGTTAACGACGTAGTAAAGGTAGATTTTCTGAAGATAGTACAAATTGATCGACCTTTATTAATGCCGTTTCGAAAATGGGAACTTTACGAGTATCCGTCTGTGCCAAAAGCAAACAAACTTACTTGGACTGTTAAAACGTCATCACAATCAGATAAACCTCGTTACGTTATTATAGGTTTTCAGACTGGCAGAAAAAATAATGTACATAAAAACCCAGCACATTTTGATCTTGCCTCATTCTATAATGTAAAGTTATATTTAAATTCAGAATACTATCCGTATGATAATTTTAATGGTGAAACGTCGATTCTACATGAGTATTATTCAATATTTCAGTCCTCGTATTATTACAACAGTGAAAATTCGCCAATGATAAATCGTTCAAACTTTCTAACGTATACACCTTTTTGTGTAATTGATTGTTCAAAACAAAATAAATCATTAAAAACTGGTTCAATAGACATTCGTCTGGATATTGAGACGTCAACAGACATACCGGAAAAAACTACTACCTACTGTCTCATTTTTTACGATACAATTATGCAATATACGCCTTTATCTGGTACTGTAAGAAAAGTATTAAAAATATAATTACGTTGATAAAAAGTGTATCAGTTCTGCTGTTGCACGCAATGGAATACGTTATCGATTTTCAAGGTTTTCGCGACGATGGAAACAATTTCCTTTTTAAAGAACTTTGTATTCAGTGTATACAAGATAACAAATTTTCTGGTGCTAGTGATCAGTATTTGTTTTTACCACCATTTAATTACAAACATTTGTCAGAGAAGAAAAAAAACGTTAATAAATGGATTAAAACCAATCTTGGACTTACCTGGAAGTGCGGTCTTCAAGATTATAACGATCTAGAGTTTACATTAAATAAATATATGAACGGTAAATGTATTTATGTTAAAGGATCAGAAAAAAAGTAGCATTAGAAAAAGAATTTAATTGTTATGTGAAAATAGTAGATATGGAAACACTCGATTGTCCATCCTTAAAAGTGTTAAAACAGCAGTCTCCATATTCTATTCACTGTCCTTACAAACATAATTCGTATTATTGTGCTTTAAATAATGTACATCATTTAACTAAGTGGATTATCGAATACTGGAACAGTGTGTTACAAATTAAAGAAATTGAAAGTGTGGGGACTGTATGATTTACGTAGTTGATATTTTGATCTCCTACTTACGCAAAACTTATATCAGTTCTGCTGTTGCACGCAATGGAATACGTTATCGACTTTCAAAGTTTTCGCGATGATGGAAACAATTATATTATTAAAGAATTGTGTGTGCAACCTATAGTAAACGCTAAATTCGCTGGTATTTGTAATCAATACTTATTCTTACCTCCATTCGATTATAGGCATTTATCAGAAAAGAAAAAAAAAGTTAATGACTGGATTAACAATAATTATCTTGGACTTAGTTGGAATTGTGGATTAACAGAATATAGTGAACTTCCAGTAATATTAAATTCATATATATATGGAAAGTGTATTTATATAAAAGGACGTGAAAAAAAAATAACTTTACAAAAAGAATTGAACTGTCATGTAAAAATAGTGGATATTGAATCACTCAAGTGTCCATCTCTAAGCGTTTTGAAGAAGCAGTCTGTAAATAGTATACGTTGTCCATATGATCACTCTTCAACAAACTGTGCATTAAGTAACGTGTTTTATATTACTAAATGGATAATTCAATATTGGAACTGTTTGTGTGATGAACATGATGAAGAAACTAAAAGAATAAATTGTTGGGACTGTATGATTGCTTAACTTTTATTGTAATTATATGTGAATTAAGATATGTAAAATAAAGGTTTTTTAAAAAAAATAAAAATTTAAAAAACATTTTCATTTTTGATTTATTACTTACTAAAATATACAAAGCATACATGTATACATATAATATGATGTTTTTGTATTACAAAAAACATATAATTACCATTCATAAACATACATACAATGTGATTTTTTTATACCAGCTTTTTTTGTTAATACTTAGAAAACATTATGATGGAGAGGAACTTGCAAATTTCTTTTACAATACAAAATTGTTGTACTACGTACTACAACATATTTTACATACAAAAGATTCAATGATTTTTTTATATTACAAAAAACATATAATTACCATTCATAAACATACATACAATGTGATTTTTTTTATACCAGCTTTTTTTGTTAATACTTAGAAAACATTATGATGAAGAGGAACTTGCAAATTTTACTTTTACAATACAAAATTGTTGTACTACATACTACAACATATTTTACATACAAAAGATACAATTTTTGAAAAGCTGTTTCTTTACATTTTTAATTCTTGCCAACTCTCGAGATTTCATTAATATAATTTTATGTAGTTGTGTATATGTCGTATCTTTACATTGCAGTAAAAATTGGCTTCTGTAAGCGGCTTTAAGCCACCTGTCTTTCCTATCTACGCCTCTTAAATCATTTGTATCAGAAATATTTATTTTTATCAAATATGACCCCTTTTCGCCGGGTGTCGTTAAAGTCTTATTTGAACCATTAGATTTAAAAGATACAAACTGCTCAAACAGTTCATCAGTTTTGTCATTTTTTTTAGATTTTCGTTTAATTGACGTAAATATTTTGTTAAATTCATCATCATAATCGTCGTCATCGTCATCATCATCAACATTAACAACGTCCATTGTAGTTTCTCCTTCAGTATACATATTTTTTTTAATTATAGAATTAATAGTCGTAAAAACTGTTTTTAAAATAATTTTGACTTTAAAATTCATAATATGTGTATTTAAGTAATTATAAATTTCGTCTATATAAAATAGATACGTATTTAAAAATAACATATCTTTCTGCGAATGGACAATTGTAGTCTCCAGGGCTACTTTTATTTTTTTTGTGACATCTAATAACTGTACAAATAACGAAAACACATTTACATCATCAAGTGAATTAATTTCAGGTTTTATTTTTTGTATCATGTCTTCCCATTGACCATAAGAAGTCAAACCAATATAATAAATTAATCTTATAATATCTTCTAAAGATAAAAAGTCTTCATGATGAAGATCTCCTTCACGCTGAGCATCCATTAAAATAGTTTTAGATTTAAGTTGTCAAAATCTATAACATACAAAAATATTTTTTTCGTTACATTAATTTGTGACTGGTAACCAAGAATCCCTTGAAAAAAAATATTAGTCATATATTAAACAAAGACAAAAAAGAAGAGAAAACGTACAAAAATTTTTAAACTATAAATCCTTTATTAACTTTTTTATAAACGGTCTTAGAGTTGAGTCTGGTCTGTCAACTATCATTTTTAATTTTGCAATTTCTTCGGATGTTAACCTTTTTGTTGAAAAAAACCATTTAGAAAGAAGACGGTCCTCCTCCTGTTTTAAATGTAAGAAACGATTCTCCTGTGTTGATGATTCTTGATCCATCAAGATAGTTGATACAGGGGTTAACGGTTCAAAAACAGCTGTAAATGTGATCTATGTAAATCAAATACGGTTTAAAAATGACATAGGAAACACTTATAACAAAGACAAATTAATTTTTTTGAATAGAGAAATGTAAAAAACGTTATACCTTATAATATTAAAAATGACATAGGAAGAGCACACTTATTTTACAGGTAACCAAGAATTACTGTACATGATCGTATGTAGAACATATTATACCTTAATAATTTAGGAAAGATTTATAACAAAGATTAAATTTTGAATAGAGTATAAAACTTAATAATTAAAAAAAATGACATACGAAAAACACAACTCATTTACAGGTAACCAAGAATTACTGTGCATGTTCTTGAAAAAAAATATTAAGAAAAAATATTTTAAAACAGTAAATTAACATAAGATAATAATGTTACCTTAATGACGATCGCAGACTGTAGTAGCTGGTATGTTTCTGGATGTTGAATCACAATTTTCAATCGGTTTATATACACAGAAAATGCGTTATCAGTTTCATTGTAGTTAATACAGTTACGTTCTCAATAGTAGGAGATCAAAAGATCAAGTAAATAACTTGTTTACCGAATTCATTATCAGTTACGTAAATAAGTAGGAGATCAAAAGATCAAGTAAATACCGAATTCATTATCAATCACGACGAGATCAAAAGGTTACGTAAATCAAAAGATCAAGTAAATAACTTGTTTACCGAATTCATTATCAGTCACGACGAGATCAAGAGGTTACGGCGTCATCGGTTGATTGTTAGTATAGTCATACAGTAAAAACAACAAGTCATAGCAAAAGATTGATTCAGCATAGGTCTCAACAAAATTGTAAGTATAATTTATGAACAGCAACTAATAAATAAAGATTTTTAATTTTTTATTAGTATGTTGTAATCACATGTAAACAAGGTTAAAATAACATTGATGTAAGCAATCACGTTGTCTGATAATAAGTAAAAATATACTCGTATAGATAACAAGAACATCCAAAATATTCTTTTACAGTAGCTAATAAACTCGTTTACAACTTTTTATTTCAGTTAACATGGAAAAAATCTACCTTTTAAAAAACGTCAGTTTATTAGAAACAAAAATTTTAATAATAGAAACGATCCTCAATCTGGACCTTCACATGCACAAGATCCGCATGTCAGATATCAAGTGTCTGATTCATTTATTAATACAAACGATCCTCTACCTGGGTCATCGGACGTACAGGATACAGAACTTGATCCATCGCACAGCAGACCTCAATCGTCTGATTTTAATAACGCAAACGATCTTCAACCTGGACCGTCACACGATTGGTATCAAACGTCTGATTCGATAAGTTTATCACCATCATCATCATCATCATCATCATCATCATCATCATTGTATAATAAATACAACAATTGAAAATGAATTCATTGAAATTGAGAATGCGTTCAAAGGAAACTTAAAAACATTTTTTTATAAAAATACCAACGAACATGTTAAAGATATCTGTTTATTATTATCACATTTAGAACTAATAATAATAAATATTTTATATAATATGGTTTCGTTATATAACGCAATTAAATTTAACATAGTAGTAGAATGCACTTACGTAAGACCTGTTTTAAATGATTATCAAGATAGATCATTTAAAACTAAAAATATTACTCTCTTCCAAAGTAGTTCACTAACAAGTATAATACGAGATATAATTAATAATATTTGCTCTGAAGAAGAGACATATTTACAAAAAGGATCCGGATGGGCTTTACATTCAATAGATGGAATTTTATTACGAATAAATCGTTTCAAACCGTTAAAAGGCAGCTCGTACAACCCACTACCGTTACATTTAATCACAAAAAAATGTATAATTAATCCCAAAAATAACGATTATTTATGTTTTAAATGGGCGATTCTTTGTCGTTATATAAAAGACTCACATCCAGAGCGAATTAATTTTCGATATAAGCATATCGAAAATAAATTTAATTTTAATAATATTAATTTTCCTACACCATTAAGAGATATAAAAGTTTTTGAAAAGAATAATAACATTTCTATAAATGTTTATGGTGTAGAAAAAGGTAAAATAATTTATCCACTAAAAGTGTGCGAAAATGAGCAATGTAATCATTTTGATCTTTTATTATTAAACAAAGATGACAACTATCATTATTGTTACATCAGTAATTTTAATAGATTAATAAAATCTCAATTAACAAAGAATCATGACAATATTGAAGTCTGTAAAAGCTGTCTTACCTATTTTACTGCAAAATCTAAAAAATTAAAAGATCATAAAAGGTACTGTGGAAAATATACACCTGTTCGTGTAACAATGCCTTCTGACAATTTACAATTTCGAAATTTTCATTATCAATTTAGGGTACCAATAGTCGCGTATGCAGATTTTGAATGTATTTTGAGACCGATTAAAACGTGCTATCCACATCCAAAATATTCTTTTACAGTAGCTAATGAACTTATGAGTTTTTGTGTTTACTTTGTAATCGATGATTCAGTACCCAATTTCATTAAAAATCAATTACCATCACAACCTTACATATATAGAGGTATAAACGCTGCACAAAACTTTGTCCTATCTTATAGATATTACCAATCGACTTGGTTCATTATTAAAAGAAGTCAAACCAATACAAATGACAAAACAAGACAAGATTAAATTCAAAGCAGCAACACATTGTGAAATGTGTATGCGAAATTTTACATTACTCTACAAACCCGTCAAAGATCATTGCCATCTTACCGGTTTATATCGTGCAGCATTATGTAACGATTGCAATCTAAAACGACAGAATCAAAAGTTCATTCCTATTTTTATTCATGCAAGTTCTAATTATGACTCACATTTTATTATTCGACAGTTGGGTTGCGATAACCAAAATATTCATGTTATACCAAATTTGACAGAAAAATATATTTCTTTTTCCAAAAAAACTGTTAATGGCATAACTATTAGATTTGTTTATACCTATCGCTTTTTAGATAGATCACTTTCTGAATTAAGTAACAATTTACCAAAAAATAAATTTTTTTATACAAGTAAATTTTTTTCCGATAATGACATGCAATTAGTTACACGAAAAGGTGTATATCCATACGAATATACAGATTCGTGGGATAAATTAGTAGAGTGCCAGCTTCCATCAAAAGCATACTTTTATAGTAAATTAAATGACGAAACCGTAAGCGATGAAGATTACATTCACGCTCTTAACGTTTGGAACCACTCAAAATTAAAAATTTAGGAGAATACAGCGATATATATTTAAAAATCGATGTACTACTTTTATGTGATTGCTTTGAAAATTTTAGATCTCTTTGTGTATCGTCATACAACTTAGATTCTGCGCATTATTTCACGTTACCAGGGTTTGCTTTTGACGCTATGCTGTATCTTACTAAAATTAAACTTGAATTACTTACTGATATTGATAAATACATTTTTTTTGAGAGCGGGGTAAGAGGGGGCTATCTGTTAATATTAGAAGCATTCAATTGCTAACAATACATATATATCAACATATAACCCAGATAAGCCTAAATCATTTCTAACATATTTAGATGCAAATAATTTGTATGGGTGGGCAATGTGTAAATGTATACCGTATTCAAATTTTAAGTGGGTTAAAGGAACTGATAAAATAAATATCTTAAACGTACCTGACGAATCGGAAATAGGATATGTATTAGAAGTTGATATAGAGTATCCACAAAATTTACATGATGAGGACAGAGATCTACCATTCATGCCTGTTAATAAAAGTGTAAACAATACAAAACAAACAAAATTAGTTGCTACATTAGAAAATAAAGAGAAATACATTTGTCATTATGTTAATTTAAAACAAGCTATTAATCATGGTTTAAAAGTAACGAAAATTCATAGAATATTGCAATTTTCACAAAAACCATGGCTAAAGCCGTACATACATCTAAATACCATAAAACGACAAGATGCAAAAAATGACTTTGAAAAAGACTTTTTTAAATTACTAAATAATTCCGTCTTCGGGAAGTGTATGGAAAATGTTCGGAAACAAATAAATTTAGATCTAGTATGTAATAAAAAAAAATTATTGAAACTCGTATCAAAACCAACTTTCAAAGACAGAATTATTTACGATGAATCACTTTGTGCAGTATTATCAAATAAAACATCCGTTTATCTAAACAAACCCATTTATGTAGGTTTCTCTGTTTTAGAATTAAGTCTGTTTGCAGTATTAAGTATAGTGTGATTTTCACTATAACGTAATGAAAAAGAAATACGGAAACAATATTTCCCTTTTATATACAGATACAGATAGATTTTTTTACGAATTAATCACAAATGATTTTTACAGAGATATGTTGGATCTTGATTTAAAAACGTATTTTGATACTAGCGAATTTTCATCAGATAATATGTGCTACTCATTAACAAATAAAAAAGTTTTAGGTAAATTTAAAGACGAATGTAGAAGTATTTCAATTAAAGAATTCATTGGTTTACGTTCAAAATTATATACTTTTACAACGAACGAAAACAAAATCACAAAAAAAGCAAAAGGTATTAAAAAATGCGTAATTAAAAAAAAACATTGAATTTAATGATTTTAAAAAATGTCTTTATAATTCATTATCAGACGAACAAAAACATAGAATGATGACAATATTTAGATCAAAAAGTCACATCGTTAAAACTGTAACTATTAATAAATTTGCATTGAGTAACACAGATGATAAAAGAGTAATATGTGAAAACGGTATAGACACATTGCCTTATGGTCATTACTCCTTACAATAATGAACAAGGGTCTCCGTTAATTTTCAACATCTTTCGCTAGTTTATTATTAATAATTATCCGAATAAAATAATCTATGGCATATTTTATCAGTAATGTATGAATTTACCTATATGACATTTTATGTATATATTTTTAATACAATTATATAATCAGTAATGTATGTGTTTACCTATATCAATCTTTTGCTATCGTTATGTAAACTGTTTGATAAAATTATGTAAACTGTTTTGTTTATCCGAATAAAATGATCTATGACATATTTTATGTGTGTATGTATTTTAATACCTGAACAAAAAAATGATGTAAGGTTAATAAATCAACAAGATTCAAGCAATTTCTTACACAAAAAATGCTCATTAAAACGCATACTGAGAACGTGATTGTATTAATTGCAATGAAACTGATAATAAATTCGATAAACAAGTTATTTACTTGATCGTTTGATCTCCTACTTACAACACATACTGATGATAATGCATTTTCTGTGTATATAAACCGATTAAAAATTGTGGTTCAGCATCCAGAAACATACCAGCTACTACAATGAATTACAATCACACGGAATTTTATAGACGTTTGCGAACGTATTTTAACGTAGAGAGAGTTGGTTCGAAAAAATATTTCCATAAAATATATCCAAACAGTAGTCAAAATCCTCGCAAACTGGCAGGCGCTGGGTTTGTATATCAGGGGGATGGAGACACCGTACGGTGTTTGTCGTGCCGAGTAAGATTTATGGAGTGGTCAGCGGAGGATTGCCCTGTAGCATTACATGCGAAGGTAATGCCAAACTGCCAGTTTGTGGTAACACAGCTTGCTGATGTTAGCTGTGATCATCATCATTAAGGTATTTTTTATTTTTTTTATAATTTTTACTGTTTAAAAAATATGTTTTTCTTACTCAATATACAAATTTTATAAGTCTTTCCTATATCATTCTTAATATAGGTGATTATATTGGTTTCAAAAAATATGTAATTTAGTTACTTGTAAAATAACTTATTATAATATGTTCTACACAAGAACATGTACAGTAATTATTCGTTACCTGTAAAATAAGTGAGTTCTTCCTGTCATTTTTACATTTCTCTATTCAAAAAATTTTGTCTTATAAATCTTTCCTATATCATTTTTTTAATATGTAATTATTAAAATATATAATGTATTCTATACGTTTCTCTATTACTTTTTTTATCTTAGTTAATAGGGCTCAATTTTTAGTTCTTAAAAAATTTAATTTATCTTTTGTTTAATTTAAAAAAAAATATGACTCTGTTTTTCAAGGGATTTTTGGTACGTTTAGTTAACAAATTATTATTTTTGTTTGTTATAGATTTGGGGGACTGACTTCCAACTGCTACCAAAAAAATGTAATATATGTAAAATAAAGGTTTTTTAATGTAAAATAAAGGTTTTTAAAAATATTTTCATTTTTGATTTATTAATTACTAAAATCATATATACAAAAACATACATATACTACGATTTTTTATACACAAAAAATGCTCATATACTATAGATCATGTTTTCATTCGTTCTCGTAAGTCATTTAAATCGATCATCGAGAAACTTGATGATATCACCACAATGTATAGACACATAACAACAAACACAAGTATCCGGTCCATCCACAGTAGATTCATGTGCTCATGGACATTCAAGAAAATGTGTAAACGTCTCACCGCTTTGTTCTCTACGTTCCGGTGTAATCTCTTTCAGTCCGTCTGAATTATAAAATTCCAACACCTTACGACACTTTTGAAGTACCAACAATGTATCTCGCATAAATTCAATCTCTGCTTTAGTTTTATTCATAATGAATCTTTCAAACATAGGATGAGATAAGACATCTTGCAATGTTAAATTCTTCATTTTGACTGAACTATCAAAGTTCATGTTCACGTTGACATATCGTATGGAGGAACGTTGTACCACGTACAACAATTCATTTTCGACTGCTATACAACACACGATTTCATCACTAGGTGTCACTAAAGACGACGCTATCTACACTGTGAAAGGAAAAAACAGTTTACATGTCAACGAACTCTGAATATTATTGTTTACATTTTTAAAATGTGTAACGTTTATGTATCAACACTGTGATAGGAAAACAGTTTACGACGTGTCAACGAACTTTGAATGTTTATGTTTACGTTTGTGCAACGCTGACGTGTATGTTTACATTTTTACTAGGTCAGTGTGTTGTCGAGATCATGTTTACGACGTTATCACTAGAACGTTTGTTTACGTATCAACACTGTGAAAAGAAAACAGTTTACGACGTGTCAACGAACTCGGAATGTTTATGTTTACGTTTACATTTTTACTAGGTCAGTGTGCATAAAAACGTTTGTTTGTTTACGTTTGTGCAACGCTGACGTGTATGTTTACATTTTTACTAGGTCAGCGTGTTGTCGAGGTCATGTTTACGACGTTATCACTAGACAGTTTGTTTATGTTTACGTTTTTTACTAGGTCAGTGTGTTACGGTCTAGTGACCTCGAGGTCGTGTTTACATTGATTAGAAAAGGTCAACGGGGTTATCTGTTGATTACGAAAGGTCAACGGGGTTATCTGCTGATTAATTCGAGGTCAATTGGGGTTATCAGCGATAAGGCGGGGTTATCAAAAGGTTAATTGGATTTTAATTGGGGTCATCGCTGATAAGGCGGGGTTATCACTGATAAGGTGACCTCTTGACATGACCTCTGACCTTGTCCTAGACCTCTGACCTGTCCCAGAAAGAACATTTATATACTACTGTTTCATGTCCAGTTTATTCCTTCAGTAAAAAGTTCAGTGAAAAAAATGGTCTGCCACTCCGGGCGTTACTTGTCACTGACAACGCTCCATCACATGCTTCGACAGAACTTGTTAATGGAGATATAAAAGCTATTTTTCTCCCTCCGAATGTAACACCTTTGTTACAACCCATGGACCAAGAGGTGCTACAAAACATGAAATGTGTGTATAAAAAAATTCTTCTAAGATCCCTTCTTGAAAATGAAGGCAGTTCACAAACCATTCTCCAAAGTCTTAAGAAAATCAACATCAAAGATATTATCTATTGGTTCGGTGAAGCATGGGACAATCTCAAAGAACAGTTGCTGAGAAAGTCGTGGAAAAAATTATGAACAAGTCTCTCTTACATCGATAGTCCGGAACAAGCTGATGACAGGACTGAAGTTTTACAGCTCATCCATCAAATTCCAGGCTGTGAAGAAACAGATGTGAACGAGTGGGTGGCAGCTGACACGGAAGACCACCAAGTTTTGACAGATACGGAAATCGTTTCCCTGATCAGACAAGACTTCGATGAAGATTCTGATGTGATGGATGAAGCCGATGATTCAGAACATCTCATTTCACATTCCGAAGCAGCAAAGGCGCTGGAAATATCCCTGCAGTATGTGGAGCAGCATGCCAAAGCTACAGCGGCGGACATCATGTTCATGAGACGCTGGTGGAATATTGCGTCGTCTGCTAGATTCACGTCTTTACGCCAGCAGAGAATAACTGATTTTGTGCTACCAGTGAATAAGTGAAGTGTTAATATTGAAGTGTTTATTTGGAAATTCTGTTAATAAAGTATAGAAACTGTAATCTAAGTACGGTACAGTACAATAATTGAATTCTGTTTTTGTAGTTTGTAGTTTTTGTAGTTTTGTTTAAGAATTTTATTCCAGTAATTGTAGGCCTACTGATTAATACGTATTACAGTGGTCAGTATTATTTTCTACTGATTTTGCAAAATGTAACCATTTTATTAGAAATCTAATGAAATCATTTGTCACTTCATGAAATCTGCAGTTGTTTTTATAGCTTTCCTTGCCTATTTGGTTCCTGGAGGTGGTTCGGATTATCCGGAATTTCGGACTAGCGGGGTTCGGACTAACGGGGTTCTATTTTGTATTTTAAAGAAAATTTCTGGTTTGTTAATTAATTCTAATTATTAAATTAACAATTCGTTAATTAAACCGATTATTTATTTAATAAAATTATTTTGTTTAATTTTTATTCATGTTTTTATTTTTTTAACGTTGAAAACGTTTATTGAAAGCCTGCAAGCCTGCCTCTGAGTATACAGTCGATTTTTGATGAAAGTGTCCCCTGACCCATTTTCCGCAATTGTGTCAAAAGTTCAAAAGGTAGAAGGACCGGAAAGGTGTCAAAAGATGTGTTTTGATAAGGACTATCAGATTTCAAGATAAAAGTTTGGAAACCACTTCCGGCCTAAATACTATTTGGCAAAAATATGATAAAATCGCTTGTTTTTTTGCTTGTTTTCATTTGGATTCAAATCTTTTGTTATTTAACTTTTCTGTATTTTTATTGTTCTAAAGTGTTCTCTCATTCAATACCCCCAGATCGTTTTTTCATTTTTCCATTATCATCAAACCGGAAGTAGTTATAAGAATAATAAGTTGAGTATGTAGTGTTGATTGAGTGATAGACACTAGCGCTAGTAGTGATAGATTTAGTGAACTACTTATCTTTGTGGATGTGGTTATGTTTCAGTATACGTTGTGCAATCATGCCGAAACCACGCAAAAGACGTGCATTCGTTACAGAAAGGATTGAAAACTGGAAAAAACCTAAAATGTTATTAAGTGATCAGCCTGGAACGAGTCGAGAAGAAGATAGTGTTATAATACAACCAAACGGTGAAGCCGCGAAGAAACGCAGAGTTCGGCAGAAGAAACGTGAACTTACTCGTGTAGAATCGTTCCATCATTATATGAATGATAATTTCTCTTCTAATACATTGACTGAGTATTGCCATGTTTGCGATAGAATATGTTGGTCTAACCAATTGCGTAAAGTGAAAGAAAATACAATCGAGTGGAATTATCTAGTTAAAATAGGTTATGATCCTCCAGTGTCTAATTTTAAGGTGTGTGGTACGTGTAACCACGATTTACATATAAGACGGACGCCTCATATGTCAACTGTGAACGGGTTCGTTTATCCAGAGGAATTGAAGGATTTACCACCTTTGTGTCCAATATCGGAAAGACTGATTTCGCCACGTCTACCGTTTATGAGTAAACGTCATCTTCGATATTTCAAAGGGGCGAAAAAATTGTGTGGACAAGTGATAAATGTTCCCGTAGATGTCGACAATATGGTGCGTGTGTTGCCGCGTTCTTTGGATGACGATTACGCATTTACTGTTCATTTAAAGAGAAATCTGATAAATAGGAGTTCGTACTTGGTCGGGTGTATATCGAAAAGTGTCGTGAAGAAATGGTTAGAGTATCTCGTCCAAACTCCTCTGTATCGAAAACATAATATTACAATCAAGGAAGATGATGATTGCTTTACTAGTGACAACCCAGAGCAAGTCATACATCAAATCAAGGAACATTGTACTATAACAAACGACAGAGATTATCGTACTTGTTATGGGGAGCAGCTTCTCTCTCTAATTCAAGAAACCTTGTTCTGGAACGACAATTACTTTCTGGAGATGGCACCGGGACAAAATAATCGGCCGCTAGCTTTAGCGTTCGACGAGGATGCAGAGGAATTATCCTTTCCTAACATTTACTACGGTCAACCGAGAGAGTTTACCGTGTCTGTTACTCCGTACCAGATGGCGACGAGTGAGATCCGGCGCAGAGATCGGCGTGGCGTGCGTTCCAATCATACCTTGTATATGGCAGCTAAGATCATGCGTCTGAGACTCATTTCCAGCTTTAACGTGATGTTAAGGAATAACGAGAATATCCAGACCATTACTCGTAAGGATGTCGAGAATGTCGAGTTCCTGAAGGAGACGTTCCAAAAGAACGAATCCTTTTTGTCGTGTCTACCCAATTCCATCCAATACTGGCAGAGAAAAAAGAGCGATCTGTTTGCCATGATGCGACAATTGGGGAAACCAACTGTGTTCATGACTCTGAGTGCGTCGGAGATACATTGGTTGCCACTATTGAAGTGCGTGTATCGCTACCAAAACCATATTCCCGCAGATCAAGAAATCGACGATATCGTTTTTGAGGAGATGAATACGTATCAGCGTGCAGAACTAGTCAATAGTGATCCTGTATTATGCTGCTTATATTTTGACCGTTTGGTTAATGTAATTGTCAATTTTCTAAAATACAAGAAGGGACCTTTCGGAAAGTATCGCCTACTCGATTATTTTCGTCGTATCGAGTTTCAGCATCGTGGCAGTCCTCATTGCCACATGCTGTTGTGGTTAGATAACTAACCTCCCGAAGGTGAAGCTCAGTTTGCAAATGGGGAAGATGTTCCGTCCATCATTACGTTAATCGATGATTTGTGTACGGTGGATAGTTCGTTGATCTGTAATTATACGGACAGGCAATTGCAGACGCATGCTCATACTCACACTTGTTTCAAGAGGAACACGAAAAAGTGTCGCTTCGGAGCACCCTTTTGGCCCATGAAGCAAACGCGGATCTTGCTACCTACGATGGAATGCGATAGAGTCGATGTAATGGAAAAACGCTACAAATCTCTGCTGAAAACTCTCGAGCAGGCGGCAAAATTTGATGAGTTTAAGACGATCCAGGAATTTTGGGATGAAGCCGATATCAAGAACGAAGAAGAATATATCGACATTATTCGTCATGGGATATCACGACCTATGATTTTCTACAAACGCTGTATGAAAGACTTAATGATCAGCCCGTTCATCCGATCATCTCGTCTGTCTTACAATCCAACATGGATATTCAGTATATCGTGGACGAGTACACGTGTGCAGCATATGTGGCAGAGTACGTGAACAAATCTGAACGAGGATTCTCCTCGCTGCATCGCGAACTCATTCGTTTACGAGACCAGTTTCCCGATATGGACTACGAACAGTGTATGAAAGAAGTCGGTAAACACGCATTAAACAATATCGAAATGTGTGTTCAAGAGGCAAGTTGGTTCCTTCTTCGATTACCCATGAGCCAGTCGTCGAGACAAGTCTATTTCATACCAACACAACACCCGAGCGATCGTCACAGGAGTAAAAAAACAAAAATGCAGATGGATAAGGAAAATATCGGCGGTGATTCCACGGATGTTTGGAAACAAAATATAATTCAGTATTACGAACAGCGTCCTGCTAATTTGTCGAGTTTGTGTTTGGCCGAATTTGTCTCCGGTTACGATCGTATAAATAAACGGCGTAAACATGAGGAAGATGATAGTGTATCTGGTGATGAGAAGGAGGAGGAGGATTGTAGCGAACAGGAGGAAAAAGAAGGTTCCAAATCTTACCATTATCGTTAACAAAAACAGCGTAAAATTATCAAGTGGGTCAACTACGACAAGAATGATCAATTAAATCATAAGCGAGAACTAGTGACTCTCTTTTGGCCGTTTCGTAGTGAAGAGATGGACGTCTTAAACAATGATGCGTACTTGCAGTTGTACGACGAACATTTTGACGTATTGATGGAACGTCGCAACGACTATTGCAGCGGATTGAGATTGGACAAAGTCAAGCAATTCGTTGTCGAACATAACAGTAATAACAATAATAATAATGAAAGAGGAAAAACAAGTGAAGGAGGAACAGCGAACGATGTGTTTGAAGATTATGTTCATGGTAATAATAATAGTGATCAAAATCGAGACATAGATTCTATTCGACGGGAAACCATAGTCAGAACCGTAAAAAATGCAATGTCTCATGAGGATTTTTGTAAAATGGTGAGGTCGTTAAATTACGAACAGAGAGGTTTGCTCATCGAATTTATTACGAGAATTGTTTATGAAAACGATAACAATAAACCAATACAAATCTTCTTCTGTGGCCCGGCAGGTTCAGGTAAAACATACTTATTGAGATCACTGATGGATACAGTCAATCGATTCACCCAACGAACAAGATCCAACAAGTGTGCTTACTTGGCGTGTGCAACCACTGGCAAAGCTGCAGTCAATATCGACGGTACGACGATCCAGTCGGCGCTGAAGATTCCCATAAACTGCAAACAAGGATCGCGGATGCCAGCCGATAAACTGCAGACGATGCGTGTAGATCTGAGCGAAGTGTGTACCATCATCATCGAGGAAGTTAGCATGATGAGCAACAACATGCTGAACAGGGTAGGCGATAGACTCCGAGGATGTGGAAGAGACTGCACGAACCGTTCTGGAGGCTTCCATGTCGTCTTCTGTGGAGATCTGCGACAACTACCACCAGTTAATGCTAAACCTGTATACGCGAGACCTGCCAACATGTTACAGGATCAGATGCTTTGGCACAATCTCGAGTATTATCCTCTTGTGCAGGTGGTTCGGCAATCAGATAAGAAGTTCTCGGACATTCTCACGAAGATCGGCGATGGAGATAAACTGGAAAACGAAGAACGTGCCCTGATCGAGTCGAGATTCTTCGACATCGAGTACATAGTCTTATAGCCGACGGAACTGGAGTCGGCTATCCGCTTATTTCATAGGAACGAAGACGTCAATAATTACAACTATAAAGTTCTCTCAAACGATTCTGCCGGAGTGATCGAGTGTCCTGCCGAAGACGTGATTGTCGGGTGTGCGAATAACAATCAACGCACATCGACCATGCAGAGGTTGAACAAAATGGACGTGAGTGCTACTGGCTATTTGTCCAAGATGTTGTGTCTGGTGTTGGGTAGACCGTACATGCTCACTCAGAATATGGACAAGAACGATCGTCCGGTGAACGGAGCGATGGGTATTCTGAAACACTGCGAGCTTGGCGTCAAAGATGGAAACAAGTACGTTAAACGTCTGTGGATCGCATTCGACGATGAACAATGTGGTGCAGAACTACGACTCAAATATCGACAACACATGATCAAACACAAGCTACTAGATTCGTATACACCGATCGTGCTTAGAGAATTACCCATCTCGTTGAATTCCAAGGTGATTAAAGTCAAACGGAAGCAGTTTCCAGTTTTGCCAGCAAACGCCATCACGATACACAAGTCTCAGGGTGCATCGTTCGACAAAGTGGTGTACGAGTACGATAGGAGTCATGAGATTTCCTTGGTGTACGTTGTATTATCCAGGGCACGTATGTTGGAGGGACTCTTTTTGACGAACAAGAAGAAAGATCATCGTTTCAGACACTGCATGAAGAACACAAACACTCGGGTCGAATTGCAGAACGAGATGCGGCGTTTGGACACGAAGCGGCTCATCACTTTGTATGATCGGTGTAACGAATTCATCGAAGAGGCAAAAGAAGAAGAAGCCATGACCATTGCTTCGTTTAACGTGCAGAGTTTACACGCACATCAAAAAGACGTCCAAGTAGATCCCATTCTTCCACAAATGTCTATCTTGGTCTTGTCTGAAACTTGGATGTACGGCAAAGGAGGACTCGCCTGCCGAGACGACACACGCAATAATCCTTGTAGACAGATTTGTTTGGCCAGAGAAGCAGAGCGAGGAGGATATTCTGGCGATAGTGGTGAAACAATACCCATAGAAGGATTCCGTTGTATAAGCAGATCTCGACGACATGTTCCAGACAAGCGAGGTGGTGGAGGAATTGCAATATACGAATCGCTAAAATCTGGATTTTCGTATTGTCACAAGATCGAAATCGATACACTTAGTGCGCCTTACGGTGATGTATGCTCGGCGTTTGTAAAATATTACGACAAACATGGTGTAGAGCAGAAGGTCGCCTTTTTAGCGTTCTATTGCAATCCCAAAATCACTGGCCAGCTGTTGATGAATTTACTGGATAGAGCTCTTGTAAGTTTCCACATCGGCGCTATGGGACTTCAGTTGTTTAGACGAGAGGATTATTTCTACTGCCCACTCATTTTATGTGGAGACTTCAATTTAGATTTTAAATTGGATCCAGCTACCGGAACAGTTCTCAATTATTTACACGGGACACATCGTTTAACATATGTTAGTAAGAACTTAGGAATCAGTACCAGAAATGGAACGACTATAGACGTCGTGTTTAGCAAGATGACACCACTCGAACTGATGTACTACACGCTCTACTTCAGTACACACAGAGCGATTCTAATTTCCGTTATGAAACGGAAACAAGAATCACGTGATCGAAAGATACAGAAGAAACAAAGCAAGTTTCTAGAACCGCCGCCAGTTTCAGATGTACACCTACAACACTCCAAAAAGACTCTAGAAGAAGATAAGACGAAGAAACTATTCGTCAACAAATTCATCAAGAATACAACCCTGGAGGAGGACGAGGAGGAGGAGTCGGATGAGGATACTAAGAACCCAAATGCTAAAATACCAAAATATCATTTTGAATGAGTTTTATTGTTAATATTGAATAATTTGTTGTTGTAATTACTAGAAATAAAATAAGTGACATAAATTACATTTATTATTATTTCCCCTATTTCCTACAATTTCCAAGTTCCTATTCCCTTAAATTCAAAGTTCTATTACAAGGATAGTTACGTAAAGTACAATAATTACAAATATCTGTTCCCCATTTTGCATTTGTCCTAAAGACGTTTTCAACGTTCACATTATCGTACAAGGTACGAGAACTGTGCATTTTTTTATTTTTTACATTATAATTCTGTTAAATATTATTTTGACAAACAAACATTTTGAACGTTTCTCTCACAAATGCAGCGTTGGCCTATTGTTTTCCCTCGATCCTTCGGTGTCGCCCACTGAACTCGAAATCTAAGCCTTCTTTGTCTATTATAATATTGTGAAGGAGACAGGTGCACTTGATAATTTTTCGGCAAAATCTGGTTTTGTCTCGATAGGTTTCCATAAAATTCGGAACTTAGCATTCAATATACCAAACGCACACTCAATCACACGTCTTGCTCTTGACAGTCGCATATTGAAATACTCTTTGTCACTATCCAAGCTCCTTCTGTTGAAAGGTTTTAATAAGTTGCTTAGTAGTGGATATGCTTCATCTCCAATAAAAACGAAAGGGGCCTGAATAGTTGTAGACGGTAAAAAACGAGTCTGGAGGTATGTAGAGAGTTTTTGTTTCCATTTTTCGAAAAAAGTGATGAACGAAAAGTTCCTCCATCTCTTTGTTTCCCATAGCCCCCGACATCAATTGTAATAAATTTATAATTTGCGTCAGCAACTCCTTGGAGTACAATTGAAAAATAATTTTTGTAATTGTAAAACATGGTTCCAGAATGCGGCGGGGATTTGATTCGTATGTGCTTCCCATCAATTGCGCCGAAACAAAGTGGGAAATTCCATTTTCGTAAAATTGTTAGGCGATATCCCGGAAATCCTTCCCCGTAGGTTCTTTCAAATGGACAGGCTGCAATTCCTCCCAAATAGCTAAAATTGTTTAGAGTTCAATTGAGGCTACAGTCCTTTCCCCCATTCGAAAAGTGAATGCAAGACTTACGAACGAAGATCCTGTGGCTAGATATCTGAAACAACGACAAACAATAATTATAATTATGAAATAAAATGTAAATAGGAATTCAATCATGTATAAATAAAAATAAGACTACGAGATTATACTAGTCTATTTCCGCATTTAGATATGTTTCACAATTGTAGACCGGTTTCGGTTGTTACATCATCACCGGTACAATATACGGTACAATAATTAGATTTTAATGATGTGTGTTATTATCTGAGTTTATTATTTTCCTTATGTTGAACGCCACTAAACTCGAACAGATGTCCTAAATATTTTTCTCTTTCTTTTTTCAGGAGACGCCGTAAGAACAAAGTGGAAGGCGCTAAGAGATACCTACAGAAGAGAATTTTAAAAAATTCCAGAAAAGCGGTCTGGAGACGAAGGGTCTCAATTTTTCTCGTCGTGGCCACATTTTGGAAGCCTTTCCTTTCTAAAAGATCAATTTACTGCAAGACCTAGCAGTGGAAATTTATCTGAGTCTCAAGGAACATATTGTCAATTTGGTAATGACCAGGATATTACCGACCTAGACACTACTGAACCAAGTGGACAATGCATAGAACCTGCCGTTGATTCTCCACTTGTACAAGATTTAAATGGTGAACCAAGTGCTGGTCCACAGACACCGAAAAGCAGGAAAAGGAAAAGAGAAACCATCGACCCTATTGGTTCTGCTTTGATCCGCCTGGAGGAAACCAAAATCAAACTGCTCCAAAATCAAACTACGGCTCAAGACGAAGATGTGAGTTTTTTGAACAGCCTTCTTCCTTACATAAAGTCACTTCCTGTTCGGGAAAAACTTTTACTTCGAATAAAAATGCAAGAGCTTGTATACAAGTTTGTATGCAACGCCGATCGCCAACAACAGACTGCAATGCCTTCGACGGTCTCCATTGAACCACTGAACGAGAAGCATATTGAACAACATGGTTTTCAGGTTCAACATCAACAGTATCAACATCAGGATTACTCTAATCCATCATCGGCAGGATCCTACCTCAGCAATTTTTCTGAGACGAATATATAAATAATTCTTGTCAAAAAATAATCATAATTATTTCTTTCTATTATTCATGTATGTTTCTATTATTCTTTGTACTAATTATTTTGCCAATAAATTTTGAGGTTTTATTATCAGAAGCTTCAATTTTGTTTTCCCCTGAATTTAGTAAGATTTTTCTTTAAATAAAACTGAATCATTACCGGGAGTTGAATATTTGAATCAATCAACAAAGAAACAAACTGTTTTAATAATTGTTAACTGTTTTAATTTTTGTATAATCAACAAAGGGGTCTCAGACTTTTGAAATTGATTTAGGGATCAATCAGTTCATTTGCTACAATTAATAATTGTATATGGCAAGTGGGATGAGGTATAATAGGAATTTTTGCGATGTTATTAAACATACCAAATACATTACATTAAAAGGCTATATCAGAGGTAATAAATAAATAATACATATGCAATGAAAAGATAAGTGTTAAAAATCAAAAATATATTACGACGTTATTTTTGTACACTTACTTTTACACATACGCTCTTACTCGTATGCGCGCACTTACCCACGTCTCGGAGGTGATAACTCTTCTTCAGCAGTATTTACCTTGATGTTCCCCGGGTGGGTCGCAGGCTTTGGTCGTTGGTTGAGTGTGGATAAGCGCGTGAATAACGTTATAAGTTTTAATTTACAAGTAAAGAGTACAGAGGATTGAGCAGTGGTTGTGAAATTAGTACGACTGTTTCAAGAAAAGCATATTCATTTGATTTATTCAAAAATAGCAAATTGTCATGTTATTTAAATTGTTCAATGTGGGTTTCTTGTTATATGAACCCTTATATTCAATCCGAATATACTATACTCATAATATGTGTAACTCTGATTTCTTATACTTCTAAGACATATATATACACACATAAATTATATATGACCTGAAATAGTACACAGACATATACATATAACACATATAAATATAATAGGAAACATAATTCATACGTATAACATTTACATATTGATTTAGTCTTTACAAGTGTGGGTTCCAATGTATACCACGTAAATGAAACTTTTAATTAATTCAAATATTAATCAAAATATTAATAGAGAATCTTCTTTACGTTAACTGATTCTAATGTTACTGTCTCAATTAATTAACCATTACGTAAATCTCATTTTTACAAAATTACTCATTTAATTAATTACAACATATAATAAACTATGGTTCTTTCTTGACCATTCAATTATGAGATTACTATTATGATATTCTCTATTCTCATTTATATACTTAAACAATTATTTATTCATTCTTTAAGTTAAAAAAATATATTAATGTTCTGTAAACTTGGATATGGAAACTAGCTTTTGGTGATAGACTTCAGGGTCATTTATAATGTTAAATAAATGTTCGAGTTCACCTGCACCCATTTAAATTGTTGTTACCGTCCTCCAGACTCTCGAGTTCGTTGATCCTCTTCGGTATCAGCTCCTTTGGTCTCTACGTCGTTGAATTCCTCGCTCCGTCTCCTGGATGCTGAGTTCTGACGTGGACCTCTAGTCTTGATGATAAACGGCTGGATGTAGCTGCATAGGCTGTCCCTGCGTCCTCTCGTAGATGTCTAGTTCCTCGTCCTCTTCTTTCTTGTCCCTCGTTGCTGTCTAGACGTTCTACGTAGTTATGACTCTTGTACCTTCATTAATACAGTCTTTTATTTAAATCACTCGCTCCTTAATAACTGCACCGACGTAATGCCGGTTCCATCGCACTTCAGTTTATTTAAATACTGTTCAAAACATTACTACACTTTGTAAAGTTTACGTTGTCGAGATGCGTGGATTCCTCTTACTAAATGAATTTGATCTGAGCTGAAAGTGTGTCGCACGCTGGGGTTTTATACTGCTGCTCGTTGCAATTCCTGTTGGAAACTGTTTCTGACAACTTTGGACTGGCCGGCGCGTCGGTTTCATCATCACTTTCAACCTACGCGTCTTTTTATGTAGCGCACACTTTTTTATAAATATTATTACACTAATAGTTAGGTATAATATTAAACCTTGTCTCTGCAAATTTTGGTTGTTACCATGTGCAAATTACGACAGCTATGGCAAAATTTCACACGGTGTCTGAACCGTTCCCACGATTAATGACCACTTAACGCCAAATTGAAGCGCCAGGCTTCACCAAACATCTTCGACGGGACGACGAGACAGGCAAACGTGCTGTTACATTACATGAATAACATCACTAAAAACATACAGTTCACACTCGAAATAGAGTCAAACAACACTATAAATTTTTTGGACTTAACTTTTATGAAACACAATAATAAATTTCAATACAGGATATACAGAAAACCAACCACAACTGATGGTGTCATACATGCTGATTCTTTCCACCCGCACTCGCAAAAAATGGCTGCATTCAACAGTCTGATACACAGACTATACAGTGTACCTTTGGATCCAACAAACCACAAGGAAGAAATAGATATAATTAAACACATTGCAATTGCGAACGGTTACAGCAGCTCATTAGTTGAACAATTGATGCTTAGACACAAACGCAAAACTGACAACCCTCACCGTGTCACGATGGACGCAATATATAGGGCGGTTCTAACAATATATATATATATTACTAACAATATATATATATATATTATACTAACAACTTCTCAATGCTCATTAAAAATACATTTAAAAAACATAACATCCACATCACATTTAGAACAAATAACAATATCCAAAAAATGCTAAATAATGCCACACGAACATCAATTGAAAAAAGAACGGGCATATACAAGATGATATGTGATGACTGCGACATGCATTACATTGGTCAGACTGGCAGGGTTTTTTTGAAAGATATAAAGAACACTTACCCACGAGCATTTCAAATATAAGTAAATCAAATTACGCTAAACATCTCGTTTCATTGAATCATAATTACACAAATTTTGAGGCAAATTGCAAACCCTTACACCTTTGCAAAAAGGGAAGATATATGGATGCAGTAGAAGAGTTCAAAATTTACCGGGCCTTCAGAAATAATCCTAATAATATACTAAACGAACAATTGGCATTTAAATCACATACACTATATGATAAGATTATAGATAACATAACCATAGAGTACACGCCCCAACATAACAATAGATAACATGATAACTTAAATAAACTGTGCAGTACGTCGTCAACCGGTGTCGAGTGCGCACTCACATCCGCGTACGTCGCTGTGTTTGTAGAACATATACATAAATGTCTTTTAGTGTCACTTTTAATGTTTTAACGAAGTCATAACCGACGAATTTTTACTCTCTGATGATGGATTAAAATAATCCGAAACGCGTAAGAAGACAGAAACCAAGCGGTCACATAGACGGATTAAGGTAAAATTTTAAAAATTGAATTATAATTCACTAATCAACACTTACTTAGATTGATTAATTAATTCACAAATTGATTAATTGCACAAAATAGCATCACAGTAAATGCTGCTCCAACGTGGGGCATAGATAATTAAAGTAACAGACAAAATTTAATTATACACCCTTATTGTAAACAATAAAGGATTACCTTTATTATCACTATAGCAAATGGCAACCAACGTGTAGCAAATCATAATTACAATATCTGTAATTATCATTGTAATAAATGGCGCCCAACCGCACGGCTTGATACGCAATGGAAGTATTACGTACAAGTTTGGGTAAAGAGCAGGCAGTAGAATAAATTACCCTAAAATAAGAATAGAAATTAGTAGTGTAAGACTAGCTTCAATGATCACACGTAGTAGGGCCTAGTAACTCTGACAGTGTGGAGTTCGAGATCAATAATCAGCTAGGTATGCCTAATACCGAGGAGGACAACACACCTAGCGACCCAAACAGCGTTGTAGAGACTCAAGACGACAGGGCGCGGGGACCGACGCCTAGACCCCAAGAAGTGAGCCTGCACACGCTAGTGGAATTAATTAGCGAAAATAATAAAATAATTAACGAAAAAATTGACAAACAAAGCGAAAATAATAAAATAATTAACGAAAAAATTGGCAGTCAAAGCGAAAATAATAAAATAATTAACGAAAAAATTGACAAACAAAGCGAAAATAATAGATTAGTTAGCCAGAAGCTAGACCAACACAAAGAAGAGATGAAGCAACAGGTATCTGAGCAAATCGCGCAGATGCGTTCGGAATTACGCGAATACCAACATACCTGGGAGGATAAGAGTAATGAAATGCAAAAGAAACAAGATGAGTCAATAAAAGAATTGAAAGAAGACACAAGTAAGAAGTATGAAGAAATGCGGGAAGCACGTGAAACAGATCGCCAGAAATGGAAGGGGGCTACCCAGAGCAACCAGACAAGCATCAAAAAGATTAATAACAATATAGAAGCACACATCAAAGACAGTAACAAGAAACAGGAAGAGCTGGCGGCCGAACTACACGAAACTATACGACAGAAGCAGCAGGAACTGGGCAACACAAACAACGTCATAAAACAGAGACTTGAAGAAGTTGATGATAGACAACGTTCGACAGAACAGAAGTTAGACGAAACATCCAAAGAAAAAACAACACGCATAGAAGAACTAAAATGCCACCTAGCGAAGATGAAAGAAACTCAGAAGCGACTTCAAAGACAATTAATTGAAGGTGAGTGTGGAACGGTAAGTAGAAGCAATGGGCCGAACCACAACGACCTTAAGTATAATGGGACCGATAGGTATCCCATGGAATTCCTGAAGGAATTGTCGGAACTGCAAGAGACGTACTACCCCACTGACAATATTAAATGGATTGGTAGGCACCTGGAGATGGACGCCGGTATTTGGTGGTGGGTCATCAGAAATCAAATAGCTACTTTTGAGGAATTCAGAAAAACTTTCACTCAAAAATACTGGGGGCAGGAACGTCAGGACAACCTCGAATATGGAAGATTCGATTGGCGCGGTCAGATTAGCGCTATACAATACATTGAACGTATTTTATTAGAAAGCAGACAACTGTTGCCCACAATAACGGATCGACAACTGATTAAAAAGATCGCACGCCATTTCGGTAGGGATATCCAATTGGCGGTTATTACGAGAGGAATCACCACAATTCCTAATTTTGAGTAATTAATTATTGAATATACGCAGATTCAACCGTGTAACAATAAAGAATTCCAGTACGCAGCAACAGCCGAGAGTGAAAGTTGTCGGAACAGAGGCGACAATATGCCGAAACGAGTTTGGGGTGAGAAAGCGACGGCCGAACACAATACAACCGGAATGAGGGGAGACAGCCAGTAAACACCATTAGTTTTGTGAATAAGGGTGCATCTACGTCGGTCGACGAACCCAAAATGAGACACCAAGAAGAGAAAAAAAAAATTCCACGACCTAGTGAGTAAGATAAACGAATTACCGGACGACGACACAACCAACGATGTAAATATTATTTTACCTGATTTAAGAAATGACCTACTATACGATGACGAAGAGGAAATAAGTCAGCGTGTGTTAAAATGTCCTGAAGTAATTATAAAATTTAATAATGGTATTACCGTACCGGCACTAATTGACACCGGGAGTTTAATCAACGGTCTGTCAGAATCGTGGTTTAGTCAAAATAAGAAGAGCATAGAGCCTTACGAAATTTTACCCATGACTAACACTCTAGTAATTAGTGCGGTGGGAAACAAGTCAAAATTAATTAGGAAACAAATATTATGCGATATAGATATAGATGGAGTTAGGAGTGAATGTGTGTTTTTAATTATACCGGATCTTATTAAGCCATGTATTTTAGGGATAAGTTTTTTACAGGAAACCAGATGCCGTATTGATATAGGGAGAAGAATAATCGAATTGAAAGGAAAAGCTGACGAAGTAGAGTATGCGATACCAATCATGCATATGGCGGTGATGGGCAGAGAAGAGGATGAGGAAATTATACGGAGTATTGACGAAAAGGTGGAAAGTATTGACTGTGGAGATGGGAAATATGTTGATGCGATTAAAGGAGATTTTAGTAAGGAACAAGAGTTTATTCAGGGAGTACCCCGGAAGAATCGACGGATACGCACATGAATTACAAGTAACAGACAGGACACCGTATTTTCAGAGAGGATGGCCAGTCCCACTTGCATACAAGGGGAAAGTAGAGGAAGAAGTCGTATGTTACGATATGGGGTGATTGAACGTTGCATCAGCCCATACGTAAACCCACTCGTGACGGTGATAAAGAAAGATGGAAGGGTCCGATTGTGTCTGGATGCGAGGAAAGTAAACAGTGTGACCATCCCGGACTACGAGGGAGTTTCCCCGATAAATGATATATTAGCAAGATGCAGCGAGATGAAATACTTGTCCACAGTCGATCTGTCCAGTAGCTTCTGGCAGGTACCATTAAAGCCAGAATGTCGAAATTTCACAGCCTTTATGTATGAGGGCAAGTGCTACCACTTTACAGTCACACCATTTGGATTGAGTACCAGTTCTGCGGCACTAACGAGAGGATTAGACATGGTATTGGCAGAAGAAGTCAAGAGAAATACTATCATTTATGTAGATGACTGTCTATGTTATTCTAACAGTTTAGAAACGCACTTATCACACTTAGAGTTATTATTAAACAATTTCAGAAAAGCAAACTTAACTATAAATATAGAAAATCGCAATTCCTCAGACAAGAAATCTCTTACCTAGGATACCGCCTGACAACGCAGGGAATCCAGGCGACGGAGGATAAGATCAATGCTATTATGAAGTTTCCTACTCCTAAAAATCAAAAACAACTGAAGGGTTTCTTAGGACTAACCAACTTTTATAACCGTTTCACGGATAAATATGCTGAAACAACGCAACCACTGCTTGAATTATTAAAAAAGGGACGTAAATTCACTTGGACACCGGAGCTGAATAATTGTTTCCAACAAGTCAAGGAGTTGTTTATTGAAACTGTTATTTTAAAATTTCCTCGTTTCAATCAAAGGTATTATATGCAATGTGACGCCAGTAATTTTGCATACGGTGGTCAGTTGTACCAGTTAGATGAAGAAGGGAAGATCGGCGTTATCGCATTTACGAGTAGAACGTTTAAAGGCGCTGAAAGGAATTACTACACAACAGAAAAGGAACTACTAAGTATCGTACGGTGTTTAGAAAAATTTCGCATCTATATTTTGGGCCAACCTTTGACCGTTATTACTGACAACAAGGCGTTGACCTTCATGCACAAATGTCACTTAAACAATTCACGTATAACAAGATGGATTTTAAGCATACAAGAATATAAATTTGACATTGTACATTGCAAGGGCAAGGACAACGTTGTTGCCGACATTTTAAGTAGAAATCCAACAAACGCCACACCAGAAGTCAACGATGATGTATACGAATACTTGATCAACCATATAATGATTAAAATGGACAAGGAGGTGAGCAGAATCATCAAAGACATCGGAAAGTACCATCTCGATGATATTAAACTTAAATCTATTATTAATAAGGTAAATAAAGGAAGCTTAGGTAAAGAATTAAGTGAATTTTATAAATATGTTAGCAGTAAATTGTATAGACGACACAAGAACGAGTGGAAGCTGTATATACCTGATAGTGTATCCGGAAAATTAATTGCCGAAATACACAAAATATACGGACACTTGGGATCAAAAAAATGCATGGAAATGTTACAAGAACATTTCACGTTTAACAAGATGTTAAAGAAAGTGAAAGTTCATATAAAAACATGTGATATATGTCAAAAGTGTAAGGACACCAGTAACAGGGCTTTATTCGGTGGAACAAAATCAGTTGTACCGTTAGGGAGGGGAGAGCTTGTGAGTGCTGACTACTTTGGACCCCTACCCACGTCAACGGCCGGAGTTAAATACCTGTTTGTAGTCATCGACAATTTCACGAAATACGTAAGATTGTTTACAATCCGAAGGGCGACGACAACAACAACATTGAGGAGAATGAAACAATACTGTGAGGAATTTGGGTTTGTCCTTACCGACAATGGAACTCAGTTTACTTCAAAGAAATGGGTGAATGGGCTGAAGGAGTTGAACATTCAACCAAAATATACCGCTATAAGAAACCCGTGTGCCAATTTAGCTGAGAGAGTCAACAGACAACTTGGTAATTTATTTCGAATCTTTGTGCATGACCAGCATACCAAATGGTCACGATATGTAAATATAGTTGAAAGCTGCATCAACGAGGTTTATAATGAAACCATTGAGGTAACACCTTATGAAGCGCACCTCGGCAGAAAACCAACCAGAGTATGGAAGAAGTACTTGGACCAAGATATTGTGGGAGTTGAAGAAACGGATCACAGCAAAATATTCGTAAAGATAAAGGAGAAAAGAGAAAAACAAGCGAAGTTGATTAATGAAAATAAGGTAATTACTAAATTTAAGATCGGGGAGAAAGTTTTGATACGAACATATTATCAATCTGATGCAATTCAAAAGAGAATTGACAAATTTTATGAACTATATAGTGGACCGTATAAAATACGCCGGATCCTTGGAGACGCTACTTACCAACTCGTCGACTGCGAAGACGAAAACAAGGTCCGAGGAAAGTTTAATGTAAGGCAGATTAAGACGTATCACGAACGGAAGGATGGTATGTAATCTACAAGGAGAAGATAGAAAGGATACCTTGTTGTGTTAGCCGTTTGAGTTGAGTCACATACCTTAGGGTTGTTGATGCGTGAATCTCATTCAAGCTAGCCAACCATTAAAACATATAATGTATTATAAAATTGAATTTAAAGATTTATGTAATTCTTTAATTATAATATATGTGAATAGAACACTAACGATGCGTTAAATGATACACGTAAGTGAACACTTTGATTAACATTCTTTATAGAAAGTGCAGTGAATGAAAAGACATTCTAATTATAAAAAACTCTAATTAAATGAATGGCAATAAATTGTCACAGATAAAACAAATAAAAAGAAGGACACCTACAAGTGAATGGTCTGTGTAGATCAGTAATTCTAGGGTAAAGTAAACCAAATTAAAAGAATTATGTATATTAACTAGATTAAACATTTGAACTGATGTTAGGATAAAATAAATTAATGATTACTCTAAGACTATGTGTATATGCCTAGTTAATAGGATCGATTGTAGTATGAATTAAAGGTAAAAACACAACGATCATGACGGTTATTAACCAAATTATCAATGTATTTTATGTAACGAATGTAACTAGAGGAACACTTAGACTACTTAGTAAAGGATTTTCTTTATTACTGTACGTTGAGCGTAGTCTTCAGATAATTGAGTTTTATGTTAATTCATTTATTGTTGCATTACATATCTATTCTTTAAGAAGTAATGACGAATTGTTTAGTAATTAGATGAAAACATTTATTGAATGTCTATAACTTGTTTATAATAAGATATAAAACACATTTACGTAATTAACACATTCATGCGTTAATGTTAGAGACGTTCAAACAATCCAGATGGATAGCAATAAATTAAAATACTTAATCTAAACCAAAAGGGGGGTATACCAAATGCAACACACACCACGGAGAGTAGGTCATCAAGCTATACTCCTCACAAACGAAGACGGGTACGGCGAAACACAGGGCGCAGAATCTGGATTCAATAGTTCCCTGAGGTCACGTCATTAAATCCAAATTGGGGACGCTATAGCGATCGAAAAATTTAAAAATTTGAATTTTTCTTCCCGACCAGTTTTGTTCACACGCAGCTGTGTCAACGACTCCGAGTAAACGGCAATAAACAAAGTTAATTGGAGAGACGACAACCCAACGCCAATATCACACAATAGAGATGTGTTCAGCTCGACGCAACAAAAGCGATGACGACTTGAGTTGATAGGAGAAACTCAACTGAAAATTAATACACCACAACAAACTAGACAATGGACTTGAGTTCACTCACACCTTTACACAGAATTGAAGCGAGGATCCGCTTGGGGGTTCACCCAGGATGCGAGATTACGACAAAAACGAAGGAGAGGTCACAAAGGATTGGAGGGCGAAGCACTCTACAGAAACAATATAAGAAATAACCAGTGAATAGAAGCGACGACGTTGCGCAGCGGGATGTAACGTTTACGTGACATGCTGAAATTTACGACAAGAAAGCGAGGCGGCTGCACCAACTGACGCTTGACAGTAAATTATTAATAGCCAGAAGAAGGGGTTACAAATATGAACAATACTCCAGGATGTTAGGACAACCCTTGCTTAAGACTCAAGACAATACATTGATTGACAGGCGCTCTACGACTTACATTTCTTCGAACGAGAGCAACGTCCGAACAGGCGATTCTAAAGACATGTCCAACGACCTATCAGAGTAGAGTAATTTACAAAGAGACCGAAGGAGAGGCAAGTTTCCATGGTAACCAGACGAAGAACAAATCAGAGGGTAGAAGACTAGAGGACTTCGAAATAGTGGGAAAAGATTTTCGAGAGAGGGTAGTTATTTAGCTTATCATGGTGACCATAGGCGTAGCTTGAGACCAAATTTTAGTAGGGAGACGTTAATAAAAACTGATTGTCCACCACGGGACGGAGGCAGTTTTTCATAAAAATTTAGAGCAGTCACATAATTTTCGCGATCAGTCGACGAGAGCAGTTTTTCATAAAATTTTAGAGCAGTCACATAATTTTTGCGGGCAGTGAATCAGTAAATCGATCAGTCGTGTAATCTTGAAGTGCGCGGTATGGAGAACTCTAACGGACTTAGTAAAGTTATCTACTCGAACTTTGTTGAACTTAGGAAAATTAAAACTGTTTCGAGATATAGTGAAAACAATATAACAAACACCAATACACGATATGCGTGAATGGACTCATTAATGTGTTAATAATCTTCAATACTCTCGGATAAATAATCACAACTAATTAAAAGAACTATTCTACAACTATACACTATTACATAGATTTCACATATAAAGAATCACGTTGAACATTTGGTATCGTACCAAACATTAGTGTGAATAAACATTTACTTCACGAACACAAGAACACGCAACTATTTAATAATGGTTGTATTCGGGAACGAACCGAGTTGTACAGATTGTCGTTAATAATCATATCACACCCACACTATTCTGCCGACGACGTGTGTGTACCAGTGAATAACCAGTGAATGTGATCTCAACATTATCCAATGGAATGCCGTCATCAAAATTCACCACCACAAGGAAATTTAGCGCCGATGGATTATAATGGATAACCAATTGTCAAGTAACACTTTATAATTTTGTTCGTATAATTATAACTACTGTCCTGTCTCTTTCAAAGGATCTATACCCAGAGAAATTATAGTAAAATTTGTTAAATGAAGGTTGAGTTTAAAGTATAATCATGATCAATTAAAGCTAAACCATCTGGGGTGTAATGAACGCATTGAATAAAGTAAATATTATTTGATTTTGTTGTATGTAATATTTCATATATGTTTGTATGTCTTTCAGCTAGTGATTAAGATGGAACTTATTTTTTGATATGTATATGTTTGACGTTTTGGATGTATTTACAGGTATCATGAATATTATAATCAAATGATGAGGTCGCTATTGATCAAGCCCCGCGATGGCAGCCAATTTATAATATTAACCTCGTGTCCCGTCTTCAATCTCTGTAAAATATAACAGTGTGTCTGAGTGTAAAAGTGTGTCTGTGTTTCTTACCACTGCGTCCTCGCACGGCGATGTACTTCACGATGTTTGGGCCCGTAGCGAACGTACTGGGGACCAGGTATCTTGGTTCCCGATCTGAGGTTCAAACGTAGTGGATAATCTCCGGGTGGCGTCAAATTGTTTATATAAAACAATTAAAATTATTTCCTTATCACTTTTCTATTTGAACGAGGCGACGAATTCAATCCGTCCCGCCCTTTCTCAATTTTGTGTCAATCGAGATAGCAGTTGCAGTATTCGCTACTCGCGCGCTAGACGTCGCATCGGAAACCTTCACTATACATTATAATTTTAAACATGCACTTTGCTAAAGAAAATAAGACACGATTTAACACACACAGTATAAATTTATTATTAATTTGAAGTTAATATGTTATAGACACAAGTTGTAATTAATTTTTTCATACACAATTCTGCACCGGATAATTCTTTATAAGACTCTACTCAAGGGTTAACCAATCGACTTTTGAATACAAATAAACAGTATGGCGTGTTAATAGGCCAATCAACAAATATTTCGGTCGATGTTCGTGGGTTGTTTGGATCACGTTAAAAGGTTCAGATGCAGTTACAATATTAAAAATACACAACCTTACAATGTTTTTTCCTTAATTAGGATAATGTGTAGTGGTAATCGTTTTAAGTGTCATACAAGAAGTTTAAAAGTCGTACAAAAATATGAGGTTAGTTCAATAGTTAACAAATTTTCAGTGATATAATAATTTGATTCAATCCTTGCAAGAGAATAAAAATGATTCAGTGGTATTCAACATACATTGAGAAATATTCAAAGTGCGATTATTTTTGGAAGTTGAAATACTTTAACTGATACTTAACAGTCTTGCAGTACGGAATTACTCGGGATGTAGAGAAGGAAGGATTATGGCAGCAATATTATTCCAGTGTTCTTTATTCAAGCTTCGGCATCTTTTTCAAAGTTGTTTGGACTTCTTTATATATTTCGTCTTGAATTAAACGTCTTCTCCCTCTGGAAATGGTATTCCGCATTCATCAGACTTCTGTACTATCAGTTTCTATACTTTGTTTTACCTTTAAGATGTTTTAAATATTAAAATGTGTTGTACAGAAATTTCGCATCTGGCTTGCGATAGCGATACATTTGCGATACAATTTCCAAGTAATTGTATTTAACGGTAATTACCTCGTTAAACGGTCGTTTCCATGGTTACGTCGTTGCTCTCATTGGGTGAGCTGAACATAAGTACATTGTTATCAATTTTCGAATTCCTTTCAAATCTTCCCATATCTTCGGACTTTCTTCCTCCTCTTTTCTTCCTTCCGAGTTATTATCTAAATGCACGGTCATTTATATTTTCTCACAAAGATTATTTTGGTACCCCACAAAATTGGGTGTTATCAAGTTTCTAAGTTTCCAATTAATTTTATACTTACTAATTCCATTTCTTTGTTTATATAATTCCTTAATTTAATATTTGGTTTTTAATAATAACTACCATTCATCCTTAATGAATTAGTCACCTTGGATTTGTCCATTACATGGTGATTTTTATACAATCAGTAATTGTTTATGTTTGACCGTTAGGTCTGTTTCACATTTAAGTAGCCATTACTGGATTTTAGTGGCTTCATACACAATATATTTCATTTAGTCCCAAATTGTTATTTTGCATTTATAATTAGGTTTAATGTCTCTGGATGTGTTTTAATTCAGTCTTTGTTAGTAACAACTGTGTTATTCAATCTTACTTGCTAATTATTTGCTATTTATTTCCAATATAAAATATAACATGTATGGTCTGTATAACTCTTACAGCCATATCCATTTCATAAATAACAGTTTATACCATTCACTATTTCTGATTTGTTGTTCTGGTGCTAAACAATCTCACCTCTATTGAACTTTTTCCATTAAACTCCCCTTATAACATGGGTATTTAATTAATGTTAATACAAACTTATTTTCTAATGCTTTTTGCTCTCCCTTCCATGTTAACACCATCTAATAACTTTTCTTTGTGAAACACACCCTTAAACTTTTACAATACATTTTTAAGTTATAACAATACTATTTCCTAGTCATCACAGTAAATATCACTACTTAGTGTTCATTATTTACTGAATCAATGTTCTATCCTAAATACTATTCATTGTAACTTGGTTAAATGTTATTGTTCACTCTTAAAACTAAAACATGAGTTATTTTACTAAGTCTTTACCTTAGCCTACTCTCCTCTTACTATTTTTATGATAGACAATATTTGTATTTATTTTTCACTAGCACTTTCTTAAATTATTTAGTGTTTCTTTAGTATTATATCACTCTAGTATAAATCACTTTCACTAATTCAACTTCCATTTATTTCTCACCATTTTATTCTCTTTCTCTACACACTATCTATATAAAATTATTAATATAGTGTCTTTCTTAGTTAACAAATTACATATATCCCTAATTCTTTTGGTTAGTGTACTTTTATACATTGTTTCATATTACTGACGGTTTATAATTGTCATTTTATCAATACTAACATTCATTAATAGTTTTGGTTCTTAACCGAATTTCATTGTCTTTATTATTTTGGGTTACATTATTTCTCCCTTCTCTATTTTTTATCACTTGTCTAAGTTTTCTTGATGCGTTTCATTTTGTTTTCTTCCTCATGGGTTTGTTCTCTCTTGGTTTTCATTGTTCTTCTCCTTCATTCGTCTTGTTTTCTTTATTTTGATTTCTTAACTGGCCAATCTCTGGAGTTGGGTCAATGTCGTTTGTCTGTCAGTCGATTATTTTAGTTTCTTTATTAATCACTTTCGGTTTATTACTCCTTCTCCTTCCATGTTAATTACCTTTTATTTATTTTTTACTCTCCACATAATTTATTTATTCAAACATAATATTATTTAGCATTTTTTATACATACTTATAGTTATCAAAATTTATCTGAATTTGGTGATGTTATAATATATATGTGTTATTGACTTCAATTATCTAAACGTATAATAAATTAGCGTTTAAGCAAATCAAACAATGCGTTCATTATTACTGGAAACCCTAATGTAGAATCTGCAGATTAATTAACTATTCTAATTGAATAAATTTACTGTGTATTGAGTGAATACACTTGAGAATTATTGATCTCATACCAATTACGCTAACGAGTATTTGAAAAGTTTGACAATCTATTTAACTAATTAATTCAACTCATATTAGGATAATTACTGTATCATTAAAGTAAATAACGTCCCAACACACGGGGCCTAAAGAAGATATAATTCACTAATCAACACTTAATTCGATTGATTAATTAATTCACAAATTAATTAATTGCACAAAATAGCATCACAGTAAATACTGCTCCAACGTGGGGCACAGATAATTAAAATAACAGACAAAATTTATTTATACACCCTTATTGTAAACAATAAAGGATTACCTTTATTATCACTATAGCAAATTGCAACCAACGTGTAGCAAATCATAATTACAATATCTGTAATTATCATTGTAGATTTAATATTAATTATGTTAAATGACGTTCTTTACTACTTTCAAATATTTCTTGTGTCTGTGGACAAATTTGTTTTCAGCCTTCAAATTTTATTTCAGGAGCTGAATGTTGAAACCAACGATACGGACACGCAAACATCACAATCACAGGCACACGACGAGGAAAAGTCACTATGTGAAACAGAAAGTAATGCTGCTTCCTTCCGAGTACCTATAGTGCGCCCAAAAACTCGTAAAGTAGACGATGTTTTTACAAATGAAGCATTGGAATGCATGAAAACTATGACCCAAGCAGGGACAAATAGAGATAGTTTCACAATTTTTGGGGACTTTGTTGCGGACTCATTGAGGACGAGCAATAGACCGAATATGGAAATAACGGCAGCAAAAAAAGGTATTACCGATATTCTATTCAACTTGCAAAGAGGGGGTTATCAAGCAAATGACACGAGATATTTCATTCAACCGAATCAAAATGTAAACTCTTTTTCTCTACACAACTTGGACATTCCCAGCCCCATTCCAACAGGTAATCAGTCTCTAGATAACAGTAACGATTTCACTTCTCCATCCCTCAGTTCTGAAAGCGGTTCTTGCCCTGAGTATAACATACAATCATATGTATCCAACTACAAAGGGACATAAAATTTGTGTAGTTTACATTTGTATGTTACAATTATGTAATGGTGTTCGTTTACACATGTTTCATTATAAAGTTTATACAGTGCTTCATAATTTACTATTGTTTTATTACATTATTGTGTTTGTTTCTTACATACTATGTTTCACTACAATTTTATTTCTACAATCTACAATGTATGAATAATAAAAAATAAAGCAATATCAAATCTGCGTTAGAAAAAATATGAGAATTTTTCCACTTACCTTGATGTATGTTTTCAAAACACTGATGATGGGTTCACACACTTCTGGGATAAATAAAGATATACTTTGTTTAGAAATCTTGAAAGTATACATGAGACTTGTAAAGGAATCTCCACTAGCAAGGTACCGGAGGGTGGTTGCAAGCCTCACGATTGGCGAAATCGAAATTCTAAAATTCGTATTTTGTTTACTGATCTTGCATCCAACCATTTGTAGAAGGTATTCAAAATCACTGGGTGTCATCCTTAAAAAATTGATAAATCCACTGCCATCTTCCAGTTTTAATGTATCCAGGAGATCATGGCATGGCTTATAGGTAGCACTGAATAGCTTCCGTATCAACCATCGTTTCCGTTTTTGTTTATTTCGATTTTTAATTAGAATTAAAAGCGAAACAGAGAGACCTGCGTGGGCTAACTCCCGAGACATTTCGAGCAGAACTGCCCCTTGTAGTGTGGACGAGACTCATTGTTGCGGGGCTGTCCCTGAACAGACGCGGGACATTGAATCGGGGTAGCCCCGCAACAATGTTCCGGTGTGGACTTACCTTTAGACGTCTCACAATAGACGCTGGAGCTGACGTCTCCGCGCTGGCTCTCTGCGCAAACCAGCTAGCAGGAATGATTTTTGCATTCCTGCTCGCTGGTTAGTTACTGGCTGGTTGGCGTCGAGTTAATACTATATTTTCATAAACGTATTGTTTTAAAGAAATGGCGAATTGTGATATAGTTGATACTGAACTATTAATATCTTTAGTATTCGAAAGAGCTGCACTGTGGGTAAGAGATTGAAAGATCATGGAAATCGCTGTTACTGGAAAGAAATAGCTACGATAATGAAAGTAGAAGGTATGTACATTATAAATTTGTATTTTACTTTTATTTTACAGGAAACTTATCAATTACATTTACAAAATATAATCATAATTACAATTAGTTTTAGTTAAATTTTAATAGTAAACCATCGGAAGCTTTCAATACTCTACTGAGAACTTGCAGTTTCCTATTGTTTGCGCACAATAGGATTTGAAAAATACGTGGTAAAGGTTTGTCGAACACTCTTTGAGTCATCTGAAGCCCTTCCCACCACTTTTTGTATAGCGGAAGGAACTATATCAACTTTTTGCAGATTGTGGTCAATTCCTTCTTTATTTATTATGACGTTATGCAAGACACAGATACATTTCACTATACTTTCTATAAAATTAACTTCCGTTTCGATAGGTTTGGAAAGTAAGCGCCACTTGGCAAAAATAATGCCAAATGCACATTCGATGGTCTTTCTGGCTCGCGACAACCTTTTATTAAAACACTAATTTTCAATGGGTAAAACGGCATCGGCATAAGGAACAAGCAGATAAGTTAGAAGTGGGTAGGCTTCATCTCTAATGAAAACGAATGGCGCCTTGACGTTAGTGCTGGGTAGGGCTTCTGGCTCAGGAATGGATAGCTCCTTTTTTGTATTAGCTGGTACAACTGAGATACATGAAACGTTCCACCATCACTTTGTTTTCCATATCCTCCTACTTCGATAGCTATAAATCTATAATGTGCGTCCGCCAGCCCTTGCAGAACCATAGAAAAGTACTTTTTATAATTAAAAAAACATGGATCCGGAATATTTTGGGCACCTTATACACATGTGCTTTCCATCTAACGCGCCAAGTAAGTTTGGGAAGTTCCACAGTTGAAAAAAATCTTGTGCAATTTTTTAAAAATCATACTCAGTCGACACTGGCATTGTTCAACATTTAATTCTTCCCATATGCATTTAACTGTTTCTTTCACTATTAACCCCACTGTATTGTCCCCCATTCTAAAACTAAATGCCAGTGTCTTAAACGATGATCCAGTGGCCAGATATCTGAAAATGAAAATTAAAGGTAAGGAATTTTGGATCGAGATTATTCACTTTCCTGTTGTAAAAGAACATTAAGCATTATGTTGTCTTATTTATAGTAAATATTTTCGAAAATTATTAACTTAACCTCGTTGGTAATTTTGTAAATTGTCTGTTTTATTTCACAGATATAAAATTAAAGAAAAAATGGAAATATTTACGCGATCAATTATAAAACTAAAGAAAAAATCGAAATATTTACGCGATCAATTTGCAATAGAAATATCTAAAATTAAAACACCAAAATCAGGAGACGCTGCTAGCGAGATGGAGACACCTAAATGGCCCCATTTTAAACTTCGGTATTTTTAAAAGACGTAGTTAAGCCACGCTTGTCCAGCGGAATTCTAACTATTAGTAACAATGAATCCATAGATCCAGTTTCACCGCACATTTCAGTACCGGGAGAATTAGGGAACGATGCGGACGACCTACACTATGATGAAGCTGTTTGAAGACGAACGTGACACATCACGCAGAAACGACATTACTGCCATTAACTATACTGTTATAAGTAATTCACAGCCTACAACAAACAGTCAACGAGCAACTACAGTGACAAACAGCATACATGAAGTAGTTATAAAGCGGGCAAACGTACAGTAAAAGATGCAATGTTAGAAATTGAGCAACAGAAAATAGAAATCTTGCGTGAGAAAATGAAGAGACGAGAAATACGAGAAAATGTCGAGGACGAGGACTTACATTTCCTTAAGAGTCTACTACCGCATATAAAAAAAATTCGTGACTACAAAAAGATGTCGTTCCGCAGTAGAATTCAGGAAGTACTGGAACGTTTCGCCTATCCATCCTCCTCTTATTATGTTGAAAGTCCTTCATCCTATACCTCTCACGAAAACCCGGATTATAATTAGGGTTGATTCGATACAAGTAAAGTACCGATACTTTCATAAATCGCACATTTAAACTAATTTTAAATCCCTTAAATAACTCAAAATAATATTTAATAAAGAGATTTAAAAGGCAAAAAGGAATGCGAGTGTAAAGATAGGGAAACCCTTTAATAATTTACCATGCATTGACATGCGCTAACTGCAATTAACTTCCATACAGACCCATAAACTAAACTAATAATACTTGTAAATTGAAATTAAATAAATAAATAAACAATAACACAGTCGTATACTATAATAAATTCTGAAGTAAAGCATATCTTTGGATAATTAAAAGGTCAAACTTTAATACCGTAAATAGTGAATAGAGGTGGAACTATTTTATTGTGATGCGTAAACTCCGCGCAGTTAACTTACCTGTCCTAACATAGTAAATCAGTCGAGATCGAGCGTTCTCGTAGTAAACAGTACCTACCGGAACCATGCCCCAAAGTACGACAATATTTTAATTTTTAGAGGGCAGATATAACAATGTGCAGAGGAATGTAGCGGTAAATTAGTGTGTTATAAAGTTAAAATGTAATCTATAAAACAAAAAAAGAATAAATAAGTGTGAGGGATGACATCTCTATTGACTAGTGAGTAAGATCTCAATGTTTGTTTAAAATAAAAAGGTACGAGGTACCTAAAGTGAGAACCCTTTATAAATAATGATGTGACGTGCATTTCTGTGGCAAACAAAAACATTTACTCGAGTTATACTACTAAAGATGTTTAGCTACCAGACTTCTGAGAACAGCATACCAGCTTCATAATGACCTAATCACTTCAGGAACTTCAGCAGGAAAGTAAACTACAATAAAGATCAACTATCTCTGGACACCCTAAGGACCAAGGACCAGGACACTGAGTAAACTTCTGGATATCACAGGTGACACGCAGACTTGTCTTCCGTGGTTAATTAACATTCAAACTAATGATTTGTTAAAGACAGTTTAAATAACAATATAAAATACTTTAATAATAGTCACTTTGTAACATGTAGTATGTCATACGATTAAAAACATTTGTAGTAGCAAGTAGTGCTTATATTATAAAGCTTCACTGATATTAAAAATTAAATTAAGTCCATTCTTCAAATGGCCCCCACATAGTATGATAGAATATGAGTAAGTGAGCTTAACTTACAAACCAGTTTAATATCCCGGATCCGTGGAAAATGCTAGCACATAACAATCCTTATGTTGTGGGCCCCTTTCAGAAAATATTTTGTAAACTGTAAACTATTTATTAAGAAAACCTTATGGTAAAGAAAAACTTATGTAGACCTGTTAAAGTAATTGTTTAATAAAGAGATGTCATTACATAACACAAAATACTGAGTGAATAAATCATCAGACACCCATGTAAAATTTTCTTTAATTATAACTACAGCTTGTAAAATTAATAATTAAAAGTTGCTTACGACTATGGCAGCCCGTGCAACTGATCCGAGGCAATTATGCACAGGTTCCCGATGTTATAACGTAGGTAAGACGTTATAAAATGCGCAACTCTGCTAATGTGAAAAAAAAGTAATAATTGTGTAAGATAGTGACACATATACAATGTGCCCCTCTGTAGATCTATTCACTCAGTTGCTTTAAAATATTCCAGTAATTTAAAAAAAAAAATAATAATAATAATAATAATTAGAATAGAATAGTATATAAGTACGATTAATTGTGAATTTAATATGTGTACACTCATATTAACATATTTACACATGAACACATTGTATGACACATGTATACAAATCCATGTACGTACTTGTCCAAAAATTGCAGTCACCAACGTGTCGTTTTGACAACAAACTCAGACCGGTAAATTTCCTGTTTCGCCTGTATGAAACTGTCTTTGCCACCCTCTGCCACGTCGAGTTGGACAATACCCCACCACCTCTATTGTTATACCAAGCGTGCATCATCTCGTGCCTAGTAACCACGTATTTCCCCTTTTGTTGAAAGTAAATTGACGTCTGTGTGAGATTTCTCTTTCTCTCTGATACGATATTTAATTCTCGCACAAACCAATGTAAATTTTTACAGCGAATTAAAATTGTTTATTTGAGTAAACAAGAAAGAGTAGTATAGGATTTAGTATTAGTAGAATAAGTATTTATAGTGGTTAATATTCGGGAAACATGGCTTTATTTAACCCTGATCTATTATTAAAAGACGAATTGTGCTACGAAGCTATTTTACGCGGTTTACCTCACGCGAACGTAACAGTCTCTGAATTGCGCAAATCGTTACGCGAAAGTAGATCAGATACACCCTCGCAGTTACGTAGATTAAGCGAACTCGATTATGAGAGCGAAAGAGAAACGTGTTATGCGAAGTATAGGGAATTGACGTTATTATCGCAAACCCTTCACGACAAAAAATCACCTGCAGTAATATTGCGGACCACGCAAAGAATAGAGCATTTAACCCGCCGGATAAAGAATTTATTAAACTGGCCCAACGTGACTGTAATCCCCGATGTGCAAAAATTTGCGGATGAGGCATTACAGCAATTACCCACAATTATCAATGAATTGCGAAGAATGTCCGACTCTGTTAGAATGGAAGAAATAGAACAATATCTGAAGAAATTAAATATTTCCCCAGTTCAATCTCCTCCTTTAGAACACCCTCCCACCACCGCGAATCGCGAATCACCCACCGTATCGAAGATACAACCGAGTCATGAACAGCTACCAGATAGAGACGTGAATACCCTAACGATATCGGAAGCCCCACAGCCTAGTGGTCATCATAATCGCACCAGTAAGTATGCGTTTACGACGCCTAACGCAGTATCAGGTCCTCCTAGAAGTATACCACATGTAAATTTTAATGTGGACCTCTACGGAAAGATCACGCACCGAGTAGAAAAAATCTTAACTGAAATTCCATACACGGATGGCTCAAGTATTACTAAACTGTTAAATTTCATCAAATACCTCCTACAAATAAAAGATTTACAGCAACTGAATGATTGGCAAATCTTGCAACTCCTCCTACCCAAATGTAAACCACCATTAAAGGATCGTGTACTGGAATCATTAAGCTCGACTCTTCCAGTAGAAGAACTTCATACTACCATTATAAAACATTTTATTCCCACGGGAATTTATGAGAAGCTCAAAAGAAACACCGTACGTACTTCGAGTACAAGGAGCCCAGGAGAGACTGGCCCACTATATTGCAGACATCAGAGAGTCTTCCCGACTACTGCAAGTCAACTGGAGTGAGAAACAATTGGTCGATACCATTTTAGTAGGATTATCTCCGGAAGAAAGATCTCGATTAGCATTAATAAATAGGCCCAACACTTTCGCAGATCTAGAACAATGCAGTATTCACTCGTCAAACGTATGGTACTCGGATCAGAATAGACATGCGTTGCTATCCATTCCACCACATAGAAATGAAAAGCAAGCCCTGGTAACAGATGCAAGAACACAGCGCGAAAGACGACCATTTCGTAGACCTACCAATTTTCACAAACATGGTAAATCTAATGAGCCTCAACCTCGACAGGAAACAAGTGATACCCCTCGTAAAGAAAATATATGTTATAACTGCGGGAAATTTGGACACATCAGTAGAAACTGTAAACGGAAACAGTACTATCAGAAAACCCCTTATCCAAAAAACATGTAAGGCAGGGAGATCCGAAATCCTGTGTCTTCCGCAGCATCGTGAAAACAGGTAAACCCCTAAAAGTCAACCAAATAAAAAAAAATAACCAAAGAAAATTAGACCCCTATGTTAAGAAGTTCATTGATAAATGTAATGCTATTAATAAGTGTGATTTCAGTAAGTGTCAATTACCATATATACAAGTAGACCTCGGGGTTACATCCACCCTCGGATTAATTGATTCCGGATCAACACGAAGCTTAATTAGTCAACAGCTAGCCGATAAATTATTTGAACACAACCTAGTTAAACGCAGTCAATCGGTGAATATTAGATGCGCTACAGCTAATAAACAAAATTTAATGATAAAACTCATCATCACGTTTAAACTAAAAATTAAAAATCTAACGTGGTATTTTCTAATGTTGGTATGCGACGAGTTAGGACCCGACTTAATATTGGGAGCTGACTTTATCAGTAAAACAGGAATAATTCTTAACATTCACGATAAGAAGTATTATTTTGGATTCGATCGTTCACAAAAATATAGTTTTGATGGTAAAACAAATAACAAAGAAAGTACTGGAACAGCTTCTACACATCTAGAACACCACAAGTCTGAATTAGCTCATCTAGAAAGTCAAGATAGACTGAAAATGCAGACACTAATAAAAGAGTTTTCCACCGTCCTTACTCCGAAGTTAGGACTAACGAACCTGATAGAGTACAAAATCAATATGAGCGACAATAAAGTAATACGTCTACCCCCATACAAGTTATCACCGCCAAAAATGGAAGTAATGAGGAATCAGATCAACAAATTATTAGAACAAGGAGTCATCGAACCCTCTACTTCACCTTACTCATCACCCGCGTTTTTATTACAAAAAGGTCACGACAAACATAGACTAGTTGTGGACTACAGGCAATTAAATAAACGGATAGAATTCGAGTCTATACCACTTCCTGACATCCACAGTGCTTTTCATTATTTTACGAAAGCAAAAGTTTTTACCATCATGGATCTAAATCAGGCATTTCCTCAAATACCCCTTTCGGAAGAATCCAAACGTCTAACCGCATTTGCCGTCCCTTTCAATCTGTACCAATTTACGAGAGTACCATTTGGAATATCCCAAGGTAGTTCTGTATGTAGCCGATTATTAGAGAAATTATTCCACGATATAAAATTTAAATATGTGTATCACTACCTAGATGACATCGTTATCTACAGCGAATCAATGGACCAACATCTTAAACATCTACGTGAAGTACTATCCCGATTAGAGAAAGCCGGATTAACAGTAAATCCCAGTAAAGTAAATTTTGCTGTCACACAATTTTCATTTTTAGGTCACATAGTAAAGGCCAACGGAAAGGTAAGCATAGACCCCGAGCGAACCCGTGCGATCAGAGAATTTTTACCACCGCGGGATGCGAAAGGAATAGCCCGATTTTTGGGAATGATAAATTATTTCCACAAGTATATCCCTCATCTAGCCGAAATAGCAGCACCGCTGAATGCTTTAAGAAATAAGGGAGCTAAATTTGAGTGGAGTCTACAACACCACGCTGCATTCGAAAAACTAAAAGAAAGCATAATATCACCCCCTGTATTACAATTAGCCGATTTTACAAAACCCTTCGTAGTGCAGACAGACAGTTCAAGTGTAGCCCTAGGTGCGGTAATATATCAGGAAGTAGATAACTCAAGACTACCTATTAGTTACGCTTCACGTACTCTGACTGACCAAGAAAAGAAATACTCCGCATACGAATTAGAATGTTTGGCTATCGTTTTCGCATTTGAGAAGTTCAAACCCTTTTTAGAACATAAAGAGTTCCTGTTGGAAACGGATAATCAAGCATTATCTTGGTTATTAAATCACCCTAAACAGTTAGGTCGTATTGGAAGATGGGTATTAAGGTTAAATTGTTACAAATTTAAAGTACAACATATTAGAGGTACCCAAAATGTAGTTGCCGATACACTGTCACGTATGTTCCAGCCGCCTAGTAAAACATCTGAAAGCAAGGAGAGTAGAGAAACGCCGATTATCAATACCTTAAATACCGAATTTCCCCTTGCATTTACGGATATAGCTCAGTATCAACAACAAGACCCCCTTTTAAGACCAATTATAGAACAACTCGATAAAGGAAATAAGTCAGAAAAATACATATTGAGTAAGAGAGTATTATGTTATAGAATAGCAAACGGAAAATATTTACGAATAATTGCCCCTGATATTATTAAACCTATGCTGATGGAATACTACCATTCTTCCACCATTGGAGCACATATGGGAATAAATAAAACAATACATCCAATTCGTAAAGAATATCACTGGGAAAATATGAACAGTGAGATAGCTAGTTTCGTGAAAAGGTGTAAGTTGTGTGCACTCAGCCAGCCAGCGAGAAACAGCCAAATAAGTCAATTAATCTCAGAAATTCCTACTACCCCGTTCTCTAAAATTTATTTAGACTTTTCAGGACCCTACCCTCGTTCTAAATCAGGAAATACCATGCTACTCATTTGTGTAGATTCATTCACCAAATTTGTCTGGATGTATCCCATGCGGCGAGCGTTAGCTTCGACCACCGTAAAGATATTGCAGGATAGATTGTTTAAAGATTTCGGTACACCCGTACATCTAGTGTCAGATAACGGACCCCAGTTTAAGTCAAAGGAATTCAAGAACATGTGTTTCAAACTAGTGATAGACCACACATTACCACTACAGAGTATCGTCCGCAAGGTAATATAGCTGAAAGGTATTTGCGAAACCTAAAATCTGCTTTAATAGCCTACCATGCAAAAGACCATACGTCGTGGGACCAGAACCTATCCTGGATACAATTCGCCTTCAATTCAGCCTATCACGAAGGACATAAATCTACACCATTTGAATTATTGTATAAATACAAACCTAACCATCCATTATCCACTAAGTGGAAAATACATGAGTTACTACCCCACGAAATTAGGGATAAGAATATAAAGAAAATCTGGAATGAAGCTCGCGCTAATTTAAGAGCAAACTTAAAGAAATCGCGAAAATATCACGAGCGGATTAATAATAACAATGCAGTAAAGTACCAAATCGGTGACTTAGTAATGTACAGAACACACCCGACGAATAGTGCAATCGATAAGACCACCTCCAAGCTATCATACCGATGGTGTGGGCCTTACCAAATTCACAAATACTTAACACCAGTAACAGTAGCCCTGTACGAACCCACTACTCAAAAATATGTACGAAGAACACACATTTCGCAGATAAAGTATTATCACGAAAAAGGAAATGGTAGAGTGCAAGCAAACTAAATGTAGAAAAAGGTATACCTGCTACAGAGTACTTGAGTAACCACTTAATTACCTAATCGTATAAATAGGGATGAGGCCTGATCAACCTTGGATCCTATTCAGCGAAAGTAGCGAAAAGTGAGAAGTCAGCTGACATTGAATATAAATAATAATTAAGTAATAAATTACTTAAAGAGTAATTCTATGACAAGAGTAACTCACAACTAAAAAAAAAAACCGGTAGTAGTCGTAAGTAGTAGTTTTAAGAAGAATTTAGTATGTTTTCAATATATTTTATAAAGTGTGAATTTTATGTAGTCAAATAATTAGTTTGTAAGGCATTGTATATGTTGAATATAGGAAGAAGTAAGCCGAGAGTGACTCATGCACCTTATAAATGTGAAAAAAGAAAAGAGTGAGAGAAATTTCACAAAGTAATGCCAAGCATACACCCAGTACTTTACTGACCTAATAAACCATAGAAAACACATCTGTTTCCCCACCTGGTGTCTTCTTTAAGCGGGGGAGTATGTGACAATTTCATTAATACAAAAAAATAATAATAAAATAGGAAATGTAAAAAGGAGAGAAATTTAAATTTTAATAAATCGCACATTTAAACTAATTTTAAATCCCTTAAATACCTCAAAATAATATTTAATAAAGAGATTTAAAAGGCAAAAAGGAATGCGAGTGTAAAGATAGGGAAACCCTTTAATAATTTACCATGCATTGACATGCGCTAACTGCAATTAACTTGCATACAGACCCATAAACTAAACTAATAATACTTGTAAATTGAAATTAAATAAATAAATAAACAATAACACAGTCGTATACTATAATAAATTCCGAAGTAAAGCATATCTTTGGATAATTAAAAGTTCAAACTTTAATACCGTAAATAGTGAATAGAGGTGGAACTATTTTATTGTGATGCGTAAACTCCGCGCAGTTAACTTACCTGTCCTAACATAGTAAATCAGTCGAGATCGAGCGTTCTCGTAGTAAACAGTACCTACCGGAACCATGCCCCAAAGTACGACAATATTTTAATTTTTAGAGGGCAGATATAACAATGTGCAGAGGAATGTAGCGGTAAATTAGTGTGTTATAAAGTTAAAATGTAATCTATAAAACAAAAAAAGAATAAATAAGTGTGAGGGATGACATCTCTATTGACTAGTGAGTAAGATCTCAATGTTTGTTTAAAATAAAAAGGTACGAGGTACCTAAAGTGAGAACCATTTATAAATAATGATGTGACGTGCATTTCTGTGGCAAACAAAAACATTTACTCGAGTTATACTACTAAAGATGTTTAGCTACCAGACTTCTGAGAACAGCATACCAGCTTCATAATGACCTAATCACTTCAGGAACTTCAGCAGGAAAGTAAACTACAATAAAGATCAACCATCTGTGGACACCCCAAGGAACAAGGACCAAGGACCAGGACACTGAGTAAACTTCTGGATATCACATGTGACACGGAGACTTCCGTGGTTAATTAACTTTCAACCAAATGATTTGTTAAAGACAGTTTAAATAACAATATAAAAGACTTTAATAATAGTCACTTTGTAACATGTAGTATGTCATACGATTAAAAATATTGTAGTAGCAAGTAGTGCTTATATTATAAAGCTTCACTGATATTAAAAGTTAAATTAAGTCCATTCTTCAAATGGCCCCCACATAGTATGATAGTATATGAGTAAGTGAGCTTAACTCACAAACCAGTTTAATATCCCGGATCCGTGGAAAATGCTAGCACATAACAATCGTTATGTTGTGGGCCCCTTTCAGAAAATATTTTGTAAACTGTAAACTATTTATTAAGAAAACCTTATGGTAAAGAAAAACTTAAGTAGAGCTGTTAAAGTAATTGTTTAATAAAGAGATGTCATTACATAACACAAAATACTGAGTGAATAATAATCAGACACCCATGTAAAATTTCCTTTAATTATAACTACAGCTTGTAAAATTAATAATTAAAAGTTGCTTACGACTATGGCAGCCCGTGCAATTGATCCGAGGCAATTATGCACAGGTTCCCGATGTTATAACGTAGGTAAGACGTTATACGATACTTTTTGTTCGATACCAAGTAGGTATCGAAAGAAAAGTACTCGTATCGATTAAAAGTATCAGATTTTTTTCTATATACGAATAGAAAAAAAAGTAGATAAATTTATTAAATCATGAGTAAACTGTGGGCCTTACACCAACGACGTCATACAACATGCAAGTTCACCTCTTTTTATTTTATGCGAGTTGGGACGAGCGAGGTGAGGTAGGCAGGCTGTGAACTATGAAGAGGTTTTGATTTTGACTTTTGTTTGTTTCCCTCTTCTAACTACGGCTACGTGCACGTGTACCGGTGTACGTCCTAACCTCGCCCTTCTTCAACCTTTTGCTTTTCATCATATTATTTGTTTATATTTTTAAAAAATGCCTCCGGCTGCCAAAGCTTGGCGATATTTTGACAAAATAGACAAAGAAAGTGCTTCTTGTAAAAAGTGTTTAAATAAAATAAAATACTGTGGGAACACTAGTAATTTGATTAAACATTTAAAGAAACATGGCATTTATGTGGAGAAACAACAAGAAGAACCCAAGTAAGTGTATCAGCAAAAGTAAAAGTGCAAATAATTAATACCCTTGATTGAGTGCATTGTTGCATTTTCACAACTATTATTTATTACTTTTAAATAATTGCCTTAGGCGCCGTCCATATATTACGTCACCACTTGGGGGGGGGGTTCCGCTAAGTGTGACAAATGTTGACAAGGGGGAGGGAGGGGGTTTCAGCAGTTGTGACGTAACCTCTTTTTTATTCTTCGTTTTATAAGGATGCGTTTTGTAAAGAAAACGCTTTTTTATGCAGACAGGCGTTTAAATATTTACATTTTCTTCGCTAATTTGTACTGGGGCGTAGAACACACGCACACAAAAGTTCGATTTCCCCGAACTCGGCTACCGCGTGTTTACTCACATCATACATTCTTCGCTGCTAGCACTGTGTTGTCGGTGTCTCGATTTCCCCGAATTCGGCCACCACGTGTTTACTCACATCATACGTTCTTCGCTGTGAGCACGCTCTTTGTTTAGTCTTCTCTTGATTTCGAGCGTGTCTGTTTAGTCTTCTCTTGATTACGTGTCTCGAGTCCTCCTATCGCGCGTTTTGCTACGCCTTCACTCTCATCATACATACCATCATTGTGGTCGTTCGTAACATGAATCGCGGCAAGTTTTACGAGTCTCTTTTCGACGCGTATAAGAAGGCCTACCCCGACAGGCTGAAAGTGAATCTCCAAAATGACTGCAATACCTTCTGGGCGGAAGCAAAAAAGGAGTGCGGCAAGGATGATTCGTCTTTTGACGCTAAGATTAGTGCGAAAGTGAAAGAGTTTTTGGTGAGAGGGACTAATAAGAAAGTCAAGGGTTTGTTTTCGTATTTTACTATACATTAAGCGAATGTGAAAACCTAAACTCATGCACCTGCAACAATCACGGCTCCGGCTGCGTCGACCAGTCAGCTCACAGTTAGTGATACACCTAAAAAATGTGAGATCGGAGCATTTGATTAGTAGAAAATTAAAAAAAATGGTACTTACTGCTTTGTTTATATCTTCTATTAGTGTGTATTGAACATTTATAACTACAAGTGACACTATTCAGTTCATGAACATAATATGTAATTTTCAAACACTTATAGTAGAAGCACTTTTTATTTAAGAGCTTGTAACCGTAAGTTTGGAATAATATAAATCAATACAATTTGGTTAGTTTTCTTAATGTTCTGACGATGATCAATAACATATTACCATTACGTAAATTAGGTATCACGATTACAGATGTTTGCATGAGTCGCTATTCTATTTCGTCGGCGTTTAAACGAGTCGGTTAGCCATCACATGTCGATAAGGCAGAGTATCATTTATTAAAGTACTACTTTTAGCGCGACATACAAAATAAAATGATGTATTAGTTTCATTTTGGCATAATTCTTCTAAATATTTGTAAATTTTTCCCAACTAAATGTATTGTCATAATACAAGTAAGAAAGTATAAATATGATATAAATTATCCATGTACTTTCAAATAAGTTATCGTCAACACTTGAAGTCAGAAAAATAATTTTAAACAAAAATTTTCTTCGCCGAGGCTTGGTGCTATTTGACATTCCCAAAGTTAATTTTTAAAAACTATTTCCAAAAAAATGTTTTTTCCTCGTTCGCAATTTGGCGCCCCTCGACTTGTGGCGCCCTAGACGGCCGCCTAGGTCGCCTATATGGTAGAGCGGTCCGTGGTGTAACCAAGTGATTATTTTCAAAAGTGTATTATACATCGTTAATTAAATTTTTTTGGATTAAATAAAAACCTGAGTAATTTTCCTAAAACTCCAGAGAACTCTATTACCTTAGAACAAGCTACAGTTCTTAGTTTCAATGTTTCAATTTGGGCTTATGCATACAAAAATAGTTAGACCTCAGTGTGGTAGAGCTACACAATCTATTCAATAATATCTGCACTACAAAATTTTTATAAATCAAATGCAATATTATGAGAAAGAAAATACCGTGTTAATTATTATCATATTTGATAAGTTTTCAATACCATATTTGTAAAAAATTTTATTAGTAATTAATTTCTGATTTTAGGCGAGTGCTTCAAAAGGCAGAAACGAAAAAATTCAAAGAAAATTGATACGTATTTCTTTCCTACAAATAAGAAAAATCGCCTCCCTGATGAACTGATAAATACTTTATCAGCAAAAGATATCAATACTGCAAACCATAATATAGACAGAGAAACTAATGACACATCCTCGGGCTCGGCACTAAAATATTTTTGTGATAAAACAATAACTAACCAATTACCTGGCGATTTGCCGTCAACGTCTAACACATGCGTGAGAGTCTCCACAGCTGAACAAGATCCAGAGATTCCGACAGTTTTTGTTGATGAGAATAATATATCTGAAAATCATGACATCACTTACGATATTGGCAAATATTTGGAGAAGCCACTTGATTTGCTGAAAAGAAATATTATACTGCACCCTTGGGTTCCACCAAATGATTACGCTTTTTCGTATTCATTACAAGAAAAAAAAAGGCAAGCCAGAGAAACGTTATGCAAGTCACAAGCATTTAAATGGCTAGTCTTCTCAGATATGAAAAAAGACCTTTTTTTGCAAATATTGCCCGTTTTTTGTAAACTCTGGGCTTGGAGGATACCAGAAAAATGTACCTTTGAATTACTTAGTTAAACAGCCCTTAAATAAATTTGCTAAACTACTAGGGAAAAAAGGAGCCTTAGCACTTCACGAAAAAAATGATTATCACAAAAATGCGGTTTTGGCTGCCGAAGAATTCATGAGAACTGGAAAAAACATCGAACTAACTGTGATAAACCAAGTCAGTGCTCAAAGACTTAGGCAAGTTAAGGAAAATCGGTCTTGTTTAAGACCAATAGTCGAAACTATTATTTTTCTAGGACGTCAAAACATCCCCTTACGTGGTCATCAAGACGATGGACGTTTAGACTCATATAGTGTAGTAAACGAAGGTAATTTCCGTGAAATGCTAAGATACCGTATTAATTGTGGAGACATCGAACTTAAAAAGCATCTAGAAGAATCTTCTTCTCGAGCTACGTATATAAGCAAGACAACCCAAAATGAGCTCATCGAGTGTTGTGGAGAAGTCATACTGTCACACATCATCAAACAAGTTAAGAATGCAGGAGTCTATAGTTTAATGTTTGATGAGACCACTGATGGGAAACACATTTTTGAATCATTCGTCAAATTTGTAGATGTATATAAATAAAGCTGCGACACGAATGATAACGAAAAAGAAACTGCAGAGATAAAATCAACAGGCTTCAATCTAGGGAAACTAGTTATTAAAATAGTAAAATCTCTAAATTTGGATCTCAAAGACTGCGTCGGTATATCTACAGACGGATGTTCTGTAATGATTTCAGAAATTCATGGAGCTGTGAGGACTGTGATGGAAGAAGCCACTAATGCTGTTTATACGCCTTGTCACAATCACATTTTAACTCTGTCGATTTTCAAATCTTCCAAAGTACAAGCAGTTAGGAACGCTGTTGGTTTTATGAAAGAGACAATAACCTTTTTTAATTCACCCAAACGATTTCGGAATCTGAATAATATATTAGGACACGATCTTTCTCAACTTTGCGAAACCCGTTGGGTCGAGCGTCATGATGGTGTGCTTCAATTTAGGTCTTCACTTCCAAAAATTGTAAAAGCACTACAAAGTATTAGTACGTGGAGAGACAGACAAACATCTACAAAAGCTAAAGCACTGCAGATAGCTCTTTGTGACAGGGAATTTTGGTCGCAAAGTATGCCTGTCAGATATATTAACCTGTACTCTTCCTTTGAGTCGATTTTTTCAGAGAGTTGAGATCGACTTAAAATCTGCGCAGGATATGTTGAATGACACTTTGAAAATTCTGAGTAGACGGCGTGAAAATTGCGAAACCGTATTTGCGACAATTTATCAAGAAATATGTGGTATAGCTGAAGAACTGCATGTTGAACTAAAATTACGACGTATATCCGGTAATCAGAATTACATAGAAAATTATTCAAGCGATAATTCTATTAGTTACTTCAGGCAGTCAATATATGTACCAGTCCTAGACAATGTAGTAGAGGACTTGAAATCTCGTTTTCCTTGTGAAACTTTGGAACTTTATAATCTGTCAGTTTTATTTCCCGATTTCTAAGGATTTTACAAAGATAATGGGGAATCAGTTCAAATACTAGCAGAGAAATATTCACCACTTCTTAATAAACCTGTAGATATGGTCAAACAATCGATTACCTCTGAGTTGGAATTGTGGAGTCTCAAGTGGGAACGCGAACCAAATATTGGCTCTCGAAGTGCACTCGATTTATTAAATGAATGTGACAAAGATATTTATCCGTACATTCATTTTCTTCTAACGGTTTTGGCTACGTTAACATTTTCAGTAGCATCTGCAGAAAGATCTTTCTCGTGTCTTAGAAGGCTTAAAACCTGGCTTAGATCGGAGATGGGAGAAGAAAGACTTACAGGACTAGCTTTATTAAATATACACTGTGATGTAAAAGTATATCCAGAGATTGTTATAGATACCTATGCAAACAAAAGGAAACATCGTCTGGAGTTTATTCTATAACATTTATGTACTTAATCTTTTTTATGTGTATCTTTTTCATATTCATCCTAGAATATCTAGTGCATTTAATACCAAAAAGTTTCCTTTAGCTGCTAATGAAATTATTTTAAAGGAGATTTTTTTGTAAAACGCCTCATCACTTTAATTAGTTTCATAATTGTTTCATTAGAACATTAAATTTTACCGTCATCTTATTTATTAAACATCGTAAATAGAATAAAATGAAGATTATACTGCACTACTGCACATAGTATGTTTCAATAACCTTGTAAAATATAGATTCCTTTAATTCCTTTACTATTCACTTAACGTATAACTAGTAAAATTCCATTAACTACATCCTTGATTTACCGAAATAGTTCAACAATTTAGGATATAAGTAAATATTATATTTTGAATATTATATACGGGATTTAGGCCTACTATATGAAATTTCTTACATCCAAAAAAGAGTTAGCTCTGTTATTTTGTCCAACAATGTCTTCATTGCATAAAAATGTCAATAAATAACAAACTCACCTTATACTATAATAATGTAATCATAAAATTATTCTTAATATTGTAACGTGACATAACGTGACATTGTAATGGTATGACATAGAACCATGTAAGATTTGCAAGAATAAATGAATGAGAATAAAAAAACAAGTAATAAATAAAAGAATGAAAGCATAACACTAAAGACTATATTTGACAGACTCTGACTATGACTGACTATACCCAAATGTTTAGGTAAGGTAATGGGGAAAGATAAAAACAACATAATGAACTATGAAGGAATATACGAGACCAAATACCCTATTCCCAGTAAATTATAATTTATAATGACAATATAAAAGTACAAACTAAAGAGTATGGAATTATATAATAAGAAGTAAATAAAATGTAATGAAATGATAGAAAGGGTAAATGAACCAATATAATAATAATAAAATAAGAAGTGATAAATTGACAAATAAATAAAGACAAAATGTTTATTATCAGTAGGTCAAGGGGAGAATGCTGATAAATGTAAAATGTTAAATTGCATTAGTATGTGATGATTTTAAAATAATCATAGGTCATTTACAAGTACTATGTTTATTATTATTGTTTAAAACTGCTCAGTTATGTTGTAATAGTTAATTATTTATGTTCATAAAGTTATTTGTAAAAGTTAAGACTAACAGACAATACATAATCTGTTGTATTAGAGGTAGACTAAAGAAATTATGTATTTTGCCTATAAGTAAAAGATTATATTGTTTTTGTAAGGTTTAGAAACCAACAAATGCTGTATTTTAAATAATTATGTTAATTTGTTTATGTAGAAGGTGTTAAAATAACAACATAAAGATCATTTGTTAGAATAAGTGTAGGCATAGAATTTCAGACATGTTAGCTGCTAGGCCTATATATAAAAACTAGAAAATTGTAAATTTTAAAGTATAACAGCAAGGTTTATTGAAATACAGAATGTAATATGAATAGGTTTAATGATATTAGTCTGCACAACAAAAATGTATTCGAAATAAGTAGTATAACATTAATTATTAAGAAAATTAAGTAGTAAAAATGTAAAATCATTATTTATGAACTAAAAGTAACCTTCATTCTTCGTATTGTTTAAATTAGCAGCCATCCTTACTTTTCTTTTATAAAATTGCTAAACTGCTATAATTATTATTATTTAGACAAAGCTTTTCGTCATCACAGTTTAGCAATTTTATAAAAGAAAAGTAAGGATGGCTGCTAATTTAAACAATACGATGTGATGACGAAAAGCTTTGTCTAAATAATAACAATTATAGCAGTTTAGCAATTTTATAAAAGAAAAATAAAAGTAACCTTGTTTGGTTCCAAATTGATGTACAAGTTAAAAGGAAGACAATGATGTTATTAGATTTAGATTCACAGTTAGTATAAGGGAATTAGACTTATTTAAAGAATTTTGACCAATTTTGTACAGAATGACAATGTATTTCAATAACAATATCTCATATGTCCACCAATCAAATTTGGTATTTTAACCATAGCAACTAAAGGGTTTAAAAAATGGATAGTTAAACTATTGTTATCCGTAATACTGTATGTTTGGTTCCTGACAGTTCTTAAAACAGAGTTTGTTTTGATATAATAAATATAACCTTCTTCGAGTTACGAAAAGAAGTTGGCAACGCAGAATTTTTGAAACGAACGGCGGAAAAAAGGTGAGTTCTACAGTCGTAGTTGTTATCAGGCAGGGATTATTAATGATCGTTACAATATGCATAACATGAATAGAGAAAATTTTCATAACAATATTATAGCAATATTATGTGAAAATATTTTTTAATTTGCAATTACATTTTTTACTGCCTACACGCAACTTTCATAGGCAATGTTATCTTAAAAATGTAATTCTTATTTAATCCCTTGATCTCGGGTCATTGAAAGGAGCACATCTTTAACCTTTTCATTTTTTAATATAATTTTTACCATTTATATAGTATTTTCCTGTATACAATTTAGATTTTTCTTCAGTTTCTCGCTTCCTGTCGATTGTAAATACCGACAATTCTCAAAGTCAGATGTATCATTTCATTTCGACAAAATAAAGCAGTTTATTCTATAATTAAAGTTGGTTTCAAGCTTCAATTTAAAAACACCTATACTATACTATATGTAAACCGCTTTAAAAAATAAGGTTAAAAATTGTTCTCACGAATAACGAACTTGTATTTGAAAATTAATAAAGCGAATGTAAGACGAATATTTTACATTTTAATTAGGGCATTTTGAGGGTTATTCATGTGCGAAAAATCACAGATCATGAAAAAACCTAATCAAGACCTGATTGAGTTAATGTCTCATCTCTTATTCAGGAATTCTATGCATAAGACGATCATTTAGTATAATAAATACTCCAGTGAGAATAAACAAGTGTTCCAACATAACAGAATTTCGTTAATGAAAGGAAAAAGATAAAATTAATGGGAATAAGTCTATATAAAATTCTTAGCTTTAGAACCTCAACCAAACCGAACCTATCCTAGCATTACTTACAAAATTTCGCCCCCCCCCCCAAAGCCACCTCTGGATCCGCCCCTGACCGCAACACATGCACCTGCAACAATCACGGCTCCGGCTGCGTCGACCGGTCAGCTCACAGTTAGTGATACACCTAAAAAATGTGAGATCGGAGACTTAAAATGAAAAAAGGCGTACACCTTCACAGGATGTATCTCAGACGATGATTGCGAATTTGCAAGCCAAAATTTGTACTTTACGTAATGAAATTGATAGTGGTCTTCCATGCGACGACTCTTCTAAAGAGTTGAAATCTCTCAAGAAGGAATTGAACAGTGAAAAAAATGCTTTAAAAAGGAAGCAGTCGACCGCAGCGCTTCAAAAAACGTGTCGTAAGAAACAAAAACAGAAATTGGACGAAATTTGCCGCGAACATCCTGACATTTCAAAACAGCTAAAATCTAGAGACGCTTCAGGTAGACCACGTACCGAAGAGGAACAACCGGGCCTTCTAAAGGCAATCTGTGATCTCGCGATGTTCGGCGGGGGAGCCCAGGCAAGACGACAATCTGAACAGGTGCGAAGCTGCAAGACGCTCGACGATTTAAAAGATGCTTTGGAGAAAGCCGGATTTCATTTAAGTCGGAGTGGGCTATATATGCGACTGCATCCCCGTCGTATCTACGACAAAACAACAGGCGTAGAGCACGAGAACTGGCTGGATGAAGACGACGTGGACTCTTCATCGGTCCCACTTCCGCCTCTGCTTGATGAAGGAGCCAGTGATGGAGAAAATGACAGCGTTAGCATCATCCCGTCACTAGAGGAATGGTGCAAGCAACCGTGGCAAGACAACACCGAGTAAAAAAGTAAAAACGTACGACTTATAGTCTAATCCGCCTATGCGGATTTTGTTGTATTTAATTTGTTTAAAAGTGTTTTAATTTATAATATTTAAATTTAATAACTATTTAATTTGTTTAATAGTTTTAATTAAATTAAATACGGCACTTAATTTAATTTAATGTATTTAAAAGTAGTTGTAATAAAGAAATAACTTATAATTGCTGGTACGTAATTTTTCATTGAAGATCGCCGACTTCCAACAAAGAAGGGAAAATAAGGGGGGTCTGACCCACCGTGGTGACGTAATATTATGGGGGGGGATTCGCCGAGTGTGACAAATGGTGACAATGGGGGGGGGTCCAAAATGCCGAATTTTGTGGTGACGTAATATATGGACGGCGCCTTATGATAATATTATGACTTTAGTTTGTCATAAACCTAGGTCATCAACGTCAACTAGCAGTGTCTTTGGTGTAAACCCTAAGGGGCTTTCCACACCAAAAGCGTTACCGAGCGAGACGTTTTCCGCCTACAAAACAAACACCTTGAAATACTAGGGCGTATACACACCAAAGGCCGGGCGAGACCGAGCCGAGCGTGTGGAAATGGGAATGTTTGTTTTAAACGCACATGTCTCAAGCGTTTTCCCCCTCTATTCCACTAGAGTCACAGTATTGTCAGGACGTTGTTTTTTAAACTTGTTTATTGCATTCATTTAATCTTCAATTTTTTTCTTCCTTGTGAGCAAAACAGTGTATTCGATCATTATGTCAGTTGACTCAGAAACTTTAATAACCGCTGTTCAAAAGCGTGAACCTTTGTGGGACCAGTCCCACAAGTATTATCACGACAGAGATCTCTCTTCAATTCTATGGAAAAAAGTGGCAAAAGAATGTAACTCAACTGGTAAGTACTTTATTTTATTTTAGTTTTTTTTTTTTTTAAAGTGATGATAAAGAAACAACAACTTAATTACAAATGGGTATTAAAATAATAAAATATATGTGTAATAAAAATGAGGTGAATTGTAATACAAAAAGATAAAAATGTTACAACTTTATATGAAATTATGTACATTAGCACACCGGTTATCCAAAATTCGATTATCCGGAATCTGAAACGATTTCATTTTACTTATCAAACAGTTCTTTCATTTGTTTTATAACATATAAATCAATTATCGTGCTTGATTGTGGTTAATTTTTAACAAACGGCGACGTTTTGAACAAAAATTATGCGTATTGTACCTCCTCTAAATAAGGAGAACTAATTACGTAAGATTCTGGGAAACATCTTTACCTTTACGTATCTTTCGTGCAATAATTTAATTTAGTTGATTTGTTAAACAGTGCTCTAAAATACAGACTGTTAATTTTCTTTTGGTTCAATAAAACTATAATAAAGTTCATTGAAATTTAATTTTTGTTTTAAGTTTTATTATTTTAGTGATGGCTTCCAAGTTTTTTTATTACTTATTGATTTTTTTTAAACAGAAAAATGTCCTCAAAAAGGAAACAGTTGTTGTCTCGGTGAATGATAATGAAGCCAGTAATTGAATAGAGATAGGAGAGTTCTTACATTTTCTTCTAACAGATTTTTTTTAATGTTCGGAACATCGTCTGTTTCCGATTAATAATAACAAAAGGCGATTTTTCAATTTGTTTTAAAGTAATTATTTATTGTTTAGAAGGTAATTATATTTTACAATGTTAATATTTATATATCAAAATAATTATTCAGCCACGCTGGCCACCACCTTCGAGGTTAGTAAAATAATCTGCAAATGCCATTCGTACCCTTTTAGCATGACAGGTAGATCTGCTATTTCTTCGTGAATTTCGTTCTTCAAAGTCGGAGCTGCGACTGCAATGAAGTTGTATTTGTAAAAGAGCTGACTGGTCGATACCGTCTCTATCTATAACGATATTGTGCAAAAGACACTTTTCACAATTTTATCTGCTATGTGGGGTGAGATTTCGATTGGCTTCAGTAAAATTCTCCATTTCGCTGTCAATATTCCGAAGGAGCTTTCCACTACCCTTCTTGCTCTTGATAAGTGATAACTGAATATCCTTTGTGGCCCACTTAGTTCCCTTCTGGGAAACGGTCTCATCAACCAAGGAGTTAACGGGTAAGCTTCATCCCCTAGAATTACACAAGGAAGTTTCACGTCCGTTTGCGGTAGTTTATTGTCATCTGGCATATTGTAAGAATGGTTCATAAGACGCTGATAAAGATTACTTTTGGAAAATATTCCACCATCTGACTGTTTACCGTAGGCACCCACTTCTATGGCCAAAAATCTATAATTAGCATCTGCAAGTCCTTGGAGAACGATTGAATAGTATCCTTTGTAATTGTAGTACATACTGCCTGAATTCGGAGGGCATTTCAGTCTAATGTGTTTCCCGTCGATAGATGCCACACAATTCGGGACGCTCCATCTTTGCAAGTATCCATTGGAAGAAGCTAGAAGAGTGGCTGTAGTAGGTTCTTGCATATGATGATTAAGGGAGCTTCACACACACCGGTGTTAGCCGGGGGGTTACAACCGGGTGAAGTTGAGGTATTCATTTTATCATGCTTTTGCATGGAGCATTTACACACACGCCGGTCCAGTTTCCTCCCGGTTCGGGGGCCGGGGAACAACCGTCCCAATGTTAACTTCCAACGGCTGCCGGCAGCCGGCGAACCGGTCGTCACCGGTTCTATCTGGTTAAACCACCTGTTACTACCGTGGAGTGCATTTCACATATCCCAGTTTTAAACCAGCAGCCGGTGAATTCACTTGTGCCCTTTTCCAGTTTGTTTGTTTAAGTTCTTGTCCAGTTTTTTGTTTGTTTGTTTATTTAAGTTGTTAGATTAAATTTATTATCATGCAAAGTCGAGATATAAATAAATGAAACTGACGCAGAGCTGTTGATTTGTCTAGTTGAGGCTAGACCTGTTTTGTGGGACAAGACTCTAGAAATTTTCAAGGATATGAACAAAACAAGAGATGCATGGAGGGAAGTATGCTCTGAATTGAGAGACGATTTCAACGAGTTGCTAGATAGTGAAAAAAACGCTTTTGGTAAGCACTGTTTATTTATTTATTTTTTTAAATATAAAATGTTTTTTAAATAAGTATCATTAAAATATCATACTATATTACAAACAAGAGAAGATACGATTAATATGTTGATCAGACATGTATGCAAATCAATAATTTCTCAATAAAGTACTTACAATTAGGTAAAAATTATACGGAAGTACAGAGCAAAATGTTGTTGTATAGTATTATTCTACAAGACAGTTTTTTCTATAGTACTTAAAAAAATAGTACAATATACAATAGGCAATTGCAGTACCTAGCTCTTAATTAAAATGTAATTAACCTACAATAGTCTACCAGTTTTACCATAAACGGGGTGTGTGGTACAGTTTCTAGAGCTAACTGATTTTCCAGAAGCTCAGACTTTTGACATCTGCCACTTCAGCTGTCCTGCTTCTGAGAAAAAATAAGTGGCCACGTCATTCCGTACTATATTTGCTTTCTTACTTCCACGAATATTTGCCTCGGTATCGTTTTCCTCTAGCCCTACTACTGTCGAAGTGTCCTCGCAGTTATAGCCATCTCGGTTGCGGACAAAGTTATGTAAAACCATACATGCCTTCACTATATCAACCGCTAAGTTCATATTAACGTTGGGTGGACGATGAAAAATTCTCCACTTATTCGTTAAAATTCGAAATGCACATTCCACGTATATTCGGGCCCTGCACAACCGATAGTTAAAGACTTTCTTCTTGAAAGAAATTTGTTGTCCCCGATATGGTTTCAAGAGGTGCTCGTGAAGGGGGAATGCCTCGTCGCCAACAAAAAAATAAGGTATGGGTATATCATTTGTCCCAGGCAAAGGTTTAGCAACAGGTAAGTCAACCTTGTTTTCTTCAATGCGTTTCCATAGGGTAGAGTTGCGGAAAATTGTCGACTCACTGTCCTTCCCGTAACTGCCGATGTCCACAAATAGAAATCGGAAATTATAGCGTCAGCCACAGCCATCAAAACAATTGAGAAATACTCTTTGTAGTTGAACCACATGGATCCACTATCCTCAGGCTTAATTATTCTTATGTGCTTCCCGTCAACAGCTCCCAAACAATTTGGAAAATTTCCCTTCTCCCAAAATCCTGTGGCAGTGCTTTCCCAGATTTCTTTAGTCAGTTCTGGAATACACTGTGAGCGCATAATGGACCAGATTGCTAAACAAACTCTGCTGATTACTTTACTTGCAGTTGACATGCCAATTCGAAAAGTGTAGTACAGGTCAGTTAAAGTACACCCACTTGAAAGATACCTGAAATAAAAACAAAAAAAATTGTAATTAAAGAGAGTAATTTTAAAGTAATTAAAATTAGAAATTTAATAATAGTAAAGTTAAATAATTAATTAGTAAATTAATAACAGTAATTCTAAAAATAATTAAAATCCTATATTTAAAACAAGGTAATATCACATATTTCTAAAGACAGCTTTTGATGTTTTAGGTAAAGAAGTCACGAAGAAATGGGGAAACATCAGAGACTCATTTGTAAAATCTGAGAAGAAATCGAAGGATGCATCTCCATCTGGTTCAGGTGCTAAAACTTTCAAAAAATATATTTATTCAGAGCAATTGCGATTTAAAAAAAAACAATGGCACAGAGACAAACCTCTGATTCGTTAGAAAAGAGCCCAGAAGCGGCCATTGATAACGAGACCATTGATAATGATTAGCAGGTTGAAACCGCTGACGCCTTCAGGAAACCAGCTCCAAAATTCAAGAAACGTAAACTAGATGAAGTAGATTGCAGGCTTTTAAAAGCTTTAGAGGACCGAAGTAATGAGAACCGACACCTTTGTTTTTTCAAAGGTGTTCTTCCCTCACTTGAGAATTTCAGTGAGGAAGAAACCTTGCAATTTCAAATGGGAGTTCTCCAGTTGATCACCAATATTAAAAGCCAGAGGGAACTCAATGTGAACTCAGTGCCGATGACGCCGAACTCATCTGAAACTTCCTCATCAGAAGATTGCAGTTTCCTGTTGTTTTGAATTAATGTACATGATTGTGATTTGTTTTAAAACTTTAATAAACATCGTTTAATCTTTTTTTTAAACTCATGTTTTAAACTCATGTTCTCTGGTATCCAAGTCACGATTCAATACAGATTAAAATTAATTTACCTTTTTTTCATCCGTCGTGTGACTTCTTATTGTATTTAATTAAATAACGCGTTTCGAGGCTCAAGGCCTCATCTTCAGATTTCAGTCCAGTGTGGACGTCGTTAACACATTAAAACTAAACTACTACACATTAAAATAAAACACACTACACAAGTTAACCGATGTCTGGGTGAGCACCCTTTGCCATCTCGCGACGCACTGCCTGCAACTCCTCTACGGTCTCGTCACAACGCCCCACCATCGATTGCTGTCTATTCCTGCTTAACATGAATTTGTCCACAACCATATCGTATAGCTGATGTGATTTAAAATTCAGCTGGTCATTTAGCATGTTACTAGGATTGCACTTAAAAGCCCGGTATATTTCAAATTCTTCGGCTGCGTTCATGTATCGTCCCTTATTGCAGAGATGTAATAATCTTTATGCGTATTTTGTATATGTTCTCTTTGAATTTAGATACTTAATGCTTAATATTTAGCAATATTTTATTGTACTTTTTAACATAATTTATAGTAGCCTAATAGAGCCAGAATAGCTAGTGGAAATCAACAAATAAATCAATGTTGAAGGAATCTATAAATTGAACCACTTTCGTGCTTATTATTGTACAAGCTAGTGGCACAAAATTTTATTTAAAATAAAAAGAAATTAAAAATTTGTTCTCTTTCCAGTACCAAAAACGGCCCCTCAATTTTTAAAATGAATTTTTCCTTACCTCAAGGTTATAGCTATCATTTCCACTGGTTGAATGCAGTTCCTCATCTTCGTGTTCTGGCGCTGCAAGCAATCTTTCAGTTGAGCATGCATCTCGTCAAACAACGATATGGACATACGAAAATAGTTGAAAAATTTCGTTTCGTACTGCCTTAACTCATCAAAAAGTAAGTAGAATGCACCCAAATCTTCCCGTTTTTCTAATAACGGATGAACCCACATTCTTCTGCCACGTTTTCGTTTACGGCGACGATTGAGCAACAACAAAGCAATAATTTGGTGACGCTCCATCACGAGACCAGAGCAGACTGATTATTTTTTCAATTCAAACGAAGGATTTCAATTTTCCGGCTGCCGGTGAGCAAATTTAGTCCACCGGTTTTCTCCCGGTTTGAAACCGGTGTGTGTGAAAGAGGCCCAACTAATTCTTTCCAAATCGCGTCACAGACATCTGGAATGATGATTTGAATTGTGGAAATACCCTTTCTGAAAGAAGCGCTAAGAGCGGTGTATGACATTCCATTTCACAATGACAAATATCTGAAAAAAAAAATTGTTAATATTACTCGCATGGTCTCTCGATGTCAAAAATTGTGTTAGTTAACATCTGAGACCGTGGTGCCCGTGTCCAGTAGCTTTAATTCTTTTTGAATTTTACCATGGCCTGTCCTTTGAATTATTGGTATCACTTGATAAGACCTTCTGGGAAAATAGAACTTATGAAATCAAAAAATAGAAAAATGCATGTAACCTTAGTTCTTTTTTTTACGGAAACTCTATTTCCGTATTCACTAATGATCATATTTTGATTTCAGATACGATTGTTAAAAAAAGATGGAAGCATTTGCGGGATAATTTCCGAGTAGAACTCAAGAAAATGGGATCTGGAAGATCTGGCGATCCTGGAAAGTCCCCTTCCAAACCACAATGGAAGTGGTTCAACATGATGTTGTTCCTCAAAAATACTGTGGAGGCAAGGAAAATGTAGGGGAATTTGGCTGGCCTAGAAAACGAGTTATCACCTCGACAGGAGGTTGATCATACGTCGGAACAAAACAGTCTAGCCTCTGACACCGGAACTGAACTTTCGGAAACTTCAGATGCTTCCTCTGCTTTGATGGCACCCCCGCCCCATACAAGAAAAATTCCGAGATGTAAAGCATATGAGCAAATGATTGATATAGAGAAACAAAAAGTGGAACTAGTGAGGTCAATATCCTTACAACAAGAGGAAAAAGATTCTACATACCACTTTTTAATGAGCTTGAAAGATCCAATAAACAGCCTTCCTATGTGTAGCCAAATGGTTTTACGTTTGAGATTTCAAGAAATTATAGCCAGCGAGATGGCAAAATACCAGTCGCAACAGCCAACCCAAACATCTCATTGGTATGAACAAGGCCAACGAATCCAATCCTCTGATTTAATTCAACAAGAGCCATCTGGGGTGAGCATAGCACGGTCGCATAATGTGCTTGAAAATCAACGAAACGACGAATCAACTCAACTTAAAACATTTGATTACAATAACGATAACTCAAGTACTCATTTTGAAGGATTTAAGCCTTGATTTTTAATATGTATTTTTTATTATATGTAAATTAATTTTAATAAGTACCGTATATTACATTCTGTTTACAAACAAACGTTCACTCATTAATAAAATTTTGTGAAAATTTGAAGGAATGCCTCCTGTAAAGTGATACAAGGTTCAGAAATTATTTTATGCTTTTTTCCCCCAATAAAGTTCATTAATAATATTGTAGCCGTTATTTTCTGACTTACCTTATTGTTACCATTAGTCTTTCCTCTGGGCTGATGCACTGCCTGTAATTAGTATTCTTTTTGGCAATGGCAGAACGTATAGCCTCCAATATATAGTCGAATGTGGCTATACTCATCCTGAAGTAGCGCCAGAAACGTTCTTCGTCACTACGTAGATCTTCGTACAAGGTATGAAATTCTCCAAATTGCTCACGGTGGACATTAACGCCTTTCGCCTATCAACATTTTCCACCAAAAACTATTTTCAGTTAATAATAGCAACGCTGCGGGAGACAGAGACATGTTGGTTAGATGGAGTTAGATTATGGACTGAAATCGCTAGGCGGTTCGGCGTTGGTGTGAACACCCAATCGCCCTAACTCGCCCGTAAACGTCTTGCCATCCTCGGTCTCGCCCGGTAACGCTTTTGGTGTGGAAAGCCCCTAAGGCTCAACATGCTGATGAAAAACAAGGCAGATCTACTTCGCAAGTCACATCACTTACATCACCGACAATTCGTGAGGCTTTTCAACAAATATCAGCGTACAAAGGTACTAATGATCACAATATTATACACAATAAAATTAATGGACTCATTAAATAGTAGGGGAGACCGGGGCAGGTTGTCACAAGTCTCAGTTCTCAGTCGCTGCTGCTTCCTAGCGGTCTAAACTCAAACCACAGTACGATTACAATATTCTGAGTAGGGTGTACGCAGTTTCTAGTTCCTGGCGACAGTTTTCTGGATTTTATTGGCGTTTTTGTGTTTTTTGCAGCTGCAAGTATTCATTTATTGATATAATTAACTCTCATTATTCACTTTGTATTCAATGAAGTCTATATCCCAACTATTTTCTATTATTTTATAACAGTTGCACAATGTTATTCTGTATCAACATTGAGGTTAGGTTCAAGGTCTGTTTTTCCAGCTCGGTTTTTGTCTGAAATGTCTGTTCGGGGTTGGTTGTCACAAAAATTCCGGGGATGGATGTCACATGTGACAACCTACCCCGGCAGGTTTTTTTAGTAGTTTTTTTCGCTTGTTTCAGGTAAAGATGGTGAGAAATCATAAAAAAAGACAAACCGAGGAGAAGTTGCTCCAGACATCATGCTTGCAGCAGTGAGTAAGGTAAAAAAGGAGGGATTATCAATTCGTAAAGCTGCAGCTGATTATCAAATCAATTATCGAACTTTAGCAAGATATTGTAAGACAATTACCCAAGATGAAATTGACGATCAAAAGATAGTTCGGCCTTCCACCACCGCTGGTTATTTTCCAAATAGAAAAGTTTTGTCTGATGACGACGAGAAGGAATTAAAGCAATATATTCTTCAAGCAGCCGATGTTTACTACGGTTTAACGCCAAAAGAAATCAAAACTTTGGCTTATGATCTTTGCGTGGCAAATTCTATTAAATGTCCTAAATCTTGGCAGGATAATGGGTGTGCCGGAGATGACTGGTTCGCTGATTTTTTAGAAAGACACCCAACTCTTTCATTACGAAAACCAGAGGCGACCAGCTTAGCACGAGCTTCTAGCTTCAACCTAACCAATGTGGCATCTTTTTTCAATAATTTGACAACAGTTCTCGGAAGACATAATTTTCAACCTCACGAAATTTGGAACATGGACGAAACGGGTGTTACTTCAGTGCAGAGGCCAGATAGAATTGTTGGTCGTAAAGGAGATAAACAAATCGGTGCACTAGTTTCTGCTGAAAGGGGTACTCTAGTAACTTTGGCTTGTGCTGTCTCTGCTATTGGAAACCATATCCCACCATTCTTTGTGTTTCCAAGGGTCAAATACCACAAGCGCTTTATAGATACTGCGCCTGCAGGTTCTGGTGGAACTGCAAATAAATCTGGGTGGATGCAAGAAGCCGATTTCATCTTATTTTTAAATCATTTCAATAAGCACACAAAAAGCACACCTGAGAATCCATGTCTGCTTCTTCTTGATAATCATGGCTCCCATTTTAGCATAGAAGGGCTCAATTTCGCTAGATCCAATGGAATCGTCATGTTATCGTTCCCCCCACATTGTTCACATAAGCTCCAGCCTCTTGATCGCACTGTCTATGGGCCGTTCAAGAAATTCTTCAACTCAGATTGTGACGACTGGATGATTAACAACCCAGGGAGAACGATGACAATTTACGATATACCACAACTCGTTTCTCGTGCATATCCTCTTGCAATGACTCCATCTAATATTTCTTCAGGATTTCGGAGCACAGGAATATATCCATTAAATTGTGACATTCACAGATGCGGATTTTGCACCAAGCTATGTGACCGACAGAGAGCAGCCTGCGAACCAGGTTGCAAAGCAGCTTTCAGAGCAGCCAAATAAACAGCTTCCAGAGATGTCTCAAGATAACTCAGATGAACCTCAACCCGGGCACAGCAATGTGCGCAAGTCACCTCTTGTAGTACGACCTTTACCAAAGGCTGGCGATAGGAAAAATACAGATAGAAATAACTCCCGAAAAAGAGATACAGCAATTTTAACAGATTCACCAGTTAAAAGAAAGCTTGAAGAATTAGCTGAAAAAGCAAGTAAAAAAAAAATCAATGAAATATCTATTTAGAAAAGCAACTGAAAATAACGAGAATGCAAAAAATAAGAAAGGAAGTAAAAAGAAGAAGGAACAAAAAATCTCAATTAGTGAAGAAGAGGATGATGATGACTGTTTGTCTTGAACCATTGTCTAACAGTAAAGCTAAGGAAAAATGGATCCAGTGTATAGAATGTAAGAAGTGGGCTCATGAATTATGTACCCCTGGGCCAAATAACTTTTATACATGTCAAAATTGTGAGAGTGCGCTCGAAAGTGACTAGGCTAATATAGGACATTTTCTTAAATATTTACTTAAATTACTATTTTAGTGTCTAAATTGGTCTTAAATATGTATTAGTGCTTTGTAAATATCATCGTTTGATTTTTCTATTCTTAATACAACTTTTTTTTAATAAATAATTTCTTTTTTCCCATCTAAATAATCCCTGACAACCAACCCCAATGTCTGTGACAACCAACCCGGAGTCGGTGCAGGTGTCACAAAAATTTACTCCGACAGAACGTTTTTTTTCTGAAAAGCCAAATGCTGCTATGGCCTCAAATTTGTGGGAAAATATAGCCAAGGATACATATTACGAGATACACTAATGATAGAAAGGGAAACTGTAAACACTGCCTCTTCAAAAATTAAAAATCATAAATTGTGACAACCTGCCACGGTCTCCCCTACTTAGACCAAATGTATTAATTTGTTTTAGTTGGTGGTTCCAGGCATAGTGCCATTACAATGGGACTTCTCTATTTTATTTGTAAAGACATGCGGTCTTTGAACATTGTACAAGGAGAGGGTTTCCAAAACCTGATGAAAGAAATTGCGCCCAACTACATTTTACATTCTGCGTCATATTTGAAGAAGAAATTGGACGATAAATATTCTGTGAGTGTAGATTATGGGAAGAAAAATTAAATGTTCGCCACATGTATATGCAACGGTTGACATATGGACCGAAACCATGAACGAGAAAAGTTTTTTGGGTATTACAATTCATTATTTTGAACATACTCAGCATGTCCATTATAATATAGCGACTCGAGAATTAAAATCAAACCATTCTAGGGATTATTTAGTTTCTGTTATGGCAGATATATTTAAAGAGTGGGAAATAAATTTGCCTCAAATTAGAGCGATTGTTTCAGATAAAGGAGCCAATATTGTTCAGCTATAAAGATTCTAATTGGGGAAAAAAATCAATTACCTTGGTTTGCTCACACCATAAATTTGGTGGTGGAGGAAGCTTTGGTAAAAGAAAGTGTACAGTTGATGGTAGAAAAAATTAGGACTATTGTAAAATGGGTAAAAAACAGTGTGATAAACTCACCTAAACTGAGAAAAAGTCAAATAGATAATGGGATTGCTGAGGGTAGCGTTAAAAATTGATTTTAGATGTCGCTACCAGGTGGAATATCACATATTATATGCTGGAGAGGTATCTGGAAATGTCGGCAATATGCACACAAATACTATTGTCAGATACCAAAAGTCCAGACATGCCTTCGGTTCAGGACGTTGATATAATTAAACAAATGGCTGTAATTGTTAAACCTTTCGAATATGTCACCAAAGACATCTCCGGTGAAAATTATGTGATGGTGTCCAAGATCGTACCGATGACCAACTGCCTACATAAAAAACTGGAATTAATAAATCCAGAAAATAGTCATTATTAGGCTGAAACAATCGCTTTTGAATAGCTTAAAAAAAAGATTAGGACTAACAGAGTTCAATTCACACAATCTTTTAGACCCTCGCTTTAAAAATTTGCACTTCAGGGATGCAAGTGCTTGTGGGAAAGCAATCCAAAAATTAAAAGAAGTAATAAATTCAGACACAAAGAATTTGATTTTTGGTTGCCTCATAAGGAATTAGTACATGGCCATGAGAAAAAAAGAAAAGCAACACATACGCGATTGGACGAAGTATCGCTTTATCTCCAAAATCCTGTTTGCCCATTAAATGTAAACATATTAGAGCAATGGGAGGAAATGAAGACCATTTTTCCTCTTCTCTACAAACAGGCACGTAGTTTTTTATTAGTTGCAGGCTCTTCCGTGCCCTGTGAGAGATTACTTTCAAAGGCAGGATTGACCATTACCCAGACAAGAAATAGACTTTCTACTAAACATCTTGAGCAATTGTTGTTTCTAGGCTCACTTTCTCAAGAAGAATTCTTCGCATAAAATTTAGTTTTGGGGAGTTTTAGGCGAAGAAGTTTTCTTGAGGTAAGTCTCAGCATGTTTAGATCTTGTATGTTTGTTTGTTTTTAATATTTTAACAAGATTACTTCGTACACAGTTTTACAACAAATATTTAAAATTTAGGGAGGGAGGGGTAATTACACGCTGTGGGTAATGGCACGCAGTTATGTTACGTCGTCAAAATAAGCTAGAGATGTCACTGACAGGTGCTGCTGCATTCCTCTTACGGACTTCTGTGAAACTACGTCAACGGCAACCATTCTGATAGTTGTTTGTGGTCAGTGCGTGCGTTATTGTTTATTCTCTGTTTTTGATGTAACTTTTCTACTGTCTACTTTAAAGGTACGTTATGCTATTATCAGTAATAATTATACTTATTGTGTATATTGTGACTAGTGAGGTATTGACCAATAATGTGACATAGTTTTCGTTAGATTTCAACAAGTAGTTTTAACGATGTGTTACTAAAATGTTTGACTGGCGTCGGGGGGGGGGGGGGTTATTGTACGCAGCTCGCCATAATGCGTGGTATTACCCTACTATGCGCGGTATTCCCCTTCGCGTTGTTTGTTGCAAAATTCTTTTAATTTAAAGTTGTCTACAGGCCTACAATATTACTAGAAACTCTTTTTTTTTGTAGATGCCACGAAAATATGAAAGACAAACCGAAAAAGGAAAATGGACAGAAGAAACACTAAAGCAGGCGATAAAATCAGGAAGGAAAATTAGAGAAGTCAGTCGAGCATTTGGAATCCATGAAGCTACCCTGAGAACAAAAATTAAGAGTGGGCAGGTGGGATCCCAGAGACTCGGAAGAAAGACAGTTTTCAATGAAGTGCAAGAAAAAGAGTTGGCAGACCATATAATAAAATTAGCTTTACTTTTCCATGGGTTGAATGGGCGCCAGGTTAGAAGACTAGCTTTTGAGTACGCAGACGCTAATGGTGTAGTTCACAATTTCGATAATGAAGCTAAAATGGCTGGTAGGGATTGGCTAACTTCGTTTAAGAAGAGACATCAGGGAATTAGTCTGCGAGAACCGGAACCAACTAGCATAAACCGAATAACAGCTTTTAATGAGGAGGACGTTAAAAAATACTTTGAAAATCTGAATTCCCTTCTCAAAAAATATAACTTTACTGAAAATCGCATTTATAATGTAGACGAATCGGGTATCACAACGGTACACAAGCCAGGCAAGATTTTAGGACCGAAAGGAGTTAAACAGATTGGAGCTACGGTTTCGTGGGAGTGTGGAAAAAATATTACAATAATATGCGCTTTTAGTGCTGTTGGTCACTATATCCCTCCGATGGTGATCTACCCTCGACAGAGAATGTCAGATCAGTTAAAAAACGAGGTCCAATTGGTGCTGTTTATGGTTGTTCCAAGAATGGGTGGAGCAACGAGGAACTTTTCCTCGAATGGCTCAAGCACTTAGCTAACTACACAAAGCCTAGCTCACAAGATCCGATCTTATTAATTTTGGATAACCATAGCAGCCATATCTCGATAGAAATCTTTGAGTATTGTCGAAAACATGGCATTGTCATGGTAACCATACCGCCGCATACTTCCCATCGATTGCAGCCCTTGGACTTGACATTTTTTGGACCGTTAAAAGCAGCGTTTAACAGAGAGTGTGAACTCTACTTGAGAGAACATGTAATGGAGAGGATTACACCCTATGATTTAGCCGAGCTGTTGAATGGGGCATTCAAAAAGGTAGCAACACTAGATAATGCAATTACAGGGTTTAGGGCTGCAGGTATACAAGATTTTGCACCAGCAAAGCAATTTCTGCCCATTGAACTAGAAGAATTAGAAATGGATCAAGCGGAGAACAGCAACAAAAGTGATCCCTATCAACATAGGAAATTAATACGGGAGAATGATCAGATTGCTGGTTCATCAACAAGCAATGTGCCATTACGTGTCCAAGAAAACTGCACAAAACCAGTTAAAGTGACTGATATTTCTCCTTTACCTAAGCCTCAGCCTAAAAGAATGAAAGTTAGTAACCGAAAACAATGCAGTACAATTTTAACAGCTACACCTGAAAAAGATAAACTCATCGCTGCCAAAATAAAAAAAGAAAGTAGGATTTCAACCTTGAATAAATTAGGGAAAAAGATGCCAAAAAAGACTTGTGTCATTAAAAAATAGTTTCTCACAAATACAAGTAAATGTAAACAGAGAAAAAGGCGAGTTTATAAGAACAGTGACAACAGTGAATGCTCTGAAGTTGTGGACGTTAAAGATTTGTGTGACGACGATGAGCTAGACGATATTAACCCAGAACGTGTTGAAGATGTGTGTCTTGTATGTGGGGAGTTCGGCCGGGATGGAGAAATGTGGTTTAGATGTGTTGTGTGCAGCTTATGGTCACATGAAGATTGCAGTGGCTGGGATACAGCTGAAAATTACACCTGCGACCACTGTTTACGCAAAGAAAGGATGTCTAATAAGACATAATTGAATAAACAGACAATTTGATGTCATTGTTTGTTAGTTTCTTTTATATGACATGCTATGTTTGGTTCATGTGTTAGTTTCATTTTTGTTAAATTTTTCTTTTTTTGTTTATATTTATTGTTTCTTTGATTCACCTTTTGTCTAAACCATAAAATTCATAAAACTTGATAATTAATTTGAACAAGACAATTTTTAACCTAGATTTCATGTAGAATTTATGATAGGCTCTGTGCTGATAAGTAAATACTATGCATATTTTTATCTTTTATAAATAATGAATTTTTTAAATGTAGATTTACTTTAAACCTTAGGCCTAAATGTAAATACATGATATATTACCAAATATGTAGAAAAATGTCAATTTATTAAGTAAAGTATTTATTTTTTTATCAATAAAGCTATGTTTTGAGTTCTTCTAACGTGCGTATTATTACCCCATGCCATGCGTATCATTACCCACTAGGGAAGGGAAATACCACGCATTGCAACAATTTTATAAATTTGTAATAAACTTTTAATCACTGGTGACAATATTAAAACGTAATTTTTTATTAACTATTTATATGTTGTTCTCTTGTTTATATGTTTTTATTATGACTTTTAGTGAACAGTTATAGCACACAAAAATAAAACTCTTAGGTGCGTGGAATTACCCCGTCCTCCCCTATGTAGTTTATTGTATTGTATTATTATCGAAACTTTTGCATTTTATTCTGCATTTTACCATTTTTGTTATTACATTTTTATTAAATATTTGTATTGTTGTTATTATTTATTTAACTCCTAGTTATTAAATCACGATTACGATTTATTAAAAGAAGATAAAAAAAATTAAAACTCCCATTAATAGTGATCAAATTCCACTTTATAGTTTTAGTTTTATTATATTCGTTCGTGAAAAGTACTCAGTTCAAACAATACAAGTAGGTATCGATACTTTTTCCCCGATATCAAGTAGGTATCGATACTTTTGATTCAATGCTACTCATGAGTAAAAGTATCGATACTTCAAGGTATCGAATCAACCCTAATTATAATAATCTTGTTTACACTCCAATGACCAGTGTTGTAACTAATACTCGTGATGACACTTCAGTGACTAATGTTTTACCTGTTAATCGTGATGACAATACGGTGACCAGTATTGTACCATGCTTGTAGCTTGTACAATTAATTTGTTTCAAAAATCTGTTCTATTAGTTAATTAAAATTAGTTTACATGTCTGAATAAAACTAATCTCATGAATGCCTAAGTGTATTTATTCATCTGCTGTAAAACTTATTAGACACCTTTTTAATGCGTGTCTTTAAGTACTATTAATATTAAGCAGTATCTTGATAACAAGTAACAATACTTAATAAAATAAGTAAAAATACGTACCTCAAAGTAATTACTAGTCTTTCTTTAGGCAAAATTGGTTGTTTACGTAAGTTGCACCATTGTTTTTGAATACCGTAATATGGGGTGAATAGCAACAAAACTTCAAAAAACGTTTGACAAAGTAGTAGAGAGGGACAACAATAAAAATTCCCCTCGGGAATTTTTGTTTTGCACTTGCAAACCTTTTGTTGCAATTATTCGTCTTCTGTCGGATGCAACAATCCGCGAATTGTACCTTGCCCGACGCTCTGACGTCACGCCCTCCCTTTTACTAACCCTATCGTTTGCTTTGTTAAATCTCGTCAGTCTCCCATCAAACGCTGTGAGCAGAGCGGCCCGTCGCCGGACTTTCGTCAAATTTGGGAGCCTCAATAACCAAGGTAACTATGATTGTTTTTGAGCTATCGTAAATCAATGTTAGTGGCTAATAATTTTGTATATTACGTTTGTAACGAAAAGAAGAAAACTTGTAATAGATGTAAAAAGATTGTTATCCATAACCAACCAAGACGTATCTTGTCTGTAATAGTCAGCCTCGCCTAAAAATAAATTTCAGTCAGTCAACTTGATGAAAAGACCTAAGATATGTAAAGTCAGTACTCGTTATATATGTAATTTGAAGTCGTAACCTTGTAATGCAATTTTGTAATATTGTAAATTGTAACTACGCACTGTATGAATGCATGTGTGCGTGTTAATCGAACGATATGGGTATAAAGTGTACTAAAAAATGTGAAAACTTTCAGTTCAAAACTTGGTTCGACGTTCCGGACCGAAGACACGAGAACACGAACTTCGTATAGTTTTTACACGATCTTCCAGCACAGACATAGCAGTGGTTCAAAGAAGGTACTGAGGAACACACAGCCGTAGCGACCAGATACAGCAGGTTGCAAAAGGACTTATCTGGATTGCCAAGTAATATTTTTTCCTTTAATAACTTACGGTGGCAGTTGCTGCACAATCACGAAGCAAAAGCGAGACAAACTAGTTACTCATCATAAGTGTCAGAAACAATTTTATAAACTTTGGTGACAGATAACAGTGTCAGAAATTTATAAGTAGATCACAGCGTGTACGCTGAACACCATTTTGTAAACTAGTATTGATTTATGCGACAGCCTCATATTTAGCATTTAACATTTTCTATACTGTTTTTAAAAAAAAATTAGCTCAGTACTGACCGTTGCTGACTGGCACGTAATTAGGTAAATTTTAGAGGCTCGTAATGTTTTTGAAATAAACGGGTCGCATCCGGCTCAGCTCACAGGTTGATGCTTTCAACAATTTCTTTTACTTGCACTGTAACCCCTCTTTAACTTTGACTTGTAAATTTTTTTTTTTTCTCTAAAGAGGGGCCACAAGATAATTAAAACTAGGCCAAAGCCTAGAGAAGCCAAAAATGCACTGGATCCAGTGAGACGGGACTTGCAATTAAAACTCACAAAATTAACGACCAATAAATCTTTTTATTATAACAAAACTCATTACCTCCTTCGAAACTGTTACTTACAAAATCAATGAATATAACATTTAGATTCTCTGCTAAAAAAAAATATTAATTGAAATTAATAAATATAAAATCTATATTTTCTGCTTTTAAAAATGTCTTTTGAAATTAATAATTATAAAATCCATATTCTCCCTTTTAAAATTGTCATTAGAAATTCATAAATATAAAATCTATATTTTCCCTTTTAAAATATTATCTGAAAATAAATTTATATAAAATCTAGGTTTTATATTCTGCTTGTAGCCCTATATATAACCCCCCAAAAATACACACGAATGTACAATACATATATAACCCCCAAAAATACACACGAATATACAATACATATACATGTTCCACAACACAGGACAATTATAACATCTATCTCTTGCCACACCCTTTTCCACGCCACGAGGTACATAATTAACAATCTATAAATATCCATATTAGGTTTTAATACTTAATATGTGTATAACATATTACATGTGTATCTGATTATGTATACAACACCAGTGGCCCCAGGACATACTAAATTCAAGAGTTGGCATAGTGCCTGATACTATTATAAAGTGCTGCCACATTGAGCACTTAGACTTGGAGTAATTATAATAAGAATACCGTAAACACTGTAACGTACCAAAATAGCAGTTACATAAAATAAATGTCTAATACGTCAAATAGAAGAATAACATGAAAATATTTCATCAAGCATAGAAGAAGGAACAGGAGAATACAAATAAAATGTGTATCTACGAATGAATAATATTGAACCAACCCAACGAAGAAGAAAGAAGAGTAATAAGAATATCATCGAGTATAACAAAGAGAGAGAAAATACCAAAAGCCAATATAATACGTTAGCATCCAGGCCCAATAGATCAAAATAGTGAGGGGATATGCCGAAAATAATTATCAACGTAAGAAGGAGACGAATCAAATACAATCACCATAGTGAAAAAACAAACTAATTTGTTATGAGTGTGAAATAAATATAGGACAATGACTACCATAATAATGAATGAAAATATGGAAGAATATGACAATATTCAGGGAACATGAATTATTACAAATAATGTGTAACCAAGGAAAGCACCAACAGTGACAAACAACTAACCAGAAGAAGAAAAAGAAGAAGAAGAGGAAAAGAAATGTACCATGAAGAATGAAGATTATGTATGAACAGTACAAGACATCAACATTCACGAGATATGGAAGGAACTAAAATCAATGTAGTGACCAGAATAAGTGTAATGATTATTGGAATACCAATAATAAAGAAACCAAGTGTTGAGCATCAATAAGTGATCACAAACAATGACAGTGAATACTTAATATAAGTGTAACAACATGTGATATAATAACATTTTACCCCAAGTAAACAGCACAAACAATACCAGTGAAAATGTTTATAACGGAGAGAAGTGATTAACCATTTGCAAGTGAAAGAATCAACGATTAACAAGTGAAATGCACAGACAATTAGTGTAACAAGTTTAATCCAAGATTGTAAAATCACAGAGATAATCAATAAGACCACCAAAAATATGATACAGAAAAGTGAATTAATTGTTCATAGGGATTAATAATAAAAGCTTTATAATCCTTGATATGAAATGTGCCTGAATGTCATAGCAACACAGGACAAAATGTAGATGAATGTCAAGACAAATAGTAGCAAATAAACTAATTTGTTGAGTATAAACAAGTCAATGTACCAAAGCCTAGGTACAATCCACCAGAATATGTAACATAATTAGACTAAGAAAACCAGTGTTATTGTTTCAACAAATAGTGTAAAAATGTGTAAAACCTAATAATAAACCAGTGTAGTAGAATGCCATAATGAGATGGCAATAGTTGAGATGAATACTGTAAAGAACTATGAAGCACATTGTTGTCAGACAAATGACACATAACCTCACATGAGTTGAACCTACAACATAAAATGATATACATTAATTAAACCAAGTAATTATCCATAATTGTTTCAAACAGAGACTCAATAAGAATAAAAATGCAAAACAATGAATACCATATGAACTGAAGGACACAACAAATGAAACAGATTAAATACAATAACATTAAACTAAATAGACAGAACCCCAATGTGACAAGAGAGTTAATCAAAAAACATTATCAAAACTTATAAAGAGAATGTAAAAAATGTTACCAGTAGTTAGAGAAATGTTCAATACTGCTATGAGAACATCTCACAAATATTATACTAGTAATTTAATAATTGAAATTTAATAGACTAACTAACTGCAATCATAGAACCAGGTGTGAATAACCACCATACAATAACTTAGAGAGATTTCAAATAACAAAAAGTTAGTGAATACATTGAACTAACCATGTACAACAATTGTACACAATTTTAATTATTAACAATATATCCCATGTGTACTAAAATAACTAAATAAGTGACAAGATGGCTAGATGAGAGCATAATGTATTTTGAATCATACTATATGTGTATACAAAATAACATTTTACCAAATAAAGTATGAACAAATGTATACAGATATACCTATTAGTGTTATGATACAAAAAATATGTAGTAGAATAAGGGATAATAGCGATATAAATAAATGTAAACAATCGGACATAGTTGGTATATACGCCATTAACAAATTTTGTTTAAACTATAAATATAGCAATATTATGTATTAACATGAAGGAGAAATGGACTCAAAATGTTTAGTAATACGTATTAAGATGTAATTACAACGAAATATAGTGAAAAAGACTTATTTGTGTTAAGAACCACTATATGAGTTTTGAAGAAGATCAAGTGAATTATTAATGGACGGAATTATTCCTTGTTTGGACTTAAAATAAAGCCGCAAGTGTCCGCGATTTAATGCCACTATCCAAATGACGATATGACACAAAAATAAGAAACTTATAGCCATTATAAGTTTTTCGATCATTTTCGAATGTCCATGTATACGTCAGAGATAATCTCAAACCCAGACTTAGTGACGCTAAAAATTAGAATTTTTATTTAACCAAAGCGTTTGGGGTAGAGAGTATGACTTTCTAAACCAATCAAATGGCTTAATTTCACCAGACGAAAAGAGACGCTTTAGCGAGATTGTTTAATCGTTTTTCAACACTCAAGGCGACAGGAACGTGTCACAGTCGGCAAGACATATTTTAAAATGTGCGCGTCACCCCCAGTAACATGGTCAAACATTAACCTATACTGAACACCCCATTATCGAGTGACAGTGAAATAAGTGAATAGTGAATAGACATGACCAGTGTATAATAAGGGTCATGTCCAGTGAAAATAAACAGGGAGTATGATATTTTAACTATTTAAAAAAAAAAATACTAAATGGAATAATTCTCGTTGATTAAACGAAAGTTATTGTTTGACTCCACTAGTCAAGTTAACGCTTGAGTGCATTAACAGATAATGATGAATAATTATCAGAGTTTGATGAATAAAGTTATAGCCCATTGTGACGGCGATAATTAATTAAAAGATGTATTTTATATTTAAAGAATAATTGATAACGGCGGAATTAAATTTAAATACCGCTCACTAGTACTTGTAAATATAGTCGCTTAATTGACTATGAATTTTAACTTGATAAATAATAATTTTCTTGTGTGAATACTATCATTACTGATAATTCTACATCATATTAATAGTAAATAAAGCATTTGTAAAAATAATATTAAGAATCTTATATAACATTACTTATTATACGTAACCACTTACTCTCATCTAGGCAAACTAACCTAGAACCAAAACGTATATTTTGTCACAGAGAAACACTTCTGTCATCAAATGATTTTTATAAAATGAAATCGATAATAAGAGTTTTTTCAATTATTTCTCTTTCCAGTTCATAGTAGTAATAACTAATAAATTAATAATAATATTCTAATAGTGCAACGTTCAAAGCACGTGTTGACAATATTAGCTTCACTAAACCTCAGAATACCATATGATAGTACGATAGTATTGAGATTAATAATTTTAAATTTTTGTTCTTTTTTTATCATAGTAGATACGCAAACATTGTTATTCATAAACACATCTTTATATCTTGTATCATGTATCTTAAAAGAATTCACGAAAATTGGTAATACAATTAACCAAAGTGAACATAACCTAGTTCACCATATTACCGTACATTGTAACAGTGTTACCAGCCTTGAGCTGCAGAAATCTCAATATTTGTTTAATTTGTTGTTGTTTATAAAGATATCCATATTAATTGTTTTAAAAGAGTTTTGCTAAATTTCACTACTGTCAATAAAATCCTCAGTTTATTACCAGTGGATACAGAGTCTTCATTTCTATAAAATAGAAGCAATAGTTTATTTTTTTTAGAAACAATTATTTCACAAGGTGGCGGCAATATTTAAATTATTGATATTATATTATTCAACTTACAACTGGATACACACACATGAAAACGGTGGTTGAAATTCATACAAATCTTCTGATGTAACAGTTCACAAAAATAAATTAATTGTACACATGTTCAGAGGTGTAGAGTGAAATAAAATAAAGTCATAATTTGTTTAAATGATTAAATATATTTTAAAATTCATAATATAAAATTCACAATTCATAATTAAATAAATACATTATAAAATTCACAATTCACAATTAAATAAATACATTATAAAATTGATATTTTTTCGAAAGTTTATATATAACTGTGTCGTACTTGTAGGAGAAGCAACCTGCAACATAACAATACAACAATATTAAAATCATGTTAAATATCACACACAGAGATATAGTTGGCAGAATCAACGCTTTACGCGAGTAACTTCTTAAATTATGTCTCATTCTCTCTCTCTCTCTCTCTCATAAATTAATGTCCATTCATCAAAACTTTGTAAATTAGAATCTGCACTACATTCAAACACACGCACACACAGTGATAAAAAAATTGTTTATTAAAAGTAGTTTGATACCTTAACGAGGTACTATTTCCACATGCGCTGTTTGGTTCCTCATCCCTCGAAACACGAGATGTAGGTCGCTGGGGCTTATATGACGGAGCTCTTCATCTGTAAAGACGCAAGCATATCTCTTAGGTAGATATACACGATAGCGTAGCTCACCATCTTCCAACGTTACAAGCACAGACTTCCCATATCTTGTGTCCACATGCACCGTGTTAACAATCGGATACTGCTTGTTCAATGTTAATTCTGCACACCGTTTGTACTCAATAGCAGAAACTGCATTGAATTTTGTGATAAACGACATTATTAGAAGTGAAGACGTTTGTATCAAACGAGGCGGAACTAAACAATGACTACAAAGAAGACTAGTGGAATGTAATGGTGGTGGTGGTAGTTATCAGGAAATTTTTCATCCCCTGAAGCTTTGCATGTACATACATGCAGAATTATGGCTGTTACATAATATATATATTAGGAAAGCCCACAGAAATAGTTATCGCCTGCAGGCATATACAAGTTTACTAACGAAATTAACAATGCTATGAGACACTCACATTAAAAATGTTTGTATAACAGAAAAATCATTAATTATCCACTCTCTAAGTGCGTACACATTATGATTTGTACACTGTGTAGAAGAATTGCAATGTGTAAGACATAACGTACCGGGAAATAGATATGGTATGTCTTTCGGGCAACCAAAGTCATCAAGATTTATTATATGATGATGAATTATTTTCGATTCTAAAAAACGTTTTTTCTCAAGACCCTTCACAAACACATATTTATATATGTTCGTATACGTTGTTAACACTGAAACAAGATTGTCGTACGGTGTCTCTCCTTCACCCCATCTCAGCCCATGATAGTTTGTTGATAACCAACAGTTGGTTCTAGTGTATTTCGAATTCGTAACGACTGTAGCAGGCGGGGCGAAAATCCAATGTCTGCATGCAAAACGTGTTACGTGCATAACCGACAACTCCTTTACTATATAATTGCCGTCGTCATCATAAAAGCAGTGAAAGTCAATTATTACAGCAGCGTTTTCCATTATACTATAAAAAAAAAGAAACCACACATTACAAACTAATATTTATAAACACAAAGATCGTTACAATAATGATAATAATACACAAACTTACGTTTACTGCCGGCCGAACTAAAGCGTGGAGAGAGAATAACTAACGATATCACAGTGAGAATTCTTTTGTTGTTTTTGTTTTTAACAGGTGGTGTAACGTGGAATTTTAGCAGGAGGGGGAGCAGAGTCGCCGTCGGCAATTAATTTGGCACGTACGCGAGATTTTAATAAAACAATTATCAGTTTTAAATAATAATTTTCGGAAACAACACACGACTTAAAAAATATAGTTTACCTTGTGGTATAAAATTCAAACTATTAAATTGTCTCTCTCTCTCTCACACACATTTCTGATTACTATACAACTAATTGCATGTATGTTCAGAGGGTTATACCGAAATAAACCAGTGTGTATTCGCTAAATCCTCCTTTCACTTTCTAATATGACACATGACACTCATTAGTGGCACCACCGCAAGTAATTATGGATTAGAAAGTATTCACTTCCAAAACAAACACCGGCTTTCCCCTACCACCAGAGACCAATATATACTCAACAAATTTAGCGATAATTTCTCATTGATCGCTTGCGTGCACTGATAAATCTATCACGACATTTTTAATAGTTGGAAGACTGTTTGTATTATTGTGCATCTCAGTATACGCAAGTTCCTGTGTGTAGTCAACATACGCTAGTTTTGGTGAGTGAGCATAATTTATTGTATGTACAGATTTTATGTAAACGTAAAAATTATTTGCATTAAAACATTATTTAATACATGTATGTGTATGTTCAAATCACAATTTATGAAATATATTCTTACCGTATTTTTTATATTACACTTCTAATTGAAGATATATATTTGAATTTAATACATGTGTGTGTAAGCGTGCGCGTATGATCAAATTACAATTTTCTGAATATATTCTTAACGTACTTTTATTCTTAACGCACTTCTAATTGAAGATATATATTTGAATTTAATACATGTGTGTGTGTGATCAAATTACAATTTTCTGAAATATATTCTTACTGTACCTTTTATATTACACTTCTAATTGAAGATATATATTTTTAGGTATAACTGAATTTTATCGGTTTCACACTGACTGCTTGCGTGCGTTGATAAATCTATCTCAGCAGTTTTTTTTTAATAGTTGAAAGACTGCTTGTATTATTGTGCGTCTCAGTATACACAAGTTCCTGTGTGTGTGTAGTCAACATACGCTAGTTTGGTGAGCATAATTTATTGTATGTACAGATTTTATTTAAACGTACAAATTATTTGTATTAAAACATTATTTATTGAATTTAATACATGTATGTGTATGTTCAAATCACAATTTCTGTACACTTCTAATTGAATATATATATTTTTAGGTATAACTGAATTTTATCGGTTTCACACTGACTGCTTGCGTGCGTTGATAAATCTATCACAGCAGTTTTTTTAATAGTTGAAAGACTGCTTGTATTATTGTGCGTCTCAGTATACACAAGTTCCTGTGTGTAGTCAACATACGCTAGTTTGGTGAGCATAATTTATTGTATGTACAGATTTTATTTAAACGTAAAAATTATTTGCATTATTTATTGAATTTAATACATGTATGTGTATGATCAAATTACAATTACTGTATTTGTTATATTACACTTCTAATTGAAGATATATAGTTGAATTTAATACATGTGTGTGTGTGGGGGGGTGATCAATTTTCTGAAATATATTCTTACTGTACCTTTTATATTACACTTCTAATTGAAGATATATATTTTTAGGTATAGCTGAATTTTAAGCGTGCGTTCTTGAGTTAAGCTGTTGTTGTAATCATAGGGAAATTCATAATGTTTACCGGTTCGTTTGTTTTCCTACTCACAATCACTTTCACTCAAATAATTGATATTTCTTTGTATTCATACACAGTCTTTTTATATTCAAACTATTATTATTATCTGAAACAGAACGGTATATATAGATTCGAGTGGTATGTAAGACGCTGTTATATGTTACTAAAATCATAGCAAATATTTTCATTCTAAGCATTTTTACTGTTTAATAATAATTACAACCCAACGAATGATATATATAGTTTGATGCTTTATAAGTTTGTGTACATTGGTTGTATATTGTAAGCATGAAAGTATTATTTAAATCTGTTATCTGCTTCTGTATGGAAGTCATCTATAAATATCAAGTCAGTGCGACACAACGTAATTGGACCTAACATGATTCATGCCAACGTGTGCGTTCGTTGTGTGTGCGTGTGCGTCTGTGTGTTCGTGTGTGCGTGCGTTGCGTGTTTGGTTACGTTGCGTATGCGTCTGTGTGTGTGTGTGTGCGCGCGCGCGCGCGCGAAAATAAACTTAATTTTCTCGATCTAGCAAATAGATGGTCTAAGCGTACATGTATTATGTACAAATTGATATATAAATCGTTTAAGATACACTAACATAATACCAGCGTTATAACAGTACCTTTTGTTTTTCAGTATTCATTCATTCTCACTCTCTCTTGAAGATCATGGCTAACCTTCAGCAGGAACGTGGGAAGGAGGAGAAGACTGAACAAGGTAAAAAGTTCAATACCAATTGTCACAGTTAAGAAATTATTTTTGTAATTATGTAGCGTGCAAACTTGCTGATGCGAATTAACGTTTGAGTCATACTATGTCTATTGGTGTGTGTATGAAAAGTCTCACTCTTAACATCGTTTAGAAATTGACATGTAGATGAAAATTTTTCATGTTCCTTCATAGGTTTGTTACCTTCTTTCCAATCAACTAATTCAATTCCACAACAAAAGCATTTAACTCTATCGTCTACGAATGACATACTATGCCCACAAACATCGAAATTTCTAGGGTAGAAGTAGAACCCCGCAAACGCTAACTCGTCGGGGCTGATAAACGTCACTTCCCAATACTTGAATGATTTTATTCTTTCACTTTCAATACTAAAATCAGGAGTAGCCGACATCTTTACGGTTTGTAATAAACTGACATATTACCCCGACGAGTGTTATTTATTTACTACAAACATGAATTTGTGTACACGTTATTTATCATTCCTATTGGTTAATAATACTCATGTTTCTATTGTTTCAGTTGTGACTCGGTTTTATATCGAGAGGAACAGTAGTGTCCGAGGGTGCATCACAACTTTCGACTACCTTCCAGTGAACGTCAACGCGTCGGATCATGACACAGTATTCGTAATGACCGAGGCACGTCCTTTATTGCTTGAGGATATTCAGGCAGAGCAGGCACGTGTACGCAATATCAAGTGGCATATTGCGTGCAGGATACGTTTTACCAAAACCGTGGTAGATGGTGACAGTGGTGAGGAGAAAGAGGTAACGAAAGACGCCGTCTTCCACGGACGTTGCTCGCGGACGACAGCGACGAGTTGAATTGTCTACTCGATGAATCCTACGATAAAATCTTCAATAGCATATCTAATTTTACCCGTGACGGGAGCGGATGGTCGGTGGATGCTGTACTTAAGCTGGAACTGGTTGTTGGACGGTACCAGCCTCTAGCAGCGTCCTCCTACCTTCCAACCCCGCGAAAACTCTACTCTCACACACCAGGGCAGTAGTCAACATCAAGAACCCCCACGATGAAATGTGTTTTCTGTGGTCTGTTCTAGCCCACATACACCCTCAAGAACGTAATAGAGACCGTGCTTCAAACTACATCCCATTCATAAACACATTAAATATGTCCGGTATCGAGTACCCTGTTTCGTTAAAGTCCATTTCCAAATTTGAAGCACAGAATCCTAACATTTCTATAAACGTTTTCGGCTATGATATAGAAGACAATATCAAAAATGAATCAAAAAATGAGGTTTACCCTCTGAGAATTACCTCGAATAAGGACAGGTCGCATCACGTTAATCTTTTGCTTCTGACCGATACAAATAGCCGAAAACATTACTGTCTTATCAGTAACATGAGTAGATTGTTATCATCCCTAACAAAACACCGCGCTCAATCATTTTACTGTGACTACTGCCTGCATCGTTTCGCCACCGAACATGGTCTGTCCGATCATCTCCCCTACTGCACACCTTACGGCGAGCAGAAAACCAAAATGCCCACGGAGGAGGAGAAGTTTGTCCTTTAAAAATTACGCGCACTGTCTTAAAGTACCCTTCACCGTCTACGCCGACTTCGAGTCCCTCATCACTCCGCTTCAATCGTGTTCACCTGGTAACAACGTCCCGACGACAGTGCACGAGTTAGGTGAATTCTACTCCGTCGATAGCAGCGGTGCCCGTCAGAAAATAACTTCTCCTCCTGTATCGTCCACATCATACGAAGCGATGCATATCCCGTCAGGTTTCTCCTATGCTATCGTCGATCACACGCACAGCCTTTGGAGAGAGGCTAAAGTTTATCGGGGTGAAAACGTTGTAGACACGTTCTTCTCGTGGTTGATGAAAGACGTCGAGGATATGATGAAGGTGGTACGACATAACGTACAATTAATTATGTCCGATGATGACAATGTTGCGTTCACTAACGCCACCGTTTGTCATTTGTGTGAGCGCCCTTTGACAGACGATGACAAGGTACGCAATCATTGTCATCTTACGGGGAAATTCTTGGGAGCAGCCCATAATAGCTGTAATTTGAGCTACAAGATGCCTCGTCATATCCCCGTCTTCTTTCACAACCTTCGTGGCTACGACTGTCACCATTTAATGCAGGGTTTGGGGAAATATAAGGACGAACGCGTATCCTGCATCGCAACATCCAGTGAGCGTTACGTGTCGTTCTCCCTGGGTCCCTTGCGTTTCGTAGACTCCTTTCAATTTCTTAATCGCTCTCTGGACACACTCGTTACCAATCTGTCCGCGCCCGGGAGCCAATTTCCTTTGCTTAGAGAGGAAATGCTTAGACGGGGTTTCGATGAACAGACCAATCTGCTCGTACGCAAGGGGGTATACCCATACGAGTACGTTCGACAGTATTGATCAGTTCAACGAAACAAGTCTACCCGCTCGTGAACACTTTGATAACCGGTTGATGGAATCATCTATTTCGGACGCAGATTACGAGCACGCGCAAAACGTGTGGAGTGCATTCAATCTGCGTACGTTTGGAGATTACCATGATTTGTATTTGTTGACAGACGTAATGCTGCTGGCCGATGTCTTTGAAAGTTTTCGAGACATGGCCTTACGCGATTACTGCTTGGACCCATGTCATTTTTGTCATTTTTACTCGCTTCCCGGACTCGCTTGGAACGCGATGCTAAAAATGACCGGGGTCGAATTAGAACTGTTGACAGAAATAAATCTACATCTGTTCGTCGAGTCTGGGGTCCGCGGAGGCTGCGCGATGATATCCAACCGTCATGCAGTCGCTAACAATCCTTTGATTCCAGATCAGTACGATGTTTCGAAACCGACCTCCTTCATTCTGTATACGGACTGTAACAATTTATACGGAGCAGCCATGTCGCAACCACTCCCTTACGCAGACTTCCGATGGCTCGATCGTAACGAAATCGAGTCCTTGGACGTACGTAATGTGAGTGATGATGCTGACATCGGGTACATCCTCCAGGTCGACCTACGCTATCCTGATACACTACACGACCTACATTCCGACTACCCGCTTGCACCTGTGCGCCAGCGCGTAACACACGATATCCTTTCTCCCTTTTCCAAACGTTTACACGAGAGTATATACAGATCATCGTATAACGAATCAGGGTCATCCGTAGAAAAGTTGTTAACAACTTTGGAGGACAAACAAAATTACGTTCTCCATTATCGAAATTTGAAATTGTGTTTAAGTCTTGGTTTAGAGCTGAAAGCGACTCATAGGGTGTTGTGTTTTAAGCAAAGCGCTTGGTTGAAACCGTTTATCGATTTCAACACCCGCAAGAGGCAAGCAGCCGTCAACAGCTTTGAAAAAGACCTTTTCAAACTGATGAACAACGCCGTATACGGTAAGTCGCTGGAGAACGTACGGAAACATATAGACTTTGAACTAGTCTCGGATGAACGACGGCTTCAAAAACTAGTTTCCACACCTAGGCTAAAACGTATGATTCGTTATACGAACGATCTGGTGGGGCTCTCACTCCGTAAAAAATCCATTGTTCTTTCTCGTCCCGTGTATGTCGGCTTCACGGTGCTTGACGTTAGCAAAACAATAATGTACGACTTTCATTATCGTTATGCTGTCGCCAAGTACGGCCGCAACGTTAAATTGTTAATGACTGATACAGACAGTCTGATGTATAATATTCAAACATCAGACTTGTATGCAGATATGAAGAAGGACTTGCACGTTTTTGACACCTCGTTTTTGACACCTCGGATTACCCCACGTCTCATCCTTGTTATAGCCTTAAGAACAAAAAGGTTGTCGGGCTGTTCAAGGATGAAACGTGTGGTCGTCCTATTAGAGAATTCGTAGGTCTCAGAGCGAAATGTTATTCGTTCCTTGTGGCCCACGAAGATCCTAGCAATGCGGGTCAAAAACGTGTGTGTAAAGGTGTGCCTCGAGTTGCTATTAAGAGGAGTCTGCGACACGATATGTATCGCAAGTGTCTCGCTGATCATTGTCGGTTTTCTGTCAGTGCGCTGTGTTTACGTAACGATCATCATACGCTGTACACGATGCGCGTAAATAAGCAAGCGTTGTCACCGTATGATGATAAGCGCTATATATTAGACAATGGTCGTGATACCCTTGCGTACGGTCATTATCGGATACGTGCCGACGACGATGACGACTCTGCTCCTCCACCTGCTAAAATTCCCCGTTACACCACCTGTTAAAAACAAAAAAAAAAACAAAAAAATTCTCACTGTGATATCTATAGTTATTGCCTCCTCACACTTCAGTTCGGACGGCAGTAAACGTAAGTTTGCGTATTATTATTATTATTATTATTATTGTAACGATATTTGTGTTTATACATATTAGTTCGTAATGTGCGGTTTCTTTTTTTCAGGCGATAACTATTTGTAGTAGTCTGTGGGCTTTCCTACTATATATATATTTTGTAACAGCACTAGTTCTGCATGTATCTCGTTAAGGTAACAAACTACTTTTAATAAACAATTTTTTTTATCATTGTGTGTGCGTGTGATTGAATGTAGTGCGGATTCTAATTTACAAAGTTTTGATGAATGGACATTACCGCGAGAGAGAGAGAGAGAGAGAGAGAGAGAGAGAGAGAGAGAGAGAGAGAGAGAGAGAGAGAGAGAGAGAGAGAGAATGACACATAATTTAAGAAGTTACTCGCGTAAAGCGTTGATTCTGCCAACTATATCTGTGTGTGTGTGTGATATTTAACATGATTTTAATGTTGTTGTATTGTTATGTTGCAGGTTGCTTCTCCTACAAGTACGACACAATTATATATAAACTTTCGAAAAAATATCAATTTTATATATAGTATTTATTTAATTATGAATTGTGAATTTTATATTGTGAATTTTCAATTTTATAATGTATTTATTTAATTATGAATTGTGAATTTTATATTATGAATTTTAAAATATATTTAATCATTTAAACAAATTATGACTTTATTTTATTTCACTCTACACCTCTGAACATGTGTACAATTAATTTATTTTTGTGAACTGTTACATCAGAAGATTTGTATGAATTTCAACCACCGTTTTCATGTGTGTGTATAATTTTAATATATTTCGCTATACACTACTGAACCTATGTGTGTGTGTAAACTGCAATCATAAAACAGAAGTATTTTACCACATGAAGAAGAGCGTATTGAAGATTGCTACGCCGTTAACGTATGGATTTGTCATCTGTAACAGCACACAGGTAAGTAGTTCATTGACAACAACACACATACATAGTTAATATTTGCCAAATATATATATTTCTAACAAGGATCAATCACACTGACTGCATTATAAACTATTAATTAATTATTTGATACATGAAAAATGAAGACGACGTTTGACAACGGGAGAGAGAGCTAAAATTATTTATTCATCACACCGACTACTCAATGTACGAGAGAGAGACAGGAGAAAGGGTATGAAACCTTGCATAGTTGAAACGCGTGAGAGAGAGAGAGAGAGAGAGAGAGAGAGAGAGAGAGAGAGAGAGGGGGGGGGCGTTAATATTTGTCGAATAAATATAAACTTTCTAATTTCATATACATGCACGCGGTACTGACCACAGAGAGAGTGAGAGACATACACAACGTGTGAGAGAGAGAGAGAGAGAGAGAGAGAGAGAGAGAGAGAGAGAGAGAGAGAGAGAGAGAGAGAGAGAGAGAGAGAGAAAATTATTTACTCAATGTACACAGTGAGAGAGAGGAGAAAACGGTTTGAACATAACGTTTGACAACAAGAGAGAGAGATAGTTTTACTTACATTCAAATGTGAGAGAGAGAGAGAGAGAGAGAGTAACAATTATGATCATATAGTTTGAATTTCCCACCACAGAAGAGAAAAAAATGTTGGCAGATCTGCTCTATACACACACACACAATAATGTAAGATTGGTAACCCTGATCATATATTTTAATATATACACTATATAACACATATTTGAATTTCCCTCCCCCCGCCGCAGAAAATGTTGACAAACCTGCTCATATAAAATATCTATACACTATAATAATAATACAGAGGTTAGTACACCTGATCATATAGATTTAATATACATTATAACACACGACAAATTTGACTTCATGCAAAGGTTGGTACACCTGATCATATATTTTAATATACACTATAATGCATCGAGTTGGAACCACCCCCACCCACTGATATGAAATAAAAAAACCACCCACCCAACACCACCCCGATATGCAAATCAGCTTTCTTAAAAAAATAAAAAATTATATTCACGGATGCTGGTGGTCCATTGAACCTCATCCCACCAAATAAATTTAATAAAAAAAATAAAAAAATCAAATTAAAAAAATAAAAAAATTTATTCGCGGAAATTCGCGGTGCTGTGGTCCATTGGGATGCTGCGGGTCCAGCGGTGGCGGCGTCATCTCTTAGATCATGTTTTTTAGTGTTTTTTAAGAAAGGCGGCATTCCTTTGTGGCTTTGAATCCTCATTTTCCCTCTACTCTGAATAACTGAATTGTTTTATTTTATGTGCATTTTTTCGATATTCAAACGGAATATCTGTGTGTTGCAAATGTGTTTACAGTAAGAGGAGTCGCCCGTCGAGAAGAGTGAAGATATTCACGGATGGTAAGTGGGGAGGTGAATACAGTGAATTATTAGTGAGTTGAATACTCTTTTAAACACGAACTTTAACTTCCAATCACCCATTGCTAAATAATTATACTAAATATTAAACACACCTTATGACGGGGTGAGAGTCTACAGCAACAACAAGAACATTTCAATTCTAACAATAATTAAAACAAATAAATCTAAATCTATAATTTATATTATAACACCCAAGTGATCATAATCAATTAAAAGAATTTAAATATTGATGAATTTTGTTAAGTCTTGAAAATTGTAACGTGTCATAAACCTTATAACCTTTTTAAAAGTAATTTGGCCCAAAGGCCGACATGTTCCTAGGCAAGATAGTGCATAACTCAACCTGTCCCAATAGCATGTTCAACTCTGCATGAAAATGCACCTATACAGGATTAAACTGGTGACCCGTCTTAACTACCAAAGAAACTTCTATCCCTATATGATCCAAACCGAATTTAAAAATGAGAAATTAAAGCATAAAATGAAAACTAAAATTGAACCAGTGAAATTACATGTTGATTGAATGAATTAGTAGCACTAAGGAAACCCTTATACTGAAAATAAGAAGGAAATTTACACGTCTGAATGGTGAGCAGCCACAGATACATGTCAACCTCTGGGCTCACAATTTATACAACAGATTTACAAAATGTACAAAAGATTCCCCCCCAAGTCCACGCACTATTTTGTCCCGTTAACAGGGGACCCAATTAAAATGTTTAAAGCTTAAAGTCATTGTTGTAGAGTGACTCTATGTCCACTGGTTCTAGTGGGTTACATCACACTGTGTAAAAAAAATAGTATGGATTGATGTCACCTTATTTTTTCCATGGGTTCACACCGTGGTGTTATTCTGGTCTCATGTTAGTGTGTTGGTGGCCTATCCTCGCTATTCTCCTCCGGCAGATGAAGTTGAGAGAGAGAGTCTAGATGTTAATGGTTCAGGATGGAGCTGTCTTCAGCGAGGGACCCGCAGATCTGTATTTGTTTAGCCTGCCATAGATAGAAGATGGTGCAACAAAAGCTCCTTTCTGTCGGAGGAAGAATGCAGGCGAAGCGAACGTTTAGGCGACCAGCCAGAGACAACCGTTTAGAACGTAATTCCAACTATAGTTTGCCCGCAATCAGTATCCTGCACTAGAGTGCAGCACCAATCAAGCACAGCTTGATATCACAGCTGCAGATTGATTATCACAGCTGCAGATTGTATGCGTATCTCAACCGCTAAATACAGTACCGTATTTTACGTCCTTTGGCGTTAAATGCCGTATACGCGCCGATCTCTCTCAGATTCGGCACAGCACCTCCTCCGTTTATAGAATTATGTTAATTATAGAAACTTCTATTTACCCACTCATTAAATATAAGGATTTACGTAATCACTCTGAGTGTACTAAAGTTTTAGTTTAGCCTACCTAAGTAGGCCTAACTTACGGTTAAAAAATTTTTTTAAATTCCGTCTTGACTTTTCTTCACGGGAAATACAAAGCATACATGACAATGTCTTTTGTTGCTAGGCAACTGTAGTTTGTTTTTGTTTGAGAAGCAGAAACAGCTGATCACGGTGTAGCGTCTTAAATAGGTTTCGCGACCTAATTTAAGACGCGTCTTAAATGTGTCTAACTACTACGCCCCAACTGGTTGGTTTCTATTTTATCGATCATTGAACTTGGTTATATTGAATATCTATATATATCGATTATCAGTTAGTGTAATGTAGGTTACGTTAGGTTATCATTTTATTCAATATATCGAGGTATGCATGGTACTCGATAGGTGACTAAAGTAGCTACAAACCAGTTGGGGCTTATTTTGTACTCCACCCCATTATATTTAACAGTTAGGTAACACAAGGTTTTTTTTCAGCATGCCGAGAAAGTTTGTGTCTCAGAACAAACATAAGAAGCACACGACAGAAGATATACAAAAAGCACTTAAAATGATAGAGGATGGTATGAGCCTACGAATAGCAGCTGAAAAAAGTGGTATTCATTACAGTGTGTTGTATAGACACAAGAAGAAAGGTAAGATCAAGAAAAAGGGGGGTCAAACGGTTTTATCACAGGAAGAGGAAAAAAATACTTGTTGATCGGCTACAAATTTGCAGTGAGTGGGGTTACCCAGTTGATTCGATAACTTTGAGGGTATTGGTAAAAGAATTCCTTGATAGGCGGGGAAAGACTGTCAGGAAGTTTAAGGATAATCTTCCAGGTAAAGACTTTGTGTATTCTTTTTTAGAACATAAAGCTCAGTTGTCATTACGGATGTGCCAAAACATCAAGCATTCCAGAGCAGCCATAACCCCTGAAGTCATCAATGCGTATTTTGATAACCTGGAAGCAAAACTGAAGGATGTCCCTGCATCACACATTGTTAATTACGACGAAACAAATTTGTGCGATGACCCTGGCCGCAAAAAAGTGATTACAAGGAGAGGATGTAAATATCCTGAAAGAGTAATGGACTCCACCAAAGCCTCAACGTCGGTTGTTTTCTGCATCAGGTGATGGTAATATATTGCCCCCATACGAGGTCTACAAGGCCCAACACTTATATGACAGCTGGAGAGAAGGAGGCCCGACCAACTTCAGATACAATAGAACTAAAAGTGGTTGGTTTGACTCCTTTTGCTTTTCTGACTGGGTAGAAACAGTGGCTCTCCCTTACTTAAGACGGCTTGATGGTGTAAAATACCTCATTGGTGATAACCTATCCAGCCATCTATCACTGGGCACTATCAAAAAATGTGACGAGAGTAGAGTGAAGTTTATTTTTCTTCCAAGCAACTCTACACATATCATTCAACCACTAGACGTTGCATTTTTTAGACCGCTAAAGATATCTTGGCGTGCCACCCTTGAAGAGTGGAAAAATGGGCCAGGGAGATGTGAAGCAACAATCCCGAAACACAAGTTCCCCAGTTTATTAAAAAAAGTTTTTGAAACCTGTAAAGGTGAGAAGGTTATATCGGGCTTCAGAAAAAGTGGAATCGTCCCTCTTGATCGGCATCAAGTCCTGAAGATGCTTCCATCGCCTACTCCCACCAACGCTGACAAATCAACAAGTAATGCCTCAGAACCAATTGTTGAAACTATAGAGAATTGTTTCAAGGAGCTGTTGAACAGTTTGAGGCAAAACAAAGGAAGAAAAGAGTAAAAGTACCAGTTGAACCTGGGAAAAGTGTCTCTGTGAAACATTTTGAAGACATGCCGGCAGATGATGCCAATAAAACAGTCGAAGCTAATAAATTCAGCACAAGTAAAACCAAAAAAGCAAAGAAGACGGCCCCAGCAACATCTTCTGAAAGCGAGCTATCTGATTACTCCTTGCAAGACATGGACAATGAGTTTGTTATGTCCTCTCCTGACGAAGAATCAGATGTAGTACCGGTACAGCCCTCAAATACACCGATTTCTTTTTTACCTGAAGATTTTGGAATTGTTAAGGTGTATGGTAAAACTAAAGATAAGTGTAGGCTATATATTGCTAAAATTAAAGACTTTGAAGAAGGTGGCTACATCTGTCAGTTTTATAAGAAGATTCCTTTTGCGAAGAAATTTGCTGCTACAGATGAAGAGTCGTTTGTCAGAAAAATAGATGTTGTTCACAAACTTAGTTCACCGGTCATTTGTTCAGGCTCCTCCCGCTTCAGTAACATGACAACTTTCAATGATGATCTTAGTGAGTTTACAATTTACCATTAAAAGCATAGACACACTCTTATGTACAAGTTTGTTCAAAGTTTAGTTTGTTTTATATTAGCCTTTTTGTAGCTCACAGTAACAAAATTTGCAATTTTTTTATTATTTCCGTTTTATACTACATAAAGTTTAAAAATAAAATTGTTTTGTCAACTAAAAATGTTATTCTTTTGGCCCTTTAATATAATTGAGTGTGTCCATTCACACAGCAGATGTGTGAGTCGAAACAAACAGCAATAACAAACACCGTTTCCATTCACCCCTCTCCACGGGGCGAATAGAAACAGCAACATTTTATTTATTTATTTTTTTTATGCACGGCATATTAAAAAACAGTGATACAGATTCAAAGAAGAAGGCAAGACCCAAACACTGAGGTAAGTTTCATTAATTTCCCTATAAATTTAATAACAGTTTTATAGCTCCAAAGTTGAAATTTGTTGCTATTCACCCCATTTTACGGTACGATGTTCTATTTTAGACTTAATGTAGTCAAAGTTTTCCATACTCATTCGCATATACCGGTACTTAAAAAACCTTTCCGGATTTTCTTTCAATTTTGGAAAAAGATGGTAATACTCTCCGTGTACTTTATGTTTTTATTTATTTCATGAATGCTCTTCTCTAACAAACAATGAATATTTCGTAAAGTGCTGTCCATAAGAAAAAAATCATCTTCGCTGCTACTACTAGAACTTATCTTCTCCGAATAAACAATCACAACACAACTGACGTGATTCAAGCTTCCACTGTGCGCACTCACCTGCATGAACCAGCACCTGCAACCAGCGCCATCTACGAACATGTAACCAGCGTTCACTATGCGCGTACCGTTAAAGGTGCGTATACACTGGCGAGCCGAGCCGCTCATTCGTCAATAGATACGGGGTTTTGATCCGCCACCTGGCGGTTTTTCTGGCGAGCGCAAAGGTACGCTCAGTGTCAGTGGGTACGGCGTAGAGGAAGGATCGCTAGTGTGTACGTGATTGCGAGTCTCGTGTGAGCCAGTATGACCAAGAAACAACAGTGGGCGGAGGAAGAATGCCTCCAATTAATTGAAGCTTACAGTTCATTCGACATTCTGTGGAACCCAAAGAATGTTGATCATTTTAAACAAAATTTTAAAGAGGATGCATGGCGGGATATTGGCAACGTGATGCGGCGACCTGGTGAGGATTGTAAAAGTAAAATCGTGAATTTGTTGGGTTCATACCGTAGGGAGAAGAGCAAGGAAAAGAAAACACACGGAACTGGTACAGGTAAGTTTTTGTTTTTATAAATGTATCTACGTTCATAAATTCATCAATTCAAATCATTTGTTTTCAAAAAACCAATCTTTATATTCTATAAATAAATTTATAGAATAAATTTACTTTCATAAATGTACTTGTATTGTATCTAATTGTATTCTATATAATGTAATATTTCATATATATAACATATTCTATATATAACATATGTAGCATTAATAAATAGTTAAAAATAAATAATAATTAATAAATGAACAAAATAAACAAATAAATTTTGTAAATATTTGTTTCGCAGGAACCGCAGATGTTTACAAAAGCCGATGGTTCGCATACGAAGCTTTCAGTTTCCTGGACGACAGGGACGTTCCAAGAAAAAGGCTGAACACGGTGAGTAATCATTTTTCAAGCAAAGTTAATAAATTCGGCAGAGAATATTGTGGAACATAATCGAGCAATTTTTAATAAAAAAAAAATTGTAGCTCACAGTAACAAAATATGCAATTTTTTTATTATTTCCGTTGTATACTACATAAAGTTTAAAAATAAAATTGTTTTGTCAACTAAAAATGTTATTCTTTTGGCCCTTTAATATAATTGAGTGTGTCCATTCACACAGCAGTGAAATAACCGGTCTACCCTGTAAATAATTGTTATTGAAATAAAGACAAATTTTAAAATAAAAATTACTGTTTTTTTTTAATAAAAAATTTTCAAGCACATGTATTTTCCCATGGTAGAGCCCCTTCTTGCATGCAATAATCAGCTATTTCGTCTCTTATTCTGAGGAAATGAGACGAAGTCCTTCTAGCAACATTCGTAGGGGGATCATGGAAGTCATATTTTCATCGCTTCTCCATGATCCTTCAATAAGCTTTCCGCTATCTTCTTGATCCAGTGATCCGTGAGGTGTGTACAAGTTGGGTGAATGTGTCCTCAAGTAATTATGTAGAAGGACTACAGACATCACAATTAATTCGGCTTTGTGAGGCTCCAAAAGCATAGGTTTCCTTAAAACCCGAAATACTGAACTTGGCATTCTCTACCACTCGCCGAGATCTACTCAATCGATAGTTGAAAATTCTCTTGGAAGTTCCCGTGTCATGATTTCCTGGGTATGGTTTCATAACATTTGCGCTGAGTGCAAAAGCACTATCACCTACGAAAAAATAAGGCAACTTCATTTCACGACCAGGAAGTTCTTCTGGTAGCGGCAGTCCCAGCAATTGTTCACTTAGCATGTTGTGTAGTTTACTGTTTTTGAAAATTCCCCCATCAGAAATTCTTCCTTGACATCCCACGTCGGCAAACATGAAATTATAATTTCCGTCTACTAGTGCTAATAGCACAATACTAAAGGTGGACTTGTAATTGATGAACTCACTACCAGAATTCATAGGGGCCTTCAACACTATATTAGTCCGGGAGCTAGCGACACATTTTTATGACCGTTTTCACCAAGGCTGAAAATCATATATATGAGAGTTTTAATATAGTATGTAAAGAAAGTGAACGTCAGCTGGCGCACCCGCGGTGGAGGGGGGCGCAGTAGAGCCTCGCACTTGTAAAAAAAATGTTCAAATTAAATCATTTCACCAAGGCTGAAATTGATGTATGTTATTGTTTATAAACTATATTAACAGAAAACAACCGTCAGCTGGGTGTCTGGTGGGGGAAACACCGTCAGCTGACGTGATAAACTTTGGGTATCCAGTGGTAGTCAGCTGGGTGTCTGGTGGGGGAAACATCGTCAGCTGATGCGATAAACATGCATACTGGGGTGACAGTGGCAGGCCGTTCGTTCTCAGTCGCCGAGTTTCGGTACATTTCGTTCGGATTTTCTGCGACAAGATTCTGCGGGGAGGTCCACGGAGCTGTTAACCGACTAATCTGGCGACGTGGTGGGGGCACTGGAGGGGCAAGTGCCTGACCGACAGTGACACCGACACACCGTGCCACCTGGCGGGCTCAGCTGATACTTGTCTCAGCTGATTTTGGTACAAGTTTTTACCGCGCGCGCTTTTGTATCTATTTTGTATGCGTGTTTGAGTAACCTAGTTAAAGGTAAGAATTGTCTTCTATCATGTTTTCTATATAACTATATTACAAATATATTTACTATATAACAAACATTATCATGTTAAATTGCTAAACTCAATGTCAGCAGCGATTATTTCTGTCTTGATGCGTTTACATATCAAATGTAAAACTCGAGTAAAACTGAAATACAAACAATTTAATGAAAACTAAAAGCAATTAAAATATCGGTATGGAGAACCATACATTACTTCCATGTTCAAAGATTTATATTTAAAATCATAATGGAAATGAAATATTTCCACAGAAACTACTTCTTTCTACTTATAGATTCAGCCTGACCACAGTACTGTGCATGTGGTCACTAACGTATACCACCTTACATTATCGCACTCGATTTTCACTCATGATGACAGTCGATGGCACTGCCGAAACGTCTGGTTTTGCAGATAACATTGTACTTTGCTCAAACAGCCCGGGAAGGAATTTTTACACTAAACTACTTCTTTGTTGCCGATAACGTAGTACACATATAAAAACATAAAACGTTGCAGGTAAACTACCCTTCTTCTTAACCGATCTTCACCAAAATCAAAAGACCTTGAGTGCTCTACACATTAGGGACGTATGCAAAAAATTATTTGATTCTGTTTGACTTTACGGCAGTTATAGTTCGTCATAGAAAAAATTACCCTTATTAAAACATTAAATGTTGCAGGTAAACTACCCCTTTCTCTTAACTGATCTTCACGAAAATCAATAGGTCCTGAGAACTCTACAATTCAGGGCTGTATGCAAAAAATTATTTGATTCTGTTTGAATTTGCGGCTGTTATCGTTGGCCATAGAAAAAAATCTACACACAGACACTTTTCGAAAAATGACTTTTTTCGTGTTTTGAGGGTAGTACATGTATATATGTACATGTATTTGATGTCATTTTGATCAATTTTGCTGCTATTGTAATCAATGTTATGGAACAAACAAGTAAAAAATAAGTACTGTGTGTGTGTGGCAGGTTCTGTCATCAACACAAAGAGAATTATACACAGTAATGCAAATTAGGGAGTGCACATCGTGCCATCTGCAGTGTGTACACTGTAATTCTTGTTTCCATGAATATATGTGTTCATGTATGGACAATGCAATACATAATAATATGTGTAAGCATATCCATCTTGTTTGCCGAAGACTGAATGAGAATGAAAGGTCTACTTCCGATGAAACTTGTAGCGAAGGAAATCCATTTATTATGGATATCCCAAAGGAGGAAGATGGTATTATGGAAGAAACTTTCTTACATGAGATAAGTGTTCCAAAGGAAGTAGGCCCATCTTTCAGTGATCAAAAAATTAAAATTACGGCCGAACTACAAGAAGTCACCAAATATGTACACAAGATCAGCAAATTGACACAGTCAGAAAACATGTTAAGCAGTTAATTACTACTCTACAAGCCCAAGCCATGAACGCTAGTGGAGAGAGAACCTTAAAGGTATGTAAAATTAAAAATTAGGTTATTTAGTTTATTTCATACTACAATCTAATCCAACATCTGTATCTAACTACTTACCTGTACCTGTACCTACTGATTAGTTTGCCTATCTGTATTCTAGATTAATGAACTAAAATGTAACATTGTAATCAATGTGAAACCATGACATAGGCTACTGCTAAATACAACCAACTATTGGCAAAATTAATAATAGAAACCCACAAAATAATGTAAATTAATATTAAACAACAGATTTAACAAATAAGCTACTTTTTAGGACTGTAATCATATTTTTTGGAGTATAGAAATGTGCAGCGTCTGCCCGTACGATTAATAGATGTGATGGGACGCACCTTCGCTCGTCCCTCCAGTGCCGCCACCACGTCACCAGATTAGTCGGTTAACAGCTCCGTGGACCTCCCCGCAGAATCTTGTTTTTCTGCGTCCTTGTGTCAGTTCGAGTATGACCATTGATCTTTAAGCATGGCTTCAAGAAAGGCGGTTTGTGTTCTTTGCAACAAAAAAGATGGAAAATTAAATATTTTTACTGAACAGACTCTTCATAAATGTCGAGAAATATTGAACATCCGAAACGAAAATGATTTATCGATGAGCAATGTGAAATTACCAGTGAAAATAGATGATTTCCATAGATACCACTCCAAGTGCTACAGAGTTTTTACAGCCTTGCCACCAAAATACAGGAAATCTGGTGCAGAATCGGAGCAGCCTGAAGCGTCTACATCATCAGCATTTAACACAAAGTAAGAACAAATAAATAATAAACAAATTATAAATAGAACATTTGTGTGTGTGACATTAGACACAGTTTTTCTTTTTGCTTTCTTTTACGTTATTTCCGAGAATTTGCCTTTCAGTATGCTTTAGTATTAATATATTTTATATTTTATTAAACTGAGTACATTTGCTTTGATATTCTGAAAATCAAGAGGTCGTGTACACACAAGTGTACCATAGAACACTTGTATATGTATTGCATTATATCATATACTATAAAATAAACTGTAGTATTTATTTTATAATTAATTAATTATTAAATTAATTTGTCGTTATCTGTGTAGTGGTGTACGTATTAAGGTAATTTATTTACTTATTAACCTTTCATACAGGCGTTGAAAAGAATACACAAAATATTGATATTATGTATTTGTTAAACTACTATTAATTCATCTTTTTAGTACAACATTAATAAACCCCAATTATACAATTTTATGCTTGATACAATTCCTAAATATTTACTTAATTACCTGTACGGGTCGAGTTGTATATATAACCACTACTAATTCTTTGATATTACTTTAATTGAATTTTAAATTATTTATATTTTGAAATTTGACTCTAAATTACTCTCTCAGGGTTTGATCGTGACTGTTCTTTTTCTTACAGCAAAGACTGAACAGATATGTATGAATTATGCCTTTTATATAATGTTTGAAATTTTACAGTACCATGAGTTTGAGTACGTTGGCTAACTGCCAAATTACCTTACTCTCTACGATGCTATGTTGTTGTCTTTCGAGAGTCGTGAAGTTCATTATGCCTTTCCTTTGTTGTGGTTGCTGTTGTTGTTCTTCTGAGAGTTATGCTGTTGGAATCTGCTACTGGTGTTCAGCTTCCTGCTCCAACGGCGTCCCCTGCTACAATCCGTTTCTGCTTGGCTGCGTTTACTGTGCCTCAGATGTTGTCTTGTTCATTATGAATCGTCCGTTCTAGCAGTGTTGAATATCTCAGCTTACAGTTGGATTATTAATTATACAGATGATGACGAAAAACTAAACCAAGTTTGGTTTAATTTGCGTGTATTTTGAAGAAGCTTCTTGATGCTCTACGAACTCTGATTTAACTTGCAACTTTTTACAATTACTACTGGTTAAAATTAAAATATTCACGCGTGTTGTTTCGTCTGATTCAAGAATGTCCTTTTTGTCGTACTCCAGAATCCCTCGTTGACTTTTCAGTGTCCCCCACTCGACGGGCTGCCTGGTGATTCCTATCTATCGCCTACTCTCATAGTGCATTTTGAATTCTGTGTTCCAATTGGTTAAAGAACCTCCTCTCCTTAAATATGACCGTTAAATATGATACTGCGTAACGTTCCTTTTAAGTTTTATGACCTTGTTTTTGTCGGCGAAACATCACACGGTGTGGGAACTGTTTGCTATGTAGCCTGCCTAATATCGGTAATACGATTTTGTCAGTATTTTCATCTTTCATTACGATAAACTAAACTTTCCCACGGGTGTTTTCATGTTACATTTCCGTTAGTATTGGTTATTATACAACTCGTCACATAAAATGAACTCGGTGTAAACAGCCTTTCAAGTAATGTTTTATTTCAAGTTCATTTCAAAAATGTTTTAGCGAGGGAAACAGTCAAGTTTCAAATGACGCTGTTGCATCGACTTCAAGTATTGAAGGACACTGTAAAGAAAATGAAGAGGAATCAGATTTAACTGAGATTGCAGTAGAGCAGACATCTGTGGAATCAACTTCAAGTGGTCGATTGGAGGTCAATGAAGAACTGGATGTATCTGAGAATATTCCAGCAGATGATGAATCGACAGTATCGGAAGAACTCCAAGACTCGGTATGTTTCAGTTGTAACAAAAAGAGAAAAAAATTTCAGGGCCGAGAACAAATATTACATTTAGTTTGCTCGAAAGAGACAGCCGATAATTTGGAGTCTATCGCTTTCGAATTAGGAGATATTGAATTGCTGAAAAAAATTCAGAAGGAAAGAGCTACCAACAGCATCTTTTATCATAATATTTGTAAAAGAAACTTTGAAACTTTGAGAATTCCTTGCAATCAAAAATTTGTTCAGAACGCGAGAAACGTGATTGGCACGAAACTCGAGACATCCATAAAAAGGCTTTCGAAGAAGTTCGTACATTTGTTTCGGAAAATATTGTGAAGAAAGAACAATCGTTTTTTTTTGTCGTTTTTACACACGATTTTTATTGATTATTTAAAGAAAAGCGATCAAGAATTATCACACGTTGAAGCGTACCATCTAGAATCTAGATTACTGAAGACTTTCCCAAAGCAAATAAATATACTTACAGTATCTGGTAAAAAAATTGTCAAACCTTACAAAGGTGTCATCCTTAGAAGTGATATATTAAAAATAGAAAAAGATGATATTTTACAAAGAGCAGCGCTGATTTTAAGGAATGAAATTATGAATATCAAGGTTAAAAAATTACCTGAAACAGATTTGATAAGAGGTGAATGCGATATTCCAAGTCCAGTCATCGAGTTTTACTCGACGTTACTTGCCGGAAAAAGTCATCGGCGTCGCCGTAGTATTCATTTAAAAAGAACAGTAGTCTTTATCTTCCGACGTGATATTTGCCGTTTCGAATGGTAAAATTAAACCATCGAAACATATTAGCCTTGGGATTACTATTAAAAGTTTAACAAACAGTAAAAAAATAGTAAATCTTTTAAATCGCAGTGGGCACTGCTGTAGCTATACTATATTAGAAGGACTTGAAACTGAAGCTACGTTTACTGGTTGTCTCCGATCAGAAATGTCCTGAAGATATAATTCAGGAGAAAAATTTATGTACTGGATTAGCTTTTGATAATTTTGACAGATTCGTCGATACTGATACTGGAAAAGACACATTGCATGATACCGTAGGCATAATTTTCCAAAATATTATTGATTATGGACCAATTGAACAAGGAACTGTTGTAGAAGAAAATATTGGAAATGATAACGGAGAATGTCCAATTACAGGCAGTAAAAGGAGACGAACTTTTGATGTTGTAATGCACGAATTACAGCCGTACTTAAAAACACCCAGACTCATTCAAATTTTACAGCCTCTTGAGAGTCCATCGCGCTTGATAATTCCCAGTGATTTGAAATCACTCGTGCATATTAATTTCATATGGATGTTGAGTCACTGTTTCAAAGTAGTGAATACGCCGATGTGGGTGGGATTCAATAGTTTAATTTATGATGATACGTCAGCCAAGCAAAAGATTTCTTATCTAACGACGATCAATTCATCCCCCACAAATAAGTCGGTCGTAATCGAAACTATGAAGCAGAGCCAACAAGTTGCGAGGGAGTGCGACGAAGAGTACATGCAGGTTTCGTACGATTTAGCTATTGCGAAAATAGCTCTGCAGATCCAATGTTCTGAGAAACCACGATTTGATAATATTTTTATACACCTCGGATCTTTTCACATAGAAATGTCTTTCTTCAAGACTATAGGTAAATTTATTGATGATTGTGGCGTTACAAACTTAATGGTAAACAGTATGATGTTGGCAAATGGATCAGTAAACAGTTTTATCGCTGGAAAGCATTTTAATAGATGCAAAAGATTACATCCAATTTTATCTTTAGCTTTCAAGATTTTGCACTTCGAAAGATTCATACAGGATAATGATATTGAATTTACGAATGAGATGAAAAAATATTTATTAGACTTTATCTCCATACGATCTACCACTCCAATAATAAGTAACAACAATTTAATAGATTTATTAAATAATTATGAAGCATATAAAGAGAAAACGTTGCATGGTGAACACGGTAAAACTGCTCAATTTTACATAATTTACACAACTTTCGTAGATTATTATTTGATGTTCAGCAGCAGTATAAGAACTGCAAATTTCAAACTGTTCACGTGTGTTCTACCAAAGTTAGCAAATTTATTTTTTACCTTCAATTTGCACAATTATTCGCGATATTTAGTAAGATATCACGACAATTTATTAAATGTTGACGAGACTCATCCTGGATTAAGAGAGCTCTTTGAACAAGGTTCATTTGGTATAAAAAGGACAAGCAAGTCATTTTCCAGACAACCTATTGATCTCACGCTGGAACAGACAATTAATGCAGATGCTGGAAATAAGTTGACAGGTATTGTCCATTCTACGAATTCCATTGGTTCGCGGCAACGATGGTGTAAAAGTCATAGTATTCGATCGAAAATAACAGCTCACGTCATGGAGACAGCAGGCTTGAGAAAACGTCAGGATGTTACAGCTGATCTAGAAAAAAGCTGGATAAAAAATCATTCGACAAAATTACTTAATTTAATGGAAAATGTTAAAGGAAATGTAAATCCGTTTGCTACAGATATCAGTAAAGATTTTCTATTCAATATTTCAACAGGCCAAGCAGCAGATGAAAACGTTGCTGAATTCTTATTAAATGCAGAGAAAATGGGCGATGAGCAAAGGACAGGAATTTATAAAAGAATGTATCGAAGACTCAAACAGATTTGAAAGAGTAATTAAGCAAAATAAAATTATTAACTTTGCGTCGATGCAAAAAAAGAAAAAATCTCACTGGCAGGAAAAGTTACAGAAGTTCGCCTGCAACGGGATTTATTTGCACAATTATTGTGTATATCATTAGAAAAAGAATTAGATATAGATAAAGTATTGATGTATCCCTTGACTCTAGTCCCTTTTTCTATGTGGAACCGAAACAAACGACCAATTCACTACAACCACCGGATGAGGAACAATTGAATGATGATGGGCCTTCAACGTCCACCATTTCAACCCCTGTTCAAACTGGAATTGGTAAAAAACGATTACATCCTGTAGAAGAAAGAATTATACATTCGTTAGACAGAATTGATAAAAGAGCTAACACGCAACCAGATGATGACAACCGGCACTTTCTGCTATCACTGCTACCGACTCTTGCGTCACTGCCAAAGAGAATGAATTCAAATTGTAGACTTGAGGTAATGCAAGTCCTCAATAAGTACGAAGGTTACGCTCTTCAGGAAAATCAACACTCAACATCCTTATTGCCAATACAACACGGACCTGCTTACTTACCACATCAACATCAGTACGAAAGGCCGCATCATTCGTATCAGCCACAACAGTAAACAACCACAATTGCAGCAACAGCGTGTCCAACAATCGCAACAGATGGAGGAGTATAACAACTCTCCTCAACAAGAACGACAATACGCCGCAACTTCACCAGCACACACAATTGCATCAATAATATCAAATTATAATTCAGAAGAATCTAATTACTAAATTCAATTATATTTCTTTTTCTAATTATAATAACTGTAAAATAAACTGTAATTCTAATAATGTACCGTAATATTTTTTCTGTGTTGAATAATGTTTTCTTTCCATTTTTTCCTTTCTGAATATTTTTGTAACCACTTCAAAAAAATTAAATCTATATGAAAAAAAATTAAAAAATTAGAAATACGTAAAAAAAAATTAAAACTATATGAAATATATAATTATATACAGTACGTACGTGAGAGTTATGACGAGTTTCTCTTCTGGTGGTATGCATTTTCTCATATGAGTGTCTTTCTTAGTTATTTTTTCTCTTATACTCATGAGCAATGCGTCAAAAGTAGCTGTTGACATCCGAGTGAAGTTAAAAAATTTCTCTTCATCTTCCCTTAGTTCAGAGAACAAATTATAAAAATGACCTTTCTCTGGTCTACTGTCCACAATTGGATGCACCCACATTCGACGTTGTTTCCTCCTTCCCCAACGATAATATAATAATGCTAACAGAGCTATTTCTTCAGCATCACTCATTTTTTTCACTTCCTTCCACGAGGCACGACGCGAACGAAATGAGATGTGTCTGCTAAACCGACTCGATAAACGCCTCGGTCTACACCTGTGTGTGACATCACTCTTAAAGAACCGACTCGTTAAATGCCTCGGTCAAAACGGCTGTGTGTGCCATGGCCCTTAGATCCACTTGAGTGTGGATGGGAAGAGAATAACTTGAAGTATGTATTTAAATGGTTCGACGGCGAACAGTTACCCTCTTCCATTGATAATATTACACCTGCGACAGAGGAAAGCATTACAGATAACACCGAAGGTAATACTAATTTTCATTTTTGAATATTATAAGCATTCGCTCATTAATTTTTTCACATAACTCTTTCATATACATTTCGCATTTAATTGGAACAATTATTCATGCTTTTAACGATTTTTGTGCATTATACTTAGTATTTCGTAGATTCATTATTTTATTTATTATTTAATTCACTAAATATGTTATTTTTCTTACATTTTACAGATGAAGAGCAGTATACTCCAGTACATTTAAGTTCTGATGAATCGAGTGAAGATGAAATGGGTTTGGATGAGAGTGCCTCTGATAGCTGCGAAAGTAGTGCTGAATAAATGTTCATAAATCATAAAGTGTACTTCATGAATAAAAAGTTATATATACATATATATGTATATATATACATATATTCAAATACACAAGTATTTATTTACCTACATCCAAATATTAATTGAAGAATTCAATGAATAATTTCATGCAGTAATCGTTAGTTTCAAAAATGTTTCACTACAGGACGTCACATTACCTAGAAAAATAGTATTTAGTTTTGACAATTATGATACATACAAAAAATATTATCATTGGTTTGCTATTAAATGAAAAGAATTAGTTGTACCGCTACACAATACAATGAAGACGGCCTGCCACTGCACTATGCATATTTATCGCATCAGCTGACGATGTTTCCCCCACTGGATACCCAGCTGACGGTTGTTTTCGTTCGATACAATCCACAAACAATAACATATAATGATTTCAGCCTTGGTGAAATGAATTTGCATATTCGCTTTAATATGCAAGTTTATCACGTCAGCTGACGGTGTTTCCCCCACTAAACACCCAGCTGACGGTTGTTTTCTGTTAATATAATTTATAAACAATAACATACATTAAATTCAGCCTTGGTGAAATGATTTAGTTTGAACATTTTTTTTACAAGTGCGAGGCTCTACTGCGCCCCCCTCCCCCACTACTATAACAGCTGACGGTCACTTTGCTTATGTATATACATTGATCTATCATATATGTAAATTTCAGCCTTGGTGAAATGACTAGGTCAAAAATGTCGCTAGCTCCCGGACTATACGCTTTCCGTCAAGAGCACCTACACAGTGAGGAAAATTCCATACATCTGCAAATGTCTTGCTTACTTCCTTCCATCCCAATGGAGTGATCGGAAGCTGAAAAAGACAGTTATATATTCATATTTGATGTAATAGGAAGAGGAAAACTTTGCCTAAATAGGCGAATCAAGTCTACAATAGTTCTAAAAAAATTTCTACTTTCTTTACCATTCTTATTCTTATTATACTTATTGGTAGTATTTATTATATTTATAATAAATATTATATTTATTATTATTATTACTTCCATGTTCCATAAGGAAATGGAAGTATAGTGATGGCAAAAAAAAATCGTGTTCGAGATAATTGCAGATTCTGATTGTACTACCATCAAAACATGAAAAAGTCATTTTTCGAAAACTGTGTGTCTATAGATTTTTTTCTAGGGCAAACGATATAAGAGCCGTAAATTCAAACGGAATCAAATAATTTTTACATATGTTCCTGCGTTCTAGAGGGCTCAAGGTCTGTTGATTTTGGTGAAGATCGGTTACGGGGAAAGGGTAGTTTACCTGAAACATTTTTTGTTGTAACAAGAGTAAAGTACTTAATTTTGATAAATAAAGTATCCTGATAAGAAGATCTTAATAATCCACTGTAGACAGGTAGATGAAATTCTATAAATGAAAATTATAGTTGAAGGGGGAGGGGATAATTTGTATAGGTGTACTACATTATCGGCAACAAAGTAGTAGTTTGTTGTTAAAATTCTTTCCCGGGCTGTTTGGCCGTAGTCCAATGGTTTCTGCAAATCCAGACGTTTCGGCAGTGCCGTTGAGTGCCATCATCAGTGAAAATCGAGTGCGATAACGGGTGGTGGTATACGTTAGTGACCACAGTACTGTGGTTAAGGCCAGGGGCGGCTTAAGGCCCGTGCGCCCGCACGGGGCGCCGACGTTGGGAGGGGGGCGCCAATAATAAAAAATCTAATGGGAACGCCGAACCTGCTGCGACGTTTATCAATTGCGATACGGATGAAAAAAATATTAATGTACCAAAAAAAAACCATAAAAAATTAAGGATTACATTAAAATGCCTTGAAGTATGCGCAAAACAAATAATGATCTCAAACACAAACACAAACGATCCAGTTCAACCGCTCCCTTCCTACCGCATAACCAACTGCCGCGCGCCACCTACCCACCCCTCCATTAAACAAGACATTTGGACTCGTCCAGGGCGCCATCACTGGCACTGCAAAACAAAGCGTGATTCACCTGTCAGTCCGAATCGGATCACAGGGGCGGTCAGCGTCTGTTTATACTGTGTGTGTTAGATGTTAGAAGCCCATGTGTGTAAAGTCATTTTACTTAAGTGCGGAATTAGTGAAATATTAGTGTGAAACACATTTAAACATAAAACATGTCAGATAAAAAGAAACATTCTGGGTCATACTAGGAAAAGAAGAACAAAACAAAGTCTTGATGAAGAAAACCAAGCGGCTGGCATGAAAAAGTTTTTGTCAGGAAATAAAAGCATTGCTTCGAGTTGTTCTTTTTCAAAAATGACAACAGAGCCAGAGCCTGAAGTCATCGAAAAAAACCCCTGAAGCCAATTTAAACAAAATGGTTTTGAAAACTGAGGCGAATTATTTAAATGAAATGGGTCTGGAAACTGAGGCAAATGAAAATGAAATGGATTTGGAAGTTTTCGGGAATTCACCAGGACCCTCTTTAAGTGAGGTACGTTTTATTTATTATAAAATTCGACTATTATACTCGTATTAATTTATTAAAAAATTAGTGGACGAACACTTATTATCCTTAAATTACAAAAAAAAGCTTATATATGACCTTTTCTCCAACTGCTAGAACCCAGCCGGTGAATTTAAATCCTTTACTAATTCATTCGCCTAGCTGTAGCTTGTTGACAACCGTAACCTGCCAATAGAACAAAGGAGGCAAAATATTTAGGTGTTTTAATATAAGACATTTAATATTTAAATCCTACAAAATAAGCAAATTGAGAAATATTGAAATTTCTAGACTAGTTTATTTTGCATATGCCCAGTCTGCAGAGGCGGCTCTTCCATTAGTCGAAATAGGCGGCCGCCTAGGGCCCCCTCAGGCGCGGGTGCAGGCCCTGAGCTTAGATCTATGATCATCTATATGTTATTTGTCCGGGAATCTACTACTTGGTCTACTACTACTACTACTAGTATTACACATTTGATTTGACTCGTTAACCGTAACAATATAAAGTGCATCTATTATATATTAACTTATTATATGTTAACTTACCGAGTGCGTGGTCACTTCCACTTAATGATAAGGACAGATTAATTCTTGTACGAAAAGGGCCCATCAGGGAAAATATTGTGAGATATCCAATAGACTGTCATAGTAGACATTTTTCAACATCGCACTATACTAGGATTTTGAATAATGATGAGAAACAGGACAGGCGCTGGCTAATTTACGCAAAAAATGCAGACAAAGTATTCCGTTTTCCATGCAGATTGTTTTCCTCTTCAAATACAGCTTTTCGTATAGCGGTTGTAATGACTGGAAAAACATAAGTACTCGTATTAAATCACATGAAGGTAATCCTGAACATCTTGAAAACGTTTTGAAATGGCTTGAATTAGAAAAAAAGTTAAAAACTAATCAAACAGTTGATTCAGAGGTACAGAGCCAACTCCAAGCTGAAAGGCAAAGGTGGAAAGATATTTTAGAAAGGATATTGGCCATCATTGAGTATTTAGCTACTCACAATTTGCCATTTCGAGATCACAGGGAGGATCTGTTTTCAGAAAACTGTGGAAATTTTTTAGGCTTAGTGAAGTTTACTGCCATGTTTGATCCAATTATGAGAAGTCATTTGGAACGTATAGCAGATAAAAAGCCTGCACAATCACTATTTAGGAAAAAATATACAGAATGCGTTAACAGATCTGATGGCAAGACAAGTAAAGCAAGAAATCATAAAAAGAGTACAACAAGCTAAGTATTACTCAATTATACTTGACTGCACGAGAGATGTCAGTCGTGTAGAACAGATGTCTCTAGTCTTATGCTATGTTGATGTGAATTCTGGAGATATCAAAGAACATTTTATTGGTTTCATACCTGTAGAGAAAACGACAGGTGCTGACTTAGCTGACTACGTTCTCTCAGAGCTCAAATCACTTGGTTTGAAATTAGAAGACTGTCGTGGCCAAGGATACGACAATGGGGCAAACATGAAGGGACATAAAAGCGGCGTGCAAGCACGAATACTTGATATGAACCCTTTGGCCTTTTTCACCCCATGTGGTTGCCACAACTGGAATCTACTACTTGGTGATGCTGCAGCCTCGTGCACTTCAGCTAAACTGTTCTTTGAAATTGAATCGGTTTTTTTTAAACGGGCGTAAGTCCATTTTTTTTCGATTTTCAGGTTTTGGTGGTTTTGTAGTCTAAACATCAGAATACATCGATTTTTGTTAAAAGGGCGATTTTATCACGAGTGGAAATGGGTCAAATCAGCATTTTAATTTTTTGGTTTATTTTAAAAGGGCGCAAGTCCAAAAGAGTTTTTTTTAAAAAGGCGTAAGTCCACTTCCTCTATGGATTCTGTTGTTTGATTTCTGGACTTTCGCCTGTTAAAAAAAAATCTGCAGTCAGCTGTTACTGCTCATTTTTGTCTATTGTTATTATAACCTCCAAAATATTGTAGTGAAGGTTACTAAACATCCTTGTACAGTCTTTGTAGGCTTACTTTACAGTTTTAATAGTTTAGTAGTTGTAGGTGACAGGCTAATGGATGAAAATATCGTAATTGGGAGCCCAAGAAAAAGAAAGGGCCAAAACCCCCAACGTTACAAAGTAAATATAGTAAAAAATGCCCGACTCAGTGGGCAGCCCTATGTCAATCACAGAGGCCAGGAAGTTCCAGCAAAAAAACCTGAATTCTCTTGCAGGTAAGATAAATCTTAGTTACTTATTTAGATTTAAACATTTCCAAACCTTATTAAAATTACTCATTAACAAAATATACTTCATGTGTCGCTAATGTTTATTTGCCAGTATACATAACCTCTTAATTTTTTATTGTAATCCCACCAGTGTTTTATTAAATTTATTAGGCCTAGTACAATGATCAAAGTTTGCAGCCAAGACAGTATTCTTTACAACAGCTAATAAAACGTTTTGCTGTCTTCAGTTTAAGTTTATAGCCTATAAGTTAACACTAAGAGTTTCTGGGTTTGTTTCAGATGCAAAGAAAATTGCTTACAAGAAATTGGGGAGGAAAATTGTCTGGATATTTTCAACAGATTCTACAATATTCTTTCGAAAAATGAACAGGATTTGTTTCTCCAGGGACTTATTGACGTCGTGAACGTGCAACGTAGACGGCCAAGGGATAATGTGATGAATACAGAGCAGAAAAGTGCCTCATTTTATTATAATGTTCTTGTGGGTACCGAGAGAATGAAGATATGTTTTAATGCATTTTTATCAGTATTTGCTATAAGTGAGAAAAGGGTAAGACGTATCAGACATCTCAAACTTATCGGTCAAACCCCTGAAGATAAGAGAGGCAAGAATGTAAGTAATAGTTTGCCTGCTGAAATCCACAGACTTGTGGATGAGCACATAAAGTCTTTCCCTTTGAAAGAAACTCATTACAAGGGTAAGAAAAGCTACTATTTATCACCTGATCTAAATATTAAAACGATGTGGAAGTTGTACATGCAAAAACACCCTGACGTTAGGCCTATAGTAAGCAAATCATTTTATTGGCAATATTATAGAGACAATTTCAATTATCCATTTGGCCGCCCGCAAGTTGATGTATGTAGTAAGTGTGAGGAGCTTAATGTGAAAATTAAGAGTCCTACTTTAAATAATGTAGCTAAACGAGCGGCAGTTGCAGAGCTTATGGTACATAAATCAAGAAGTAAAAAGTTTTACTCAGCACTGCAGCACGAACAGTCACAAGAAGGTAAAGATGAAAAACATATTTTGTCGTTAGCATTTGATTACATGAAAACTGTATCTATTCCTAAAATTCCCGTTCAGGAATTATACTACATGAGACAGTTGTCAGTTAATTGCTTTGGAATACACAATCTTAAGAGTAACGACACAACATTATTCTTGTACCACGAGGGTGTAGCACGAAAAGGCCCTAATGAGGTTTGCTCTTTTCTTAATGAATACCTAAAATCAGTACCAAGCCAATACACTGAGCTTCGTCTGTTCAGTGATAACTGTTCAGACCAAAACAAAAACCAAGCGTTGTCAAGGTTCTGCTTATACCTGACAGATTCAGGTCGTTTCCAGAAGGTCACTCAGTATTTCCCTGTTCGCGGCCACAGTTTCCTCCCGTGTGACAGGGATTTCGGAATAATATCTAAGGCTTTAAAGAAACATGACCGCATTTTTGATGTTCATGAAATAACTGACATAATTTTGCAAAACTCATCACGGTTTAATAAGTTCACTGTTCATGAGGTTACATCATCTGACATAGTTTTAGATTTCAATAAATGGCAAAAAAGGTTTTACAAAAAATCGTGTATATCACAAGAAACAAAAGGAAAAAACACAGATAAGAAGGATAAAATGTACTTTCAGATTAGTACTCTCTTTATGTTCGTTTATGAATCTAAGTTAAAAGGATGTGTTAAAGCCTACCCTACAATAAATGGTATTATTCATCACAACTTTTTACTGGCTAAGACAAAAGCAGATACTCTCTCCCCACCTTCGGTTAAGGCTTACCAAGGTCGAGTGCCAATAAAAACTGCAAAGATGGAAGATATTAAAAAACTGAGAGCCTACATTCCAGACGAGCATCGGGGATTTTTCGAAGAAATTTGTGACTGGCCAACTGATGGCAGATCTGAAGAGATTACCAGCGATTTCGAGGTTGAAGAAACCAACGATGACCCATACATCAGAAATATGGCCTCAAATCTACATCTTTGATTTTTTTTCCTCTTTTAAACTCATTTAAGTAATTTTACTATCTTTTTAGTAAATTGTAAACATTGTCTTACAATAAAAATAACAGTTTTTACTTGAAATTTAATGGTTTTTTATCTCCTTGCAACTTGATTTTTTTTAAAAGGGCGATATTTTCACATTTTTAGAGCTATGTAACTAAATTATGGATAAAGATACAAGTGTAAAATTTTGAATCCTGTTGTAAATTGAATTTCTTTACATGTTGACATTTTTTTAAAAATATTTTAAGTGAAATATTTTGATTTAAACAGTGTTTTTTAGTTTTCCGAAAGTTTACTTTCTTGGACTTACGCCCGTTTAAAAAAAAACCGATTCAATTTTGCAAAAGGTTGTACACATTATTTTCTGCATCTCCGGTGAGATGGGCAGCTCTGAAAGAAAAAGTAAATTTAACACTAAAGCCTTTATCAGAAACAAGGTGGGAGTGCAGAATTGAAAGTGTAAAAGCTGTAAGGTATCAGCTGGAAGACGTAGCAGATTGCCTTGAAGCACTTTCAGATATTGGTGACCCAGCACTGTACAGTGAATGTAGATCATTACGTCGGGAAATTCTTTCATATGAGTTCATAATTTCTCTGATAGTGTGGTATGACATTTTGTTTAAAATTAACATCATCAGCAAGCTTTGGCAAAAAGTTAACATGGACTTAAGTACAGCTATGAAGCATTTTGAAGGATTTTTGACTTGGATTTCTGAGTACAGAAAAAGTGGTTGGGTTTCTGTACTGGTTGATGCAAATTCTTTGGCTGAGGAAACTGGTGTCAATAAAGAATTCAAACAAACCCGTATTCGCAAGAAAAAGTGTCTCTTTGATTACGAAGGTCAAGATGAAATTGCTTCTTTCCCAGAGGACCTAATGAGGATACAGTATTTTTATGTGGTTATAGATTGCATCCAAACAAGCCTTAGTTCTCGGTTCATGGAGCTCCAACGCTACCAGTTTAATTTTGGATTTCTCTGCAATATCGCAGTTTTGAGAAATAAACCAGATCAAGAGATTCTGGACAGTTGCAGAGGATTGGAAACTGCTCTTACTATTAAGAGAGGAAACGGGAAAGAGTCCGAAGAACTTTATAGTGACATCAACTGTGAGGAACTCTATCAAGAGCTGAAAATGTTCTCAAGAACCATGCCAGAAGAAGGTGGAGGAGTAGCAAAAGCTTTAAAAGACATGGTCTCAAAAGAACTATCCGATGTGTACCCCAACCTTTTTGTTGCCATTCGCGTTCTATTGACAATACCAGTGGCAGTTGCATCGGCTGAAAGGTCGTTTTCAAAATTAAAATTGATAAAGACCTATCTTCGGTCTACTTTATATTTTATTTCAGTAACCTTAATGAGTAATGACCTTTTTTATACAGGTTGATTAAAAACCAACTTCTTGTGAAAACAATTTATTTCATTTTTTTATGATACTACTAACTGAAAGTCCTCAAGTGGTTTTAATTGCCAACTAAAAAAATTAAGATGAAGATGACTAATCTATTTTTTGAAAATACTTTTTGAAATGTCATTAAAATTTTCTCAACTCAGTTTTTTGAATAGCTTCTTAATTAAAAAGAAGTTGCGTAAGTTTTTGATAGTCCTATATTAATTTTATAACTCCAGCTAGTTTTCAGCTCAAAAAACAAGGGTAAATTTCAAAAGTGGGAATTGGGCCCCGCAAAGTCTAGAGCCGCCACTGCCAGTCTTTTTTACAATACGGAATATTGATATGGGGTGGTGCATCAAACACTTACTTAAATAAAATATTTATGATCCAGAAACAAATAATAAAGGCTACCTTGGGTAAAAATGTTTTATCCCAGCAATAATCTTTTCTCGGAATTTAAGGTACTAACAATAAAACAATTATATATAAAAAATTTATTACTCTTCATTAATAAAAATAAAAACCTTTTTGTTGCTCGAACATTATCTTACAACATTCGACAACCGGGCTTTGAAACTTATAAAACAAATATCGACATATATCTGCATGTAGAAGACAATTCATATATACTTCCAATAAATTAATAAACTTAATACCAAATGAATTTATTCATATACTACTTACGACTAATCTAAGAAATGAAATGGATAAATGGATTGTAATAAATAATAACTTATTAATATTTTAATCACTAAGTATTTTAAAGTTTTCCTACTGTGAAATTCCGGTGACAATATGCCTATCAAAGTCTTCAGCTTAACCTGTACACATTGTGGTAGCATTTCCATATAGTGATATTGGGTGTCTTTATTTGCATTTTTTGTTTTGTTTTTTAATTATACATTTTTCTTAAAGGTGATTTTCTTTTACATATATCATTTATATATCAGGATTTTTTCTTTATTTATTGTATTATATTTTTTGTAAGAATGTGATATTCTACATATAAAAACTATATTGTAACTCATACCCACGCGCAGACTACTGTCTTTGTGGGTATTTCTCATCGCCATATTTTATGTAAATATTACTATTTTTTATATGTATTATGAAACAAAGAGATGAATAAAGATTTGATTTGTGTTACTGCACGATTATATTCAACAACTGTGAGCTATTCATATCTATCTTTTTTATTTGTACCTATCATAATGGTATACTTTTGATGTAGCTTCATATGCAATTGTTCGTCATGAAATGCAAAGCAAGTTGTATTTATAACTTATACCCATACTTTTTTTCAGCTTCCTGCAGAAAATGTCCAAATAGGCCTATCACACGACCCCGGCGAATGGCCAGAACATATAACCGACACAGAACGCCAAAGATTGGTTCAACGTGGTCCTCAACAAGTTTATAACATAGATTTCCCAGTAAATGAAGATGGACGAAGATTTAGTGTTAAAAGTTATCAAAGACGTATGTGCAATGGTGAATATGTTTCACGCACCTGGTTAATTTATTCCACAAAGAAAAACGCTATATTTTGTTTTTGTTGTCGTCTTTTTGGTAAAATCAGGATCTCTCTTTCTTACAAATCAGGCTATTCTGACTGGAGACATATCCATGAACTTTTATCTGAACACGAGAAATCTCCAGGACATATGAAAGCTTTCCAAAACTGGGTTGAATTTAGCACAAGGCTACGCCTGGGTGTAACCATAGATTGTGAAAACCAACGTACTATTAAACAAGAAGTTGAACGCTGGAGAGAAGTGTTTAAGAGAATAGTGTTCATGATTGAGTTTCTTGCTTCACAAAACTTAGCATTTCGTGGTAAAACTGAGACACTCTACTCGAGAGATAACGGAAACTTTTTGAAATTAATGGAGTTTATTGGTAACTTTGATGCAGTAACTGCTGAACACTTAAGGAGGACCACCTCAAAAGAGACTTATGTGCATTATCTTGGGAAAAAACATCCAAAATGAAATAATTGAGTTGCTAGGCTCTAAGGTAAAACAGCACATTTTGAAACTAGTTAACGAATGGACATATTATGCCATTATATTAGATTGCACTTCTGATGTAAGTCATACTGAACAGTTGTCTTTGGTCTTTCGCTTTGTGAGCTGCAAACCAGGAGGGGAACCGCATATTCATGAGCATTTTCTGGGGTTCGTTTCTGTTGACTCTACGACTGGAGAAGGACTGACAGACACTCTTCTCTCTCAACTCAATGAAATGAATGTACCGCTAAAAAATATGCGCGGTCAGGGCTATGATAATGAGTCCAACATGAAGGGGAAGAACGTGGGTGTTCAAAAAAGAATATTAGATTTGAACCCTCGTGCATTTTTCGTACCATGCAGTGCACATTCACTCAATCTTGTCGTCAATGATGCTGCTTTATCTTGCACTGAGGCTGTCGACTTTTTAGCAATGTTCAGGAAATATACAATCTTTTCTCTGCCTCAGTACATAGATGGTCTGTGCTGATGGAACATGTAACATCTTTAACAGTAAAGCCTTTAAGTGCGACTCGATGGGAGAGTCGTATTGATGCTGTCACTCCTCTGAGATATCAAGCTGGAGAAATATACGATGCCTTGTACGCGCTATCAATCGATCCCAGATCTGACGCATTTGCCAAAAACAAAGCTCTGGCTCTAGCTGAAAAAATCAAAAGTTTCAAGTTTGTGTGCTGTCTTGTTCTTTGGCACACAGTTTTGTTCAGAGTTAACCTTGTTACCAAAATGTTGCAAAGAGAAGAAATTGACATTTCAAAGGCAGTTGAGATGATTTCAAAAGTAAAAAGTCATTTTGAGAAAATGCGCACTGACAAAGGATTTGAAGAGTTACTGGTTGATTCAAGAGAAATCGCCGAAGCACTTGAAATAGATCATAATTTTCCAAATGAACGAAAAGTACGGCCTAGAAAAAAAAATGTCAATTTGACTACGAGAGTTCTGATGAACCTATTGAAGACCCCAAAAAGGCTTTTAAAAGTAATGTGTATTTCTACGTTTTGGACCGTGCAATTAGTTCATTGGAAGAGCGGTTCTCTCAGCTAAGTCATCACAACAACCTTTTTGGATTTTTGTATATCATCAAAAATCTTGAAGACAACGCCAATTTGTTGAAGAACTGTACAGATCTACAGCTTGGATTAACTGATGAAGATCACTCCGACATAGAGGGATTTCAGCTTAAACAAGAACTGTTGGTTTTGCTCTCTATACTGCCAGATGATAGCGCAAAAAGTCCTTTAAATGCACTAAAATATTTATCAGTCTACAACCTCACAGAAAACTTTCCCAACGTCACAATTGCTTTCAGAATCGCTTTGACCCTCCCAGTCAGTGTTGCTTCAGGAGAAAGAAGTTTTTCAAAACTGAAACTTGTTAAGAATTACTTGCGATCAAGCATGTGCCAGGAGCGTCTTGTTGGGCTTTCTTTAATGTCAATAGAATTTGAAGTTCTTCAAGATATCGACATAGACGTTATAATAAAAAACTTTGCAGAAAAAAAGCAAGAAAAGGCATGTTGTGAGTGTTAAACACAGTGTCAAAGATCAAAGTTAAAGTTGTCATGTATATACAAGTAGATTATTAATAGAAAGTTATGTGTTAAATTTAGCCAATATACAAGTTCATTCATTTTATGAAAAAATGTATGTAGAATTCTTTAAAACCTGGCTCTTCTTTGACAAACGAAATGCAAATGATTTTAAGCACATACATACATTATTATGATTTTATATTAAAGCGCGGTTTTTAAGCTCCAATAAAAAAAATTGTCTGGTATCTATTTTCTGGAACAATTACAGACCCTTCGGCCGGATAGCCATCCGTAAGTAATCAATAGAGATAATAGGGGGAAGGGGGACCCGGGGGGCGCCAAGTGACTATCTTGCATGGGTGACATTTTGCTCTTGAGCCGCCCCTGGTTAAGGGTGAAGTTATAAGAGGAAAGAAGTAGTTTCTATGGAAACATTTCATTTCGTAAATAATTTTACATATAAATTTTAGAACATGGAAGTCATGTATGGTTCTCCATACCGATATTTATTATATTATATTATATTTATTATTATTAAATTTAAATATTATATTTAAGATTTGGTTCATTTTTCAGAAGACAGTGGCTGCTGGTGATGATGGATCTGTAGAATGTGGAGAGGGGAACCAGCCAGAAGTTCAAGCTGATGAATCTTTCAGAACCCCCCCGACCTCCAAAGCGAGCAAGGACTAAAGACCGTGATCAGTCTTCCAAAATAATGGCCTCTGCATTTGATATATTACAAACTGGAACAGCTAAACTGGACGCACGCTCCATTGAAGACGACGAGATAACGTCATTTTTTAAATATGTGACTGGCAATGTAAAAAACTATTCTGCTGACACGAGGAAAGGGGTTCAGCATGCAGTATTTGATATCTTAATGAAGGCGGACAGAGGCTTGTACGAGTGGACTCCTGAAAATGTTCACTATGGCTACCAGCATCCATATTCGGCAGATGGAAGACGCCCAACTAACTTGATGTCCCATCAATCAGCTCTTGTACTCCTTTCACAATCTTGGCAACCCCAATTAGCACAGCCGCAACAGGCGGTACCTACTATGTCAATTTATGCTCCAACCTTCTCCGGGGTCTCTCAGTCTGCTGATATTTCGCCTACAGGAACTGTGCCATCATCTCCCTCTGAATATTCACAACTTTCAATGTGTTCAGATGATATTGATGACTACATTAACTTCCCACACATATACATATACAAATGTTTTAACTTTTTATATTGTATTATTAATTTTTTTTTTTGTAACTGAAATAATTTCACCCAGACATTTCTTAATTAATTTCTAAATAATAATTGTAACAAGTTGTAATAAATCTTTTTTATAGCGATAATAAATAATGTAAAAATTAATTAATAAATACAAAGAAAAAGATAGATTTTTTATTTTATCTTCACGTATCCTGCTAATTCTTGAACAAGCGCTGTACACACCTCTGGTATGATTCGTCCGATAATTTGCTTTGACATTCTGAACAGATACTGCAGACTGGTGTACGAATCTCCTGTGGCGAGGTATCGAAGAGTTACTCCTAATCTGAAATACGTACGAAGTACATGAAATCATACACTAAGAACAGAAAATAAATAAAACTACTGGACAAGATTTTACAAATACCTAAATCTAGAATATAAATACATAAAAATTCTTAAATATATACATTCGAACAAACCTGTCTTGAGCTGGAATTTGAGACCGTAGATGGGTTTCTTCTTTCGAAATTTTCGGGCCTATTTTACACAGTAAATACTCAAAATCAGTGGGCGACATCCTGACAAAGTTCTTGCACTGTCCACTAACACATTGGGACTTCATGTCCAACATTAATTCTCCACCGGTTCGCTTTTTATATAGCTCCGTACGCCACCAAAGCCGTTTTTTCTTTTCCTTCTTCATCGAAGAATATGCCATCAACATGGCGGCACCAGCTCCCACCATCACAGTCAGCAAGGTTTCATTTTCTTCCGTCATCACGCCCGGAAGAGAACACACTCCTTCACTCGAGGTAGGTGATTAAATGCGGTCGTGAAGTTGTTCGGAGAAGAAGGAGAGAAGTATGGAGTCAGACGCTCACGAGCAATGTCGGCTCACAAAATGCTCAGGTGAGGATCGCCGCGTAATTTTTCCAACGAGCGGCTCACGAGCCGCTCGGCTCGCCAGTGTATATCCACCTGTGTTTTGCTCGGAGCGGCTGTTGCGATCATCGCCATCTACTGCTCTAACCAGGTTCTCATAGTTCCGTTTTCCTCCAAGCGTCTGTCGCTAGAGGCGCTAGCGTCAGACGCAGACCTGACCGCTCCGGGACCAGTTGGAGACGCAGTCGCGAGAGATTACTGCGTTGTGTAGCACGTGCTGTTAAAAATGAGTACTCCCAAAATTGAGAAATTCACTTTTTCTTCTCAAGATGACAAATTAATAGAGGCGCTAGCACCTCATCCTGCGCTACATGATTTGAAGCATGAGCTGTACAGAGATCAGCGGGCCAAGGACAACATATGGATAATAATTGCAAATGAAGTGGGGAGATCCGGTAAGTTTATAAATACATTATTAATGTAATTACCAATTAGGCTTTATTGTCATAACAAAAGTTTTTCAAAACAAATTTAGTTATCCACAGTTCACTATACAATCTAAAATCATCTAGGAATACAGTAAAGCAAATAAACAATACTATAATTCTATACTATAATAATTAAACTAATACTATAATAATTCTAAATAAACACAAATACCGTTCATTAGTGTTCCAAACTGAATAGTTGTAGGAATTCAGTTCACAAAAAAAGTGTTTTACAAAAAACTACCTCTTGATTTCTTGACACATTTTCATAATTTTAATAATAATAATAATACTTAATGTGTTTTACTGTTGTTGATGTTATTTAATGTCTGTTCTGTTGACTATTTTATTTTGCCAAGTGACACTTCCCTCGTTCTTGAAGTATCAAGCGAATGGATTTCTTACTGTAAATCCATCAGCGTTAGCAAAGCCACCTGCTCTTCTTAAAGGCATCAAATTCTCACTCTGCAACTCCTGTGTAGGGTCGAGATCTTATGTTGCGCGTCCCTTTTGCGAAAGGTAATCTTCCCTTAACATGTTATGCAAGCAGCATGTCACAGTGATTATATCATCAACAGTTTCAGGAAGCACGTTGATTGGGGTGTAGTATATTCTAAAAACTTGAGCTAGTATGCCGAATGCGTTCTCTGAAGTTCGTCGAGCACGACACAATCTATAGTTGAACACAGATTTTGTGTTGTTGCCAATAGTTTCCTCTCTCAAGTATGGTTTCATCATGTTTGGATGTAATCGGAAAGCGTCATCTCCAACGAGTACATATGGTAGCAATAGTTCAGAATTCGGGAGCTGGCGAGAAGGGGGCAGCAGAGTACCATTGTAAAACTTTTGGCCCATCACAGATTTCTCAAAAACACCACTATCACCTTCCTTACCGTACGATCCAACGTCAATATACATGAATTTGTAATTTGCATCAACTATGGCAAGGAGAATTATCTAATAGAATCCTTTGCAGTTGTAGTACAGACAAGCAGATTTTGGTGGGCACTTGATTCGGACATGTTTCCCATCTATGGCTCCTACACAATTAAGGAAAGTCCATCTCTTGCCTTTTCTTCCAAATCCTCTTGAGATAGAGACGGTAAAAACTGTGGTACAAGTTTATTTTTCAATGCAGCTAAGGTCATCTTTACTATATTACTGATTTCACACACTGATATTCGGAACTGGAATTGCAGCGAGTGGTAAGTCTCACCAGTTGCCAGGAATCTGAGAACAGAACACAAACAGAAACCTTAATTAAATCCTTAAATTTTTTTTTTTTTTTTAGTGACCGTCAAACAGTGAATGTTTGGCGTCAGCAACAATTGTCCTGAAGATGACAATAAATATTGTCGAAACGTCGACGCAAAATAACTAAAAGTTGTATTATTGACCGATCCTCACTAACCATCCACTAAAACAGAAACCTTAATATTTAATTTCATACACATTACACTAAATTACAGTTGAACATTTTAGACCTTTTTTTTACATTCTATATAATGCTCAGTAGAATTGTTGACTATATGTTTACACAGGTCACGTAAGCAAAATATATTAACATGTAAAATTAACAGTTGCAGATTGTAAAAAGCGCTGGAAAAACACCAAGGATACATATGACAGAAGATTAAGAGACAACAATCGAACCGGATCTGAGGCCCCACCTTTGAAAAAAACTAAGAAATGGGCATTACAAGAGAGGCTATCATTCCTTCAAACAGCTCAAGACACTCGAAGGCAAGTGACAAATATAAAGTAGTGTTACAATCAATTAACCTTATAAAATGCAGTTCATTCAAATAATATCTTATTTTTAAAGAAAACCATATTTTTATAAAAACATTTCAAAAATACAAATATGATATCGTCACTAATTGTTAATATAACAACAAAAATTAAATGTAAATTAAATAGAGTTGCATAGGTTATAACCAATTCTTTTTTTTATTTTTTAGGGGGCTTCTGTAACATTGTCGACGAAGCTGTGGCTCACAATGAAGATGCAGCTGACACAGGTGACGATTTTGAAGATTACTTCATAGGCAATGTAACACACTCAGAAACAAGTTCGCCTACCGTCACAACTCCATCACAAGTCCCATCTCACAGCAACGCCTCAGTACCAGAGGGAAATAGCTTAACAAGTAAGCCTTTACCGGGGAAACCCAAAAAGTCAAATTACAGGGAGAAAATCTGCTCCGAACTAGAAAAACGGTCGAAGGAGAGAGTGGAGATAATTAAAAGTCTGCTACAGCCCGAAGACGAACCTGATGAAATAGATCTCTTTTTTAAAAGCATTGCAAAAACAGTCAAATCGTTTCCCTTAAATCTCAAACAGCGGGCAAAATTGGAAACGTTAACCCTAATCTCAAACATTGAAATGGACATGTGGTCAACTCGCCCAAGCTCTTCTACGCGTACACCAACCAACTTCAGTTGCACTCCATCGCCTGCACCGTCTGGCTCTTCAGTTGGCGCGCACTCTGAGGTTTTTGCACCAGTGACGGTAGATCCCATGGTAAACCAGAGTTTGTATTTTGCAATACCAACTGGAAACATATACAACCAACAACGTGAAGATAACCATCAGCTCCCATCTTAAAAACTCTTTCATTGTGAAGTGCATTGTCAAAAATTGTAAAATTACTTTTATTACAATTACTACTTTTGTTAGAATGTCCCTGTTAATGTTGTAGTTTCTTACCATCTTTATTTTGTTTTTGTGTGTAATAAAACATAAGTTCGAAAATAATTTCATCACTGTGATTGTTGTAATCCCACATTCTAGGTTTTGGAAACACATCCCTAGTTATAATTGGGAAACACGTATGATTACCTGCCTAAATACATTTTTTGTGGTTGTAGTGTAGTAGAGCAGCGGCAGGGTGTCTACAGGTCATGAAAAAGTCATGAATTATGTTTTCAGGTCATGAATATTGTAACGAAGAACTTAGGATATGTGAAGTTTATTAGTCTACACAGGTAAGGATATTTTATACAGTATAATTTTATGTTAGTATAAACTCTGGTTCCCCAATGATGATACTGAATCACTGGAAAACTTATTGAAATTTTCATTCTGAGGGGATGTATTTTTTATAAACATGATGATTTTTACCTGTTCAATTAACATTGTTTTTATATTTCAGGTTTTGTCAAAGATCTGTCAGGTATTAAATGTGCTATTTCTTTTTCAGGTTTTGTGAAGCAAGTCTGATCTGAAAAAATGCCAGGAAAGTGTTCATTTCAAGAAAACTGGTTGGGCAAAGAACAATATGAAGTGTGGTTAAGACCAGTGCTTATTGAAAAATACAAAGCGTTATGCAATCTCTGTAACTCTAACTTTGATGTTAGCAATAGTGGTTATGGATCAGTGCAAAAACATGCAAAAGGGAAGTAACATCAAGAACTTCTAAGAAGTGCTGTATCACATAAACAGACAATTCTCAGTTTTGGAAATACTATTCCAACTGAAACGTCAAGTGTGGTTACATCAACAAGTGCTGTTTCCATTCAGTCTGGACCTTCAGTGCTACCATCAAAATTAAGTGTTCCAATAGAGACAGATTTTCCCCACCAGCGAAGTGATGGAAAGGTAACAGCTTATCTCGTACAAGATGAAGTTACTAAAGCCGAAATCCTTTGGGCTCTGAACAAAAGTAATGACTCATTCTTCAGACAGAAGCAGTGGCAGTACTAGTGATTTATTTCCATTAATGTTTCCTGACAGCATTATAGCACAAAAATTTTAAATGCATAAAGATAAGCTGGGTTACACGGTAACTTTACCCCACTTTCAAAGCAATCTTGTTCAAGAAGTAAACAAATGTGAATTTTTCTTCGTCTCGTTTAATGAAAGCCTAAACAAAATTGCACAAAAGGGACAAATGGATATAGTTGTTCGTTACTGAGATTCATCCTTAAGTCAAGTGGCAACCCGTTACTTGACCTCGACGTTTATTGGACATGGTACCACCATAAATTTACTGAATGCATTTACATGCTCTTTATCTCAACTTGGAGTGTCAGTGGCAAAGGTATCCCAGATTCAGTGTGATGGACCTAATGTAAACCTGAAGTTTTTAAAGGATTTTGAAAGCTTCAGAAAGCTGGAGGGTTCTGATTTTGACAATTACCATGTAATTGATGTTGGCATTTGTTCATTACATATTGTACATGGTAGCTATAAGGCTGCACATAAAGCTTGCAAATGGAGTCTAAATGACTTTTTACGTGCTCTTTATTATCTCTTTAAAGACTTTCCACTAAAATTTTGCTCTATCAGGTGGCTTGAAAACTCCAAAGTAATTGAAAGGGCTCTGAAAATGCTGCCACATTTGAAAACATATGTTGAAGCTGTAAAGGGTAAACCCCTAGCTACAAAGAATTATAACATTGTAGCACAGTTCATCTCTGACAATTTACTTCATGCAAAGCTTTTGTTCTTGCAATCTACAGCATTAGAACTTGAACCATTCCTTACCAAGTTTCAGTCAAATGACCCATTGCTTCCATTTCTTTATTCAGAATTGTATGCCATGATGCGTAGCATTGCATCTCGATTTGTTAAGAAAGAAGTTTTGAACAATGTACATAATGCAGTAAGTTTAATGGCATTAGATGTCCAAAAGGAGGAGAACAATAAGTCTGTACAGACAGTTGATATTGGCTTTGGTGCTGCGGGATCATGCAAAGGGCTCAGGGAAATACATGCCCTTAATTTCAGGAAAGACTGCAGAGACTTTTTGATTACACTATATAGAAAACTAAAATTAAAATCACCATTGTCTAAGAAGACTGTTAAAGGAGCATCTTGTCTGTCTCCTGCAGTTGCATTAAGCTCTCTAGGAGAACATCGTATAACAGCTGCACTCGAAGAATTTGTCTCGAAAGAAAGATTACCATCGTTTGAAGCAGATAAAGTAAAAAAAAGAAGTTATCTCCAACTGAAAGAAAATCCAGCTGTCAGAGAGAAGTTGAAAACATTTATTACAAATAAAGAGAGACTTGATACATTTTGGTTGGCAGCTGTGGCATTGGATAGTGATTCTCACAATGAGTTTCTGAAAGTTTGTCATATTATATTGACTCTATTCCATGGCAATGCTGCTGTGGAAAGAGGGTTTTCTGTTAATAAAGAGTGTGTCATTGAAAATCTACACGAGCAGTCTTTGATTGCCATTCGCTCTGTATATGGAGCTGCTTCAGCAATTGGAAACATAAGAAATGTTCCCATCACAAAATTGATGATCTCTGACGTAAGAAGAGCCTCTTCAAACCGACAGAATGCTCTGAAGGAAAATAAAGTAAGAAAGGATCAAGAGGAGAATGCCAGAAAAAGAGCTGCTGGAGACCTGAAAATCCTCCAAGAGAAGAAGAAAAAGTTGATGGAACAGACAGAAGAAGAACTACATTCTATCGACAAAGATATTTCAAAAATACAGAACCTGTTAAGAAAGTAGATGTGCAGTGAATAAATCATCAGTGGCATACTTCTTTTCATAAACACATTTATTTTATCACCTTCCTCTCTTCTTCCATCATTATTCTTCCATAATTTTGTTCCATTCTAGGTATCAGCTTCATGCTGATTTCATCAATGTCTGCTGCTTTCCCCATTTTCATCCTTTTGACTGCTGATTCCAATTTTTTACATCTCCTTTTAATTTCTTGACACTCCATTTTGTTTCTTTCTTTTTATCTCTGTTCCATTCTTGCCTTGCTTTCTTCTTTTCTTTCATAACTCCCTTCACTGTCTCTTTCCACCATGATGTCTCTTTTCTTTTACTCTTGGAGATGCTCTACCTATTCTACAAGTGTTGTCTGTACACCTTACAAATGTCTCTTTAAACTTTCTCTTCCACACTTCTAACTTCCATAGCTGGAATTTGTTGTTTCAGTATCTCCTGAAATTTTTGCTGTACATTTTTATCTTCTCATTTCCAGACTTTTATTTTCTTCTCCCTTATTTCCTTTATTCTTTCAATTTTTCTCATTCTCATTATTGCTACCTTTACTCGATGGTCTCCGCCAAATGCTTCTGCTGGTACAGCCATTACGTCTATCAACTTCTGCAATTTGCACTTTCCACCAGAAAGTAATAAATTACTGTCTGCATCCTTCTTTTACCCCAAACATACCATATTGTGTAATCTTTTTGCTATTCTTTCTAAACTACATATTCTATCGCACATGATTGAAAGTGTAAAATTTGGAATAATGGTCAACATGTTTTGGAGTGTGTAGTGCATAGTGCATTACCTAACTTAAAATCTATTACTAATTAAATATAATTTTTGATTGTGTATCATTGGAAGTGCCATACCTTTGTGTAATTAACCTATTAAATGTGTTACAAAATAAATATAAATAAATAATAAAAAATTAGGGAGAAAAAATGCAGAAAAAATGCAAGAGGGGCACTTGAAGAAAGTGCCAAAAGGTTGAGGGTGGGCATTTTTTCTTTCTAATTCTTTATTATTTGTTTCGATCGAGTCATGAAATTTTTTTTGAAAACGGTCATGAAAAAAGGTTTGCTCAAATCTGTAGACACCCTGAGCGGTATCTGAATTACATTTTTTATTTTTCTGTGATAGCCTGTATCACACTACAGGTAGATGATAGTGTTATTTATAAGTAATTACCTCAAGGTTAGTGCTAGTTTCTCTTCTGATGATACGGGATAAAGATTTCTATTGTAAGACACCTTTTTAATGTCCGCTGCTATCAAACTTAATAAGAAATCAAACTGGGCCATAGACAGTCTGAAAAACTCTCAGAACTTATTTTCGTCCTTGCGTAAATGGTTCATGATCAAGTTTTTAAAGTATCCTTCAACAGTTCTGTTACAAAATACGGGATGTATCACTTGTCTTGATTTTACTAAAGTTTCAATAATACCGTCGTCTTCCATTTCTTCCACTATTAGCCACTTCAGTATGCATTTTCTTTTCCTACAACTCATTCCAACACTTGACACCAACCAACCTCACCCAACTGACAAAACCCCAGAACACAACTCAACCTCAGAACTCACCCAACTGACAAAAAGACGCTAGCGTTCAAACACTTCGACCAAAACACACCTTAAAGGTAGCAACAGCAGACGAGCCTGCCTGGCCGTCCCCACCACTGTCCGGCTGACAGCTAATGCGTCTTATCTGATGAGAGTTATCACTTGTCAAAAGTCACTATAATGTACTTTTCATGTGCTGTTCTAACTTGATTCCTTCTTTTCCGTGTTTCATGATAGTTGTTTTGAATATTATGTGTGTTGTGCTGTTGGCAGGGAGGGTGATTGTTTACGATTGAAGTGGGTGAGTTTTAATTTAAGCCATGGGTAGACGAAAAATAGCCCTATTTGAAATTATGTTATGGTTAAAGACACTGGCGATCTAGGGGGGGGGCAACCCGGGGCCCTTGCCCCGGGCGGCACATTCAACTGTGGTTGATTCGATTCGATTTTTGTGACTCGATTATTTTTATAAGGAATCGGGAATTCTACACCGACACCGCGTAAACTAGTAAATATACAGTTTAGTACTAATGTTACGGCAAGGTGTAGTAGCACATTATGCATAGTCACTGGTTAAACTTTGTACTCATGTAAACTTTGCACTGTAAAAATACGCATTGCGGTCCGTACAGTGACGTCATTTCTCCCGACGCTGATCTGCTACCGGCTTGCATCCAAGCTAGCAGCAGTCAGAATTAATCAGTTCCTTGCAAGACTCAGAGCAGGCATCAAGCCTCAGTTCGCCAGCCGCGGCTACATTATTCTAAATTTTAGCATGATCAGCATGCGATAGTTACTTAGGCTACCCAAGCCATTTTACGCACGATTATGTCCTTCAGTATTTAATTTCTATCTCAATTATCAGGTATTTATGCCGCGCTAAACTGCACGGGCCAGGAACTGTCTTATTAATTTTCAATAAACAATTATCTCTAAAAACATATACAGTCCACTACGTTATTTCATTTCACACCAGCTTCACATCAATAAGCGTTCTAAGACCAACTTAAGAATTCATCGAGAGCGTCTAAGACGCAACATTTTGGTCCTCCGTGACCGGATTTCACATGTTGGTCCTACGGGCCGCATTTTGGACCACCACGGCAGGATCCGAATCGTGATTCGGACTAAGATTTCAAATATATTTCATTTAATGGGCCCAAACAACCTGTGGTTCAAGCCCGAATACTTTCGAACTTTAGATTGCTGGCCGTTGCATGCCTTAGCAAAACAAACTTCATACGTGACATGCAAGATTCTGCAGAGCATCAACTCTGAGACAACAAGACACTACAAGACATCATCATTTGTCCTACAGCAGCGAAATTCCAGAATTTTAAAATTATACGGAGAGCTACAACTTCAAGCGTCATCCGACCAGCAGAAACAAGAGTTGCGCCAACTTCTAAGGATTGCCGAACAGGATCAACACGGAACCAACAGGATCGGAGCCGTTTTGAACACGCCGGGATTCAACATCCACGTGACTATAAACTAGAGATGAAACGAATAATGATTTGGCCGGATACCGGATACCGGGCAATGCTCTCGGCCGGAGCGCCGAATATCCGGCGAAAGATCTGTGCTCTACGGACCTTGCGCATGCGCAGTCACAACCTGTCTCACCGTGGTGCGTGCAGGAGCGACGGAGCGGGAGTACTTGGTTCATTTGTTAGTTGATAGTGTAACGACACACATTGTTTACGTTTAACTGATCGCGCATTGTGATTTCGTTAGCTATAGATATATTTTTTTTATTCATTATTCTCCAACCTTTGAAGATGGCATTAGTGAAGAAAAGATCGCCAATGTGGGAATATTTTGACATTTTTAATGATGATAACAAGTTGGCTGTGTGTTTGTTGTGTAACAATAAGATCTCGCGCGGTGGAGAAGGAAAGAAAGTAGGTTTGTAAAAAAATTCAGTAAAATGCTAATAACCTAACATAGTGAATGTTTACTGAGTTGCCCGGTAGATAGCACTATATGTCAACTAGCCAAAGATACGACAAACAGCTGGACATAGTTTACCAATCTCCCGCTAAAATATGTTTCTTCCATAGCGTCACTTTTTTGCCCACTTTTTGAATGGTCTTGTGCAACTTCTAATTAATTTTGCTTTTATTTGCTTCTATTTGTGTTAGATCAAGATATTTTTACATACAACTGTGCAGCAAACACGAGAGAATTGACTGTGTATTGTGGTTTTGTGTGTATTGTTTTGTTTTGTTTCTAATTACCTTACGTTTGGAAGGAAAGAACTATCAGTTTTTAACCTCGTAACTACAACATGAAACCTCGTAACTACAGACAGTATTACTACAGACTTAAATGAACGAAATGAACTACGAATATTAATAAATAATAGATTCAATAAAGCAATTAATAATAATTATCATAAACAAAAGAAATTAAATTATACAAAAACAAAACATGAACAACTAACAGCTATACAGCTAAATAAAAAACTCTTACAAAATAACATTTACTTAACGAAGGTTGATAAAGGCAATACTATAGCATTGTTAGACTTGGACGAATATAAACAAAAGGTATACAAATTCATTAATAATAACAACATAACAAAGCTAAATAATGATCCCACCAAAAAATACACATTAGAATTGAATAAAACAATAAATAAATGTACAGATCTATTTGAGAAACATATATGCTACTCACTAAAACCAATAAAAGCTAGTGCACCATGCTTAAAAGGTCTACCCAAAGTACACAAAAAAGACACACCGATTAGACCTTTAGTAAATTTTACAACTGCTCCAAGCTATAAAGTAGCAAAAACCTTGGTAAAAATAACCAAACAACATATAAGCTTAGATAATAACCAGAGTATAAAAAGTTATAAAGATTTTATTGAAAAATTACGTCATATTAATATTAAGCCTAGTTACAAGCTAGTGTCTTTTGACATAGTGGATCTGTATACCAATGTCCCAATTGATGAAACTTTAAAATTACTCAAACAAAATTTAATAAATAATAATACCTTGGAAATAAGAAAAATTAATCAGCTAATGTTAATATTAGAAACAGTACTTAATCAAAACTATTTTTCGTTTGATGGTTCATACTACAAACAAAATGAGGGCCTAGCAATGGGTTCTCCACTCTCAGGTATCCTCGCTGATATTTATTTGAATCATTTAGAAAATACTAAAATTTTAAAAAACAATTATTTTGACAATAAAATAGTATATTATTCAAGATATGTGGACTACACCTTTGTTATTTTCAATGGTAACAATAGACAGCTCGAGTCATTTAATAACTATTTAAATAAAATACATAAGAAAATAAAATTCACTATGGAAATTGAAGATAACAAAAATATTAATTTCCTGGATCTAACCATAACAAATAACGGTAAAGACCTGAAATACAAAATATACAGAAAGCACACATGCACAGATACGGTTATACATGCTAAGTCATTTCATCCTCCAGCCCAAAAAATGGCTGCATTTAACAGCTTTATTGACAGATTACTTTGTGTTCCCCTTAATAACGAAGACTATGATCAAGAAGTAAATATTATAAAACAAATAGCTCTAAATAATGGTTACAGGCCAGTAATAATTGATAGAATGATAATGAAACATAAAAAACGTTTAGAAAATAAAAATACCAACATTATTAACCAACATAATAAAAAACATAAAAAATTCATTTCAGCTAATTATACTGGTTTGATGCCAAATATTTTAAAATCTGTTTTTAAAAGTAAAGGATATACTATCTCATTCAAAACCTGTAATAATTTAAAAAATGTTTTCAAAACTAAAATAAATATTCCTTTAAAAAATAAATCAGGAGTCTATAAAATAAAATGCGATAATTGTGCAGCATTCTACATCGGCCAATCCGGCAGAGATTTTTATACAAGATTTTTAGAGCATATTCCTAAAACAAATAATAATAATTCCAGTTTTGCACAACATTTAATAACAAAAGGTCATAATTATACTAGTTTTGAAAACAATTTCGTAGCGTTACATACTTGCAAGAAGGGTAAATTAATGGATAGCCTAGAGGAGTTCGAAATATATAAAGCTACAAAAAACGCAACAACCAAAAATAACATATTAAATGATCAAATGAACTTCGGATCTAATAACCTGTTTGACACTGCTATACGGTTGAATGATAATTATAGCCAGTCGTAAGGAAATCGCGGTACAGCGTGCATGCATGCGAGCGCTCCGAGCGATTCAGTTGTTACGTTTTGTATATTTTATTTAAAAGATTTTAAACATTTTAAATTATGACATAACCACAAAATGTGGTATACATTTACGTTTTGATTGATATTGTGTATCTGAAGATGGGATTTCATCCCGAAACGCGTCATTGAACGAAAGAAGCTAGTGTCACTAAGGTGGACCGAATAAGGTAATTTAATTATATTAACCATAAAGTGACTCGGTACGTAAAACATGAATAGATTACAGACAGTATGATTGTGACTTGTTAGAAGCTCCCAGGCTAGTTATAAAAGACAAGTTATAAAATGTATTTACTTGTGTTAGGTTTTATGTCTTAATTTTAGTGTTTTCATAAAAAAATATTTTCCCTCAGGTTAATGTAATAGGTCTTTTTTTAAAAAGTAGATGTTACCATACCTTTACTAACCTTTGGCTGCTTTTTAGATTTAGTTTACGTTTTAATATTGATTTGAAAATGTAGGCTTGTGTGTCACAATTTAATTCTTTTAAAAATTAAACAATACTTCTACGTAAATAGTTTAAGAATTCACGTAAATAGTTTAAGAAAACACCTTCCTTATTAAAAATATGGTAAATGTTTGATATCTCCGAACTATGGTTTTTGCATAAATTACTGTTCAGAACGTTGGAGATACACACGTGGTACATAGTGAAAGTGAAAACCCCTTGCGGAAAACACTGGGTTATAATTTATTTCGATTTTAAAATTAGCTTGTTTTATCCGCTATTGACGTACACATACGGGCCATATTGAAAGTGTACAGGAGCTTCTGTTACGTGACGTCACGGTATATTATATAATATATATAACAGCATTTCAAACATGGTTACAAATCTACAAATGTCAAGAAAGTGTTTGAGAAATGAGTGGGAGTTATAACCGTGACGTCACGTAGCAGAAGCTCCTGTACATTTTCAATATGGCCCGTATGTGTACGTCAATAGCGGATAAAACAAGCTACTTTTAAAATCGAAATAAATTATAACCCAGTGTTTTCCGCAACGGTTTTTCACTTTCACTATGTACTACATGTGTATCTCCAACGTTCTGAACAGTAATTTATGTAAAAAGCGTAGTTCGGAGATATCAAACAAATACCAAAAAGATTTCTTACTTTACTAAAAGCGTTGAAGATTGATCGGATCAATTCGTGTTGCAGGTACAACTGCTATGAAAAACCATCTTAAACACAAACATGCTGAGCAGTACGCTACTTTAACTGCAGCTCCCTCGACAAGTGGAAGTAAAAATGTTGTTACTCTCGCAACAAGTGCGTCTGTCGATTCCGATACTGTATCAGGTCCATCGCAAAAACAAAAACAGTTAACTCTAAAGGAAACAACTGAAAGGAAACTATTGTGGGATGTAAACGATCCTAAATCAAAAAAATATTATTTGATCGGTGAAATGATTGCAATAGACAATCAACCGTTTTCAATTGTTGAACGAGTTGGTTTCACAAGGCTTATGGAAAAGGCAGTGCCACAGTACAAAATGACTAGTCGCACCTATATAACCGAAAAAATTATTCCTGATATATATGACAGAATTCATGCAAAAATGAAGCTAATATTTCACAAGCTACAGCAATATCTGTGACATCTGATGTGTGGACATGTCTACACAATAATACGAGTTTCTTGAGTTTCACTGCCCATTGGTTGTCTCCAGAGTTTATTCTTGAGCATGGTGTTTTGGCAATGAAGCCGTTTTCTGGCTCACATACTGGCGAAAATATTGGAAAAGAGCTCACTGTCATTGCAGAAAGATGGGACATTCCTCAAAGCAAGATTCATTTGCTTGTCCATGACAGTGGAACCAATATGATAAAAGGCGTACGAGTCGCAGAATATGATTCGGCGAAGTGTTTTATCCATTCCCTGCAACGAGCTGTCAATGAATCGCTGAAATCCCAATCGGAGGTACTGGAGACGGTAACTGCTGCGAGACGGATTGTCACCCATTTTAATCACTCTGGTGTTGCGCAACAAAAGCTTAAAGCCATTCGTCAAGAACTTAATTTGCCAGATCACCAACTAGTACAAGATGTCAGCACACGCTGGAATTCTACTTATTATCTGATGGATCGATCACTAGAACAGAAACGAGCTGTGTCCTTGTACACAACAGATCACGATTCCTTGAACAATTTGACACCATCTCAGTGGGAACTAATGGAGCAATGCATTAAACTCCTCAAACCGTTCGAAGAGATAACTAAAATAACCAGCTCTGGTCTTTCCTGCATGTCTGAAGTGATACCACATGTCACATTGACGAAATACCTGGGAAAGGAAGAGATTGCGGTTAGAACACCTAACTTGTTGAGCATGAGATCTTCACTAAAAGCTGAACTAGAAAAGCGCTTTGACTTTGAAGAGAATGACAAATACTTGGTTGCAACTTTTCTTGACCCGAGGTTCAAAACTAGTTTTCTGGGAATAGTTCAAACCGAAAGAGCGAAACAAAAAATTCTATTACAAGCTCTGAAAATGAGTTGTGGTTGTGATGAACCTAGTGATGATTACTCTTCTCCACCTACTAAGAAAAGAAATACAAATGAAAATGATATAACCATTGAAATACACGACACTTTCTGGAACTGCTTTGAGGAAGTCGCTACAGACAACATGCAAACTGAGGGTACGGAGAAAAGTGCTATTGCAAATGAGCTAGATAATTATTTAAAAACCGTTCGCCTAGATCGGAAGGCAGACCCTTACAAGTGGTGGTCAGCAAACGCAAAACAGTATCCAGTCCTAACAAAATTTGTTAAGATTTATCTTTCGTCTCCTTGTAGCAGCGTATACAGTGAGAGGCTATTTTCCGAAGCAGGTCTTGTCTACGAAGAAAAGCGCAATCGTTTACTACCAGCAAATGCTGAAAAACTTGTTTTTATACATCATAATTTGCCACTAATAGACTTTAAGTATTAAATTTGTAACGCATTCTTTTTAAAATAAATACATTTGTGATTGAAACGCATTTTTTTGTTGCATAATTAGCTATCCGGTATCCGGCCGGATAGTAGTCAGTATTCGGCCGGATACCGGATACTAAAAAAACGGCCGGATATCCGTTGCATGTTTACTATAAACTTTCATTTTTTATAATTTTTCATGTATAATTACTTATTATTAATTAATATGTATAATTACTTATGTATAATTACAAAGTCAGTAATATTTTAGGACAGATTTAAGAACATTTAATATAAAATCATTAATAATTTTTTGCATAAACAGATATTAGTGTCAAGTGGCATAAACTTCAATTTTTATTTAAATTTTCATTTACGCAGCTGTACAATGATGCATTAAGAAACTTAAGTGATGTGATAAGACTATATGTATATTGTCAATTTGAATAATTCATATTTTCAATAACTTTCATAACTATTTTTTAAAAAAAGGGAATAAGCACCTATTATAGTAAGTATGTATATATAGTATAGTATAGTGTATATGTATGTTAGTATGTATATATAGTATAGTAAGTATAGTAAGCACATTAAGGTGTATACCGATCACTGGCTCCCGCATCATATCAGAATTTAGCAAATTATTCAAATTACAACCATTGTTCACCTGCTCTATATTTAACTATTATTTTTGAATCACATTTTACATTTCGTTCATGGCTGATGTGAAGGCGTTAATTAAAAAACGGGGCACCATTAAGGCGTCTATATCCCGTGTGAATACTTTCGCTGACAATTTCGATCCGGACACAAGCGATAATCATGCCTTAAAAATTAAGCTCCGCCACTTGATGTAATTGTCCGCGAAGTATGATGAAATTCAAACTCAAATTGAGGCTGACGATTCCGATCTCACATCAGTCAGTGACAGAGTTCAAACAGAGGATGATCTCTGTACTGTTGAGTGTAAACTACACCATTTATTAGAGCAAGCAGAGGAGGTGAACAAGAAACCGTTGATTCACGCTGAAGTTATGCCAATTAAAACCTCCCCTATACAGTTAGAGCCAATTAAATTGCCCTGCTTCTCAGGCAGCATTATTGATTGGCAACATTATTATAGTATGTTTGTGGAACTAGTACACGTCAGAACTGACCTGACGGACATTCAAAAATTACACTATTTACAATCGTCATTAAGGGACGAAGCTTTAAACGTAATAAAATCTCTCCCCATAACCCATGACAATTATGCGGTAGCCATTGATCTATTAAGGGTCAGGTATGACAGCAAATTAATTGTCTCAGCCTATCATATAGGGAATGTCCTGGGAATGAAGTCCATGCAGCAGGAGTCCAAATTCATCTCCAAATTCATTGACGAAATTACCGCAAATATAAATGCGTTAAATTCATTGAATTTACCGGTAAATACTTTTGAAATCATTTTCGTTCAATACTTAACGCAAAAACTCGATAACCAGACATGTCGGCTCTGGAAAGAAAGCCTGTCTAACGAGCGATTTCCTAATTTCAATAACTTTATTAAATTTTTAAATAGTAGAAGACAATTATTGCAAAACGTCGGCGGCGCGACCAGCTCAGTAAGCAAAATACACGTTAGCGATAAGACTCCCTATCGCAAAGCTATTAAAACGGTTGATATTACGAGGTCGACATTCCATTATCATATCAGCAGCAACATCTGTCAGCGGTGTAGAGGTAAACACCGCCTATCTGAATGCCCACAATTCGTGGCTATATCTCCGCTGGAACGAAAAAATATTTTAATTAAACATAAACTCTGCTTAAATTGCATACGTCCAGGCCATGATCTCGCACACTGTTCTTCCAAATTTGCTTGCAGGACATGCGCTAAACGCCACCACACAATGATTCACATATCAGGCAATGTTCGTGTAGGAACAATCAGTTTTCACTGAAACTGCAAACGAACAAATCTATCTTATTATCCACCGCTGTCTGCATGACAACTGACCATGCCGGTAGGAAGCACCCAGTAAGAATTCTATTGGACTCGGGTTCGCAAGCTAACTTCTGCACCATGAGTTTCGCACGTCGCATGGGTCTAAAACTGACTAAATCTCAATTACCCATCACCGGTATAAACAATTCCTTATCTCAAGCTGACTTCAGTACTAGGATAAGGTTGCATTCCCGTTATAAGAATTTTAGTTTGAACGTACATTGCGCTGTGCTTCCCAGCATTACGAATAATCTCCCTGCGGAATCATTTGATATCTCATCCCTAAATGTACCAAAATGCATATTCCTAGCTGACCCGCAACTGAACTTTTCTTCGCAAATTGACCTATTGGTGCTCAGTATTATTTACAATTAATTGAACCTGTCAAATTCATCCGTAGCCCACATTTTCCCATAATACAGGAGACAAAATTGGGATTCATTCTCGCGGGTAACTTGCCATTTAATGTCGACATGACAAGACCTGTCTCATCATTCATAGCATGTGAAGATAATAATACTATTTCCTCTCAACTAAAGGACTTCTGGAATTTAGAGGACGTTGCTGTTCGTGCTCCCTCCGTTGAGGACTCGGAATGCGAAAGTCATTTTGTTGCTAACACTTTCCGTAATAATGGCAGATTTGTCGTATCCCTACCACGCAGGTTACACAATTCTCATCTGGGCGATTCTCTTCACGGAGCTATCCGCAGATGTCCATCACTGGAACTCAGGTCCAAGCAGAACCCTGCCCATGAGTCATCATCATGGCCCACCAGTGCCTTCGATGCCCATTCTCCCTGCACTCATCCCGATCTTGAGCAGAAACAACGTAAGCAGGCCCAAACCTCATTGATTGTCGTTTCATCTACGTCTAGTTATTTTGAAAACTACTCTTCGCTTTCAAAACTCCTTCGCGTATTTTCGTCTTGCCGTCGAAACATTCGGAACTCTAGGTTCCCTATAGCGGATAGAGACACTTCCTTTTTAACTTCCCACGAGTTACATGGTACACTTTTGGTTTTGATTCGCCAGTCCCAGCAATCGCACTTTAACATCGAAATCAAGGAACTTGAAGCACAACGCTGCATCCCTAATAATAGTAAAATTCTGTCGCTTAACCCCTTTCTGGACAATGCGGGGATATTACGAGTGGGTGGACGCCTTCAGCACTCCCAGCTTACCTATGAGAGTAAACACCAAATCATACTACACCCGCATTCTTACCTCAGTAAATTAATCATAGAAGGCGAGCATCTTCGTCTACTACACGCTGGGGTACAATTGACTCAGCACTCTCTACGGCAGAAATACTGGATAATTAATGACAAATCTTATATACGTTCAGTAATACACAAATGTATTACTTGTTTCTGATTCCGTGCTAGGGGCGCAAGCCAATTACAAGGACAATTACCCCCTTACCGGGTTACGCCTGCTAAGCCATTTTCTCAATCTGCAGTCGACTATGCCGGCAGCGTACTTATACGTCATGGCGGGCAGCGTTCTAAGGCGACGTCAAAAGCTTATATTGCTCTATTTATATGCATGGTCACTAAAGCTATTCACCTGAACTAGTCTCAGATCTTACCTCTGACGCCTTCATAGCAGCCTTGAAACGGTTTATAGCGCGTAGAGGTATCCCTGATCAGATGTTCTCCGACAATGGAACAAACTTTCGTCGTGCTAGTAGCACACTTCACGAATTATACAAACTTTTTCAATCTAATGGATTTGAACAGACCACCCAGGATTTTACCAGTGCCCGAGGCATCAAATGGTCCTTTATTCTTCCCCCCTCAGCACCTCACTTCGGTGGCCTGTGGGAAAGCGGAGTCAAGAGCGTCAAATTTCATTTGCGGCGCGTTGTCGGCGGAACCATTCTTACGTTTGAGGAGTATTACACTATCCTAACTCAAATAGAGTCCTGCCTCAACTCACGCCCTTTGTTCGCCATATCAAATGACTCTAGAGACCCCGAACCTTTAACTCCAGCTCACTTCCTGGTTGGTTCTCCGCTCACTGCACTCCCGGAACCTGACTATTCCAAGGTCAATATTAGTCGTCTGGGCAGATGGCAGCTGCTCCAAAGATTCACCCAGTCTATATGGAACAGGTGGTCGAAAGATTATTTGCACCAGTTACAGCAACGCAATAAATGGCGCATCCCGTCAAAAAATTTGACTCCCGGACAACTCGTCCTTATTCTAGAAGACAAATCCCCTCCCCCACTGCAGTGGAAACGCGGGGTAGTCACTAACGTCTATTCGGGTCAGGATTCAATAGTGCGCGTCGCGGATGTTCGCACCGCATACGGTATCCTACGTCGACCCATTCATAAATTATGTCCACATCCAGTGGCCTCAGATTAATCGCATGAGCATTCATGCAACACGTTCAGTGATGTGAACTTTATAGCATTATCGTGGTTCATGCCCGGGACATTCCCCGGACGATCACATGCTTTACATTGTTATGATTATTACATTATTATTATGTCTATTGTACTATTGTGTATCACTATCATGTTTTGGGGTATTTTTGAATTTTTTTGGGGGGATTATTATTCTAATATTATGCATATGAATTATATGTTTTTTACTATTGTATTAGTCTATGGTTATGTATTTTTGAATTTTTTGGGGTATTATTATTCTAATATTCTTATGTCTTTTATCATTATATTATCATAATGTTATATATTTTTGAATTTTTTGGGATCATTGTCCTATTATTATGTACTGCCAACTATTATGTCTGTCTGATTATTGTATTATTATGTATCATGTTATTATGTGTTATGGAATTTTTAGTATCATTATTCTGTCAATATGTAACGTAAATTATTATGTATTATGTATCCTTACAGAATTTTGGTGTCATTGCTTGATTGTTATGCATGTCAATTGTTATGTCTTTGTTATTGCATCATCATGTGTTATTTATTATTGAATTTGGTGTCATGAAATGGCAATTATTATGTACTATACACACAATGAATTAAGTTACAAAATCCCCCGATTTTGTGCGGCCAGTATGGTTAAACTTTGTACTCATGTAAACTTTGTACTGTAAAAATACGCATTGCGGTCCGTACAGTGACGTCATTTCTCCCCACGCTGATCTGTGTTGCATCCAAGCTAGCAGCAGTCAGAATTAATCAGTTCCTTGCAAGACTCAGAGCAGGCATCAAGCCTCAGTTCGCCAGCCGTGGCTACATTATTCTAAATTTTAGCATGATCAGCATGCGATAGTTACTACTTAGGTTATCCAAGCCATTTTACGCACGATTATGCCCTTCAGTATTTAATTTCTATCTCAATTATCAGGCATTTATGCCGCGCTAAACTGCACGGGCCAGCAACTATGTCTTATTAATTTTCAATAAACAATTATCTCTAAAAACATATACAGTCCACTACGTTATTTCATTTCACACCAGCTTCACATCAATAAGCGTTCTAAGACCAACTTAAGATTTCATCGAGAGCGTCTAAGACGCAATTATGCAATTTTTATAAAAATGAAAAAATTTCTTAACGTTTCGAAACATTCGTGATCCCTTATCAGAAGCTAAAATCAAGTATTGAAAATCTTCAGCGACCTTCACCAAAACATACCATTGTTAAAAACTCATAGATAGAAAATCAATTTTCCCAAGAACAAATACATTTAATTTAACTCATCTTGTTAATTTCTCCTAATAAAACAAAACATTAGAATTCGCAGATCCCGGGCGTCCAATAAATAAAATACGGGGCCGTGGAATCTCTATTTTCTCCTTTTTTTATATAATTGTTATTTTTATAGTGATTTGCTCCGAGGTACAGCCAACAGTACCTCACCTAAATTCATTATTAATAGTAAATTGGGGCAATTCATCATAGCTTATGAAGTTAAAATGCTATTCAACTTAATTTCTTATTTCTATTAATCACTTTATTTTAAACATATGAACCAAAAACATTAACATTTAAAGGTTATTGTAAATACTACCAAATTTTTTATAAACACTGAAAATGAAATTCTCAATTTCCAGACCAATCTAAAAGAAAAATTTGGCATGTACTTATAATAACAGGGTGTCTACTGATACTGGAAATACTGGAAGTGATGGAATTATACTGGAATTTAATATAGGTACTGGAAATACTGGAAATATACTGGAATTTTGAACCATATACTGGAAAAATTATAAAATATACCGGAACAAATATTATCATTCTTTATAATCTACCCTGGATATTTGCACTCCAAAAGTCCAGGTAATAAGAATAATTGTTTAGGTTGGCATTATAACTTAAAGTGATTTTATTGAAAAGTAATACTTATGTAGTACAGTAGTAACAGTACAGTTACTAGAATAATAACTTGTGATTTTCTCTAATAACCCGGCGTCGGGACGTGACGCCCTCATCGCCCAGCATCTCTCTTGGTGTTGTAGACAGTCACTAACTTCCCCTTTTCTACTAATACTGTTTTCAGTTTCCGTTCCCTTTTCCTTCATTCTTCTTTTTTGCAATACTTCAAGTATAATAACAATGGATGCATTATATTATATGCTATACTTCAAGTCGCCTATATTATGCATATAATATAATTTAAACATTGTATTTGCCTCCAAAAGCGTTTTAAGACTATAAAACAGGTTAATTACCTACCGTCACGCTTTTTGAAATCCGAAAACAAGATTACTCGAGTTTCGACACATTAAGTGTCATCTTCAGATCCTCGATGAATATAAGTTAAAAATACATTTGTTGATGTATGCACATCCCGTCAGATAATAAAAACAACACAAACATAACAACAAAAATACTTAAATAATTTAACACATATAAAACACGAGACAAAACAGAACGAAAACACGATAATTTCAAATCGGTATCGATTGATTTTATCGCGCATAACGTGTTCCTGTGCAGGTCCACGTCGGCCGCGTGTATCGTGTTTTCGTTCTGTTTTGTCTCGTGTTTTATATGTGTTAAATTATTTAAGTATTTTTGTTGTTATGTTTGTGTTTTTTTTATTATCTGACGGGATGTGCATACATCAACAAATGTATTTTTAACTTATATTCATCGAGGATCTGAAGATGACACTTAATGTGTCGAAACTCGAGTAATCCTGTTTTCGGATTTCAAAAAGCGTGACGGTAGGTAATTAACCTGTTTTATAGTATATAATATAATTCATCCATTGTTATTTATTTATTTATTTATTTACTTACATTGGTGTTGCACTTATTTTTCAGAGACAATGAGTAAAATAAGAGGAAAGACTTCTTTCAAAGATGACTGGTTGGACAGAACAATAAATTCAGATTGGAATTGGCTTCAGAGAGTGGAAAGTGATAACTATAAAGGGTATTGCTCTTTGTGTAGGACTAGTTTTGATATTAGCAACATGGGGGTGTCTTCAGTTCGATCTCATGCCAAAGGCAAAAGGCACATCGAAAGAGTAAACGCTTCAAGTTCCAGCAAAAAACTGTTTCACATGATACCTGCCAAGGAAGCAACTACAGACTCTGTTCCTGTGAATGCTGCTCCATCAACTACAAACTCTGTTCCAGTGAAAGCTGAACTTTGTGAAGTGCTAACTTCAGTTGTTAATGATAAGCATACTTGTGTTGTGCCTAGAAGCACTCTTAACAATTTTATCATCAAGGATGAAGTTATTACTGCAGAAATATTGTGGGCTATTACTCAAGTTGTGACTCATTCTTCTGCTAGAAGTTTTGGCATTTGTAGTGATCTTTTTAAAATCATGTTTCCTGACAGCGAAATTGCGAAGAAGTTCAAGTTGCACAAGGATAAACTTGGATACCTAGTTACATATGGACTGGGTCCATACTTCCAAAAAGAATTGACAAACTTGGTTAAAGAGTGTCCTTGCTTTTGTATTTCTTTTGATGAAAGTTTAAATTCTGTCGCTCAGAAGGGTCAAATGGATATGGCTGTTAGATTTTGGGATGGAAACTTAGTTCAAACAAGATATCTTACATCCGCATTTTTAGGTCATGCTACTGCTGAGGACCTTCTGATGACATTTTTGCAAAACTTGAAACACACTGGTTTGGATGCGAAAAAGATGCTGCAAGTATCAATGGACGGGCCGAATGTAAACCTGAAGTTTTTGAAAGATCTGAAGAAGTACTTAAGTGATTCACCTTCAGATCCGGAGCTGTTGGATTTTGGTACCTGCTCCTTGCATACTATTCATGGTGCATATAAAACGGCACACAACAACTCTGAATGGAACATTCACAGATTTTTGCGCTCTCTATATTACTTCTTCAAGGACTTTCCAAGTAGACGTGCAGATTACAAACGCATAACAGGATCACATCTCTTTCCTCTGAAGTTCTGCTCTATCAGATGGGTCGAAACTCAAAAGTTATGCTGATTGCACAGCGTCTGGTGTATGATGCAGTATCTGCAGCTGGTGGAGTATTAGCTGTCAGTGTTTCGAAAAAGATGATCCGTGCAGCCAAAAATGCATCAACATTGAGAAATGAAGCTTTAGAAAAGTATAAAAAGAGTACAGATAATATCGCAGCCAAAGGAAAGTTAGCAGCAGAAGAAATAAAACATACAGAATTGAAGAAACGATGTATTATGCAGAGTCCTAAGGAAGAGACAGAAGAACTGGAGAAAGAGGTGAAAAGACTGAAAAAATACTGTCGTAAGTGTGTGTGTGTACCTTTTGAGTATAAGCTATAGTCATTGTGAATTGATAATTAAATACATATGATAATATGAAGCTATAAATACAACGATTTTTTTTTCATTTATATACAACTGGCAATTTGTCAACTTTTTGTCTTGTAATTGTTTTAATAGTCTTACAAACAATTTTGTATTCACTGGGATTGTTAATTTTTTCCCAAAGCAAGAGTTGTATAAATTTTCTAATTAAAGAGATTTAAAAGCAAAGGGTGGGGTGGAGGGCTGTGAGGGGCGTTGGGAGGCCCTGTAAAAAATGTTAAAAAATTGTTTGTATTTAAAAAAATCAAGGCTAACTGAATTTATTAAAAACAAAATATGCATTTGTTGGCAAAAAATTACACACCTGAAATCATCAAGGGTGTAATTATTCCTAAAGAACTTAAAAAAAATTCATAGCATTAGGTACTGGAATGTTGCTGATAGTTATACTGAATATACTGGAATTTTGAAAATGGAACTCAGTAGACACCCTGAATAACCTTTATGTATTGATGTTACTGTTTAATATACAACCTGATGGTTGGTTGTTTTAGACCTGATGATGTCAGTGATGACGAAAAGCTTTGTCTAAACAATAAAAATTGTAGCAGTTAGCAATTTCAAAAAAGTAATAGTAAGGATGGCTGCTAATTTAAACAATACGAAGAATAAAATATGCGAATTGCAAGCAGATAAATATAAGGTTGTTTTAGACCTGATGATGTCAGTGATGACGAAAAGCTTTGTCTAAACAATAAAAATTGTAGCAGTTAGCAATTTCAAAAAAGTAATAGTAAGGATGGCTGCCATTTGGAATTGTTCAGAAAGTATTTTGCTTTTTTGTCGGATCTACTACACGATGGGATATTATGAAAAAATGTACAAAAACCAACTTAAAAGGAAGCAGCCAGACGAGATGGTCGGCAAAACATGTGGCTGTGAAACCCCTTCTAAATAATTTACCGGAAGTAGTGAAATCCTTGGAGGAAATTCAAGAAATTTCTCTTAATGCGGAATCAAAGTACGAGGCAGGTCATCTGCTACATGCTGTGAAGAATTATGAATTTATTATTAACTTGACAATTTGGGCTAATATTCTTCGAGAAATCAATCGAGTAAATATTGAAATTCAAAAGGAAGATATAATTCTCGCGCGTTCCGTCGCATTAATGGAAGGTCTGACCAAAACTTTGCAAAAAATGAGAGAAAATACTACGGAATGTTGGATAGAAGAGGCTAAAACAGTAGCCGAAAAAATTGGAGTTGATCCTATTCTGGCAAATAAACGAATTCCCCGAATTCCGAAGCGCAAAAAACAATTTGATGAATTGTGTGAGGACGAATCACCAACACTTCAACCTGTTCAGCTATTTTCTAAAGCAATAAAGATTGTATTTGATCGAATCATATCAAAAATTAAAATGAGGGTTGACAGCGCTACCACACTAAATTTAAATTTTGCATTTCTGAATGGTCATAAAATGTTGAATATGTCGACTAAAGAACTGCAAAGCATGGAGTAGATCTAGCACGAAAATACGAACGACACTTAAACATATTTGAGTTCTGCCAGGAACTCGCCGTTTTTAAAGAACAAGCTCCACTTTTATTCGGCGGCTGCGGCGACACAAAAAAGGCTAGCGCTTTCTATCTCTTGCAACAGATCTACACCCATGATTTGCAGGATGCCTTTCCCAATATTTGTATTGCGCTGCGGATTTACTGTACGCTTCCGACCACATCCGCAAGCTGTGAGCGAAGTTTAAGTAAACTTAAACTTATTAAAAACTATCTGCGATCATCGATGAGCCAGGAACGTTTATCAAGTCTCGCGATTCTGGCAATCGAAAATCAAATTAATTATGACGATGCCATAGACTTATTTGCACAACAAAAGGCTCGCAGAGTAAAATTTTAAATTTCGTTACTGACTTCGTAATATTTGAATAGCGTTAGTGATTGGGTTTTTAAGTATATAACTTTTGGTATGTATTTTTCCTTTGTAATAAAAAATGACAAATAAAGAATTTCTTAGTATAAAATGGACATTACGTTTTATCTCAAACCCTACCCTACTTAAATGTGCTCGTGTCTTGTAAAAAAAAAAATTAGAGCTTGATAGAGAAACTTAAGGAGGATGGATGAGGGCGGTACTTTTAAGTTTTTGTCGCCTTTCTGCCCATTCGGAGGTTATAATTTTGCTAGCTCGCCTTCCTGCCCGTTTGGAGGTTAGACTTTCGTTAGGCTTTTAGTTCCCGTTAGGAAGCTTTTAGTTTTGCTAGATGCCTGTTTTTAGGTTAGTTACACTTACGTTCAACTTCATATGCCCGGTCATTTGTGTGTGTGTGTGTGTCGTATTATATTATGCCAATTAACCAAAAACAAAAAAATATGGGGGGGCCAATATTATTCTTGCCCCGGGCGCAGGACAACCTAGATCCGCCACTGGTTAAAGACTTCGAAAATAAAACAGCTACGTGCAACCAAAGTGGATTGGCAATGTCTTATCGAGGCACCATCTCAAATTTAAAAAACCATATCATAAAGAAACACCCAACTATTAATTTAAAACTTGAATCAAATGTAATTAAGTCATTTTCTAATGAAAAAAGTATCTGCTAATAGTCCAACCAAATGTCTGTAGGTGTTGAGCAAAGTGTTCATGTCTCACAATTAGAACCTGAATCACAACCTAATTCTAGTAACAACAAATCTGACATCATTTCGAATAATATTAGTTGTCAGCCTAAATCTCAATCATCAATTACAACATGCGAGGTGCGACAATAAAGTAATGAGAATGATTTTTTCGTGCGTGACGTGGCAACCCTGCAGCAGTGTTTGACCTTGATCTTCCCACCACTACTAGTCCAAGTGGCACATCGGTGCGATCTCCGTCTCGAGTAGTGGTGTAGTAAGGCCGGCCGCACACCAAACTAGCAAAGCTGCTTTTAGCAAGAGCAAGTTTGCCAGATCGTGCTAAATCGTGATTCTTCCATATATCAAGATAGGGACCCCTCACACCAAACGAGCAAGCAGCAAAAGCACAAACGAGCAAGTTATAGCACGACCAAGCGTGACAGAGCAAAAAGCAAATGCGCTTTTGCTTTTACATCTAGCACGATCTAGCATGAACGAGCAGAAAGCAAAAACACGATCTAGCAAAATTCTCGATAGGCTCTTGCTCGTCTCACTAGTACTCACCATTAGCGATGTCGATCTGAAATCGATTAATCGAAAAATCGATTGTTTAGAGTAAAACAGTCGATTTTTCGGATCGATCTGAAACACTGGAAAGATTCGGTGAATCGATCCAAGAACCCCTCGAATCGGACCGATTCACGTTACATTTCCACGCTATTTTCAACGCATCCATCCATAGGTTATGATACAGTCCGACCGAGTTGTTTTTGCGTCTGAGAGCGGCGCCACTAGCAACTTTAGTGTTGCAAGATATGGTGATACTAATAACGATCACAATAACAAAAAAGCGGTAATACACAATATGACTCATTTAAGTTGTGTACGTCAGGTACCCAAATAATAGCAGAACACGATAAAAAAATATCGATAAAGTGAAGCACATTTATAATCAAAATATGAGTACCTAAGTGTAATAAAATAAGTAATACAAGTTCTAACTAATTGTGTTGAGTGCGTTTTGAGGTTATAGTAGGGTAGAGACTACGGTTGTTGGCACCTCAACGTTTCTTGGCACCCGTGGGCATTTCGTAAATTATAAAAACATCGAATAGTGTTAGAAATTCGAAAGTTTCATAAGTTTACCAATAGTATCCTGTCTTTTGGAAACATACAGTCCAATGAAGACGGAAACAGATGTTGGCACTGCAACAAAAAATTTAATAGTGGACGGATTAAGGAAGAGATTTGGTAAGGTGGAACAAGTTCATATGTTAGCTATCACGCCACTACTGGATCCAAGGTTCAAGAAAATTCATTTTTCTGATAAAATAGCATGCTCCAGAGCTATTGACAAAATAAATAGCATGATTGTGTCTTCAAAAAAAACAATTGGAGAATAATTTAAATCATGAAGATTCAGAGAACAATTCTGAGTGCCAGATTAAGGAAGCAGAAGAACCTAATATTTGGGAATTCCATAACAAGCTGGTAAAAAATCAGCTGCAATAAATTCGACAACAAAGTCAAGGACAAGGTTTACAAGACGAATTGAAGCATTATTTGACACAGCCCGTCGTCGATTTCAAAACGACGAATCCTATCACATATTGGCATCATCAAAAAAATTCTTTGTATAGCTCAATAAGGCCGATTGCTAATAAATACTTTTGTATAGTTGGAACATCCGTTCCTTGTGAAAGGCTTTTTCGTTGCGGTAAATATTGCGAACGACGAAAGGAGTCGCCTAGATCCTGAGCGATTAGATAAATTAATCTTTTTAAAGTCACTCGATTTGAAATACTGGGAAATGTAATTTTGTCGTTAATTTGATTCAATAAACGCATATAATTTACTTACTGTTTTATTTCTTGATTGCAAGTTTGTACAATGAACTGCTTCACAAAACTTTATGATCTTTGGAGAGGACAACATTTTTGTATTATAGTTGACATTTTTGTTGCCGGATAAGCTTGATCTACCCAATTACTTGTACCTACACTAATTCGTCATCAGTAATGTTCTTTGTCTCTATTAATCACGTTATAAAAAATCGACTAACAATTCGATTAATCGAAAATCGATATTTTAATGCTCGATTTAATCGAGAATCGATTCTAGTGCGTTCGATTCGAATCGAATCGAATCGGAGATCGTTTTTTTTTATAGAATGAATCGACATGCCTACTGACCATTGCTCGGAGACCTAGCAGAAACTAGCATTTCATTCTGCGCATGCGCAGGTTCGCCTGATCCTTCCCTCCTCCAGTCGCCAGGCTTTGTGACAGTACTGTATTTTGTTGTCATCAGTTGTAGGCTGTGTTCGTAGGCAACTGAGTGAGACACAAGTAGGCAATACGTGCTTGAACATGGACGTAGATGCAGAAAAACTAATAGTGCTAGCGGAACAGCGTCCCGCAATTTTCAACTATACGATGAAGGATCATCATAATAAGGACTTGATAGAAAAGTTGTGGGAAGACGTGGCTAGTGAAATAGGAGGAGTACCAAGTAAGTTAACGTGTTTATTTTACGAACACAAATACCATAGTAATACATTAAATATTATGTAGATAGGTACATTTTTATTTATAGTCAAAATAATAGTCTCTTATAATTAAAATATAATGAAATTTACGGAGCTTCGGTGCCTGGTTTGTCTAGACAGTTAATCTATTGTGTTCATTCATTTCACACGTAAGCATACCTTTCTTGCCAAGGAACAGCACCTTCAGCAGAGTTAAAGAATCTCATGAAGTCATCACGAACACATCCCAGCAACTGACCTTGCAACTGAATTCTCCATTATTTCATCGTCAACAGTTACATCAAGCAATTCCTCGTGTACATCTCTCTGTACACCTTCTCTTTCCCTCACTATATTGTGCAAAATACAGCAAGCCAGCGTTAAGTTCGTTGCCTTTTCCGGGTCGAGAAGCATTGAGTGTTCCAGGACACGGAATTTTTTTACTAACATGCCGAAAGCGCACTCCACTATTCGTCTGGCCCTTGAGTGACGATAGTTGTAAATTCTTTTCATCAAATTGAGTCTCCTTTTTGGGAAAGGACGCATGAAGTTCAATGACAGAGGATAAGTTTCATCACTTATGAATACGAAAGGGAATTTCGTGTTTCCCCTCCCTTCCTAACTTTAAATTGTCTGTATTTGGGTATACCCAATTTCTTTCGCAAAAAAAGCTTTCCAAAGTTTGATTATTTGAAGACTGAACTGTCATTGTTTCGACCATAGTCCCCAACATCAATAAATAAAAATTTCGCTTCTGCGTCCACTACTGCTTGAAGAGTAATTGAGTGAAAATGTTTGTAATTAAAATAAGCTGACCCACTGTGTTTCGGACTTTGTATACGCACTAATTTCACATCAACTGCGCCTAGACAATTGGGATAACTCCACAGAGTCTCAAATGTATTCGCAATGTCTTTCCATCTTTCTGGTGTTGGTTTCTGCATGTGTATAGGAGACAGCTTTTCCCAGATCACTTGACAAGTTTCATGTATGATGCCTCCAATCGTTGTTGCTCCAGTGCGAAAGTAATAGTGAAGTGATTGAAATCTCTCGCCTGTTGCCAAAAACCTAAAAAAGAAAAAATCACATGAAAATCTCACCTCCTAAAGTATTGCTAGCCTAATTTTTAAAGCCTATTTTTTCGTTGCCTTAAACAAAGTGTTGTAATTACCTTTTAGAGTGTGGATTGGATTACAAAGAAAGTAACTCACCTACCGTAAATTATTTTGCTAGTTAGGTCCCTTGAGCATTTAAAAAGAACTCTCAAATTTAAATTTTTAATTTTTTTAAGATAGTCTTGTGAGGTTATTAGATAATTTCAAATAACATACGACAATAAAAAAATAAATAAATAATAAAAATATCATTAATAATAAATATTTATTAAACACATTTATTTTAGGTATTGATTGCAAAGCCAAGTGGGCCGTACTGAGAGGGTCGTATTCAAGATATTTACGAGAAATGAAGAAACTGACAAATCTTCCTAGTGGTTCCGCTGCACCCTCGAAAAAAAAAAGAAATGGTACCTAGAGGAAAATATGAGTTTTTTGCAAAATTTCATAGGACAACACCGTAAATCGAAAGGGAATGTAACGGATGATTCTCTGGACGACAATGATAATGAAGACAATGAAGGAACTTTCCAAGAAACTGCAAGTTTCCAGGACATAACAGGAAACCTTGACGAAGCAACTACCAGCACAGAAGAAGACAACACTGCTGCTGCCAGAACCTCAACTACCATCTCATCAATAGTGCCTGATAAAGCTCCGCAAGTTTCATTGTCAAAAAATCGAGGGGGCAAGAGGAAGCCGTCGCCAGCTGATCTTGTTGCACTTCCTATGATTGACTTTCTAAAATCACGAACTGGACAAACAGACAACCACCACATGAAATTCTTTGAGAGCCTTATCACAGATCTGGAAAGACTTTCAAAAAGACGTCAGCGAGAGTTCAAGCTTCAAGTACATTCGCTGCTCTATTCATTCATAGATGATCAGGAAAACGAGGCAATGATACTAACGGCCTCAAGTCGAAGCAGCACTACTACTGTCTCTCCATTATCGCCGGTTTCAAACATCTCCTCTCCAGGCCAAATCCAACATATTGGCCAACAGTTCAACATGGAATCCTACAGAAGCAACAATGCAGTGTCAGCATTTTCACCACCACCTTCAGTTTCCTCTCCAGCGGGGCAATTACAGAAAATGGGCTACCAGAGTGAAAGGAGCAGTGCCATACCGCCTGCAGAGGGGCAACAGTTGAATGAAAATCAACCATTTGCCGGTCTTTTGGATGTTCTTAGAGACTCTTGTTGATTAACATTTAACCAGATGCTATTGAAACGAATCTTTCTTTCTTTTTATTATTGTGAGTCAATTAACAGGTTTTTTTTCTCCTTTGATATAAAAAAAAAATTAATTTAAAAAATATATAATTGTTTAAAGTTAAATTTGATTTTTAAACAATATAAACACTAAAAATTATAATTTAATAGTAAAAAATTAGTGTTAATCCAGATGCGGATCAGTTCGTGCATGTGCATGTGCGTGAGTGCGTTATCGCTACCGCTATTGCAGTTATGGCTACAATTGTTTTTTTTTACTTGTTTACAATTGTTGTATTGTTTACGAGCATAGTGTGTCTTTCTTTTGTGCACAGTGTGTGAAAAGTGTTATCTAAGTTTTTAATATATGTTTTGTCTTTATATATGTCTTCAGTATATATGTCACAAACAGTCTTTGTTCTGGCGTAATACTTTTCCGGTAATTGGTGTCATTTCTTCTCAGCCTCTCCGAGATCACATCCAACATTAGTCTAAGAGCCAGTGGCCGGCAGACTTACGGTATTTCGACAAAGCCTATATTTTTTTCATTTACACTCTTATACCTGCTGTACATGAGATGGGGACTCATTAGTCCCGGCACCGGTTCCTATGGAGTCACGCAGGTATGAAAGGTGTAAAAATTTGACGAAATTTAAAGTCATAGCGACAAGGCTGCCGCTTGGATATTTTAATATACTTACTTATTGGTATTGAAAAAACCAATGGCAGACAGCCATGGCGGTTCCAAGGTCATGGCAGACATTGTTGAAAATCCAAAAAAACAAAAAATTTACGTTATTTCGACAAAGTTGAAATTTAAATACAGTATGATGTTAATAATAATATTCTAAGCATGTATTTAGCACGGCAGACTTTTCCGGCGGTTCTAACATCCCGGCAGACAACCGAAATTTACCTTTGGCGCGAGTATATGCATGTATAAAACTACCGCACTCTAATCGATTTTTAATAATTGTATTTTCATAATCAAATCGATTTTTCATCGAATAATCGTAGTGCTTACAATTAATTAAACAATATCGATTGTTGAAACTGAAAAATCGATTTTTCGATTAATCGATTGTTTTTTTACAGAATTTTATACGTCGTATAAATCTATATACGTGTGATGAAAGCGTGTAAGCGACCAAAGGCTTAACAATGAAACATCTGGCGCGGTAACGGTTTGGTCAAATTTTTTAGTATTGTTGTGAACTCTGGCAGAGAAGCATCGTACGTAGTGAACGTTAAAATATTTAATATTGTGAAGTTTTATATTATTGCTCTAAGTATTGAACTTTTTGTTAATTTAACATTATGTCAACTGAATTAAAGTATGCATTTTGTACTTTACAAAACGATGAAAATGTGCATTTATTTTCCGAAGAAACTTTATATAAATGTCAAAGTATTTTACGTTTACGAAAAGTTCATAACCTTAAATATAAAAATGTTATTTTACCGCGTGAAATTTATGATTCAGGATATCATCGTACTTGTTACAAGACATTTACGGCGTTGAAAAAAAAGTTTTATCAGACTAAAATTACAAAAACAACAGAAGTATCTTCATTAACACCTGAATCTAGTGCCCAATCATCGGAGCCATCATCAATCGAGCAGCCATCAACATCGGTTAACATCCCAATAATTGCTGATATTGTGAAGCAGGATTCGTCAGCGGAAAACGTTGATATACCTGCAAGAGATCAATTAGAAGAAGATAATGATGCCCAAAAAGATGTATCGTTTAAGGAAGAAATTTGTGCCAATCCTGAGTCAGCTGATTTGTTATCAGATAATCCGACTTCTGACAATACAATTCCAGTAAACATTGGTATTTCATGTTTCTTTTGTAATAAGATAAAAAAAAATTCGGACTAAACAACTGGTTTTACATAGCTGCGAAAAAGAACAATTTAAACAAGGCATTTTACAACATGTAAGTGCTGATACAGATGTGTATAATCAAATATTGGATAAGCTGCAAAATATAAGCGATGAAAAAATATATTACCACAATAATTGCCGCTCTGAATTCTATCACAAAAATAAATTATCAACTAACACTCATGTACGCACACAGTGGCATATCCATCGTGAAAACCATCAAACTGTCTTTAAGGAAGTATGTGCTTTGGTGGAAGAAAATGTAATTAGTAGAGGGCGTTGTTATTTTCTTACATACTTACACAAGCAATATATCGACTTATTAAGAGAGTTTAATAATGACTCTGAAGAAACATCCGATTCATCGTTTACAGCGCAACATTTGGAAGAAAAACTGCGTACCAAATTCACTGACAAAATTCAAATATTGCAAACAAATCATAAAAAAGTAATTGCACCTAAAGGCATCACATCACTACCATTGATGACTCACTATTTGTTCATTTAAAGGATCAGGATATTTTACGAGCAGCAGCATCAATTTTGCGGAAAGAAATATTAAGCGTCAACAAATTAAAATTACCGGACAATCTAAGCGGTCAACAAATAATGCAGGGTGAATACTCAGTACCACCAGCTCTATCCGATTTTGTGGCTTCAGTTATTGGAGGTAACACGCAAACGTCGAAATTGTGACAATTGTGCGGGCTAAAAGCAAAAGCTGCAATCTCCACTTTTTTCTGAAATCGATATTTTGAAGGCATTGCATACAGTGACCTGTCGGCTTTAAGAAAACTAATCTCTTAGCAGCAAAAACGGCATAGAAACATTTAACATTTAAATTAAAAAACTGTCCTTAGAAGCAAAGTCTGCAAACTCCAAGTTCATTTTTCGAAATCTGAGAAGCAAAACCAGCAAAATCCAATTCCACCAATCAGAGCGCTCGATTTCATCACGTGATCTGTGCGGGTAATGGCTGCTTGTTGTTGTCTGAATGGAGTGCTGTTTGTGTGCAAATTTACCTTGCTAAGAATAAGATTTGTAAAAGTGAATGTGTAACATGGAACCTGACCTAGAAAATGGCATTTCAGCTGTGTCACCTAGAAAAGCTAGGAAAAGGCCGAATCGTCCTGAAACCTGGAAAAGGAACGTTGCCAAGAGGTTGAGGTTAGTACTCATTTTAAGAGTAGGCTTAGTTCTCCACGTTTCTGATATTGTAATCCTAGTTTAAATTACTGAAATGTTAGTGTTGCCGTACTTTCTAAATGGTTTTCTTACGGTAACGCTTAATTTTGTTCATTACAGATATGAAGCACAACATCTGCCGACGTATCCATTGTGTGGTCATCATACTAAAAGCTATCGTTGTAGCGTATTGACAATGAAACAGTGCTTATATTTTCATGATATTTTTTATAAAAACAAAGACAGGCAATCGCAAAACAATTTCATTTTGCAGTACACTAAATCCAAGCAAGTTCAAAGAAGAAGACCTAAAACAAATGAAAAGACTCCAAAAGCCTTTCATACAAAGTTTTTTGTTAGGAGAAATGATGAAACCGACATGATTCCTGTATGCCAAAATGCCTTCTTACAAATTCTTCAAATAAAAAGATCACGTGTTGAGTTTGTTACAAAGAACTTTCAAAAATGTGGATTTATACCGGAAGAAACCAGAGGAGGAGATCATTATTGCCGTTATAAAAGCGGACTCAAGTACTTACCTGCTGACCTTAACATAGCAAAACTACATAAAATGTACAATGAAAAAGTTGAGGACAATAGTTTAAAGGTGAAAGAATGTTACTTCAGGTATATTTTCAACCGAAATTTTAACATTGGCTTTGGCAGCCCACGTTTAGACATGTGTTCAACGTGCATAGAGCTAAAGGAAAGAATGAAACTTGAAAAAGACCCTCAGAAAAAACATGAGCTTCTCGTTCAACGACTCATCCACAAAAAGCGAGCAAAAGCGTTTTATGGTCATTTGAAAGAACAAGCCCCCGAAGTTATGAATATATCCTTTGACTATCAAAAAAATTTACCTCTACCCAAAGTTCCTGATCAAGAAGCTTATTACAGGCGGCAGCTTTATCTTTATAATCTGACCGTTGTGAAAGGTAGCTCCAAGGATAAGCTTACCAAAGAAAACTGTACCAGCTATTTATGGACTGAGGATCTTCACAAGAAAGGATCTAGTGAAATCGCATCATGTATCTTTCACTTCTTGAACAACACAGACTTCACTGGAAAAACCAAACTGAGGCTCTTTGCAGACGGATGCGGGGGGCAAAATAAAAACCAAATCATCCTAGCGATGTGCTCAAAATGGCTTTTGGACGCCCCATCAACTCTTCAACATATTGAAATCATTTCCCCAATTCGTGGACATTCATTCATGCCACCAGATAGAATCTTTGGCAACTGTGAGAAAAAGTTCAAATCTTTGCAGCAGATTGAAAACCCTGGTCAATATGTGGAAATAATATCTATTTTTTCAACTGTTGTAAATGTGGGTACTGACTGTGATGTCCATGACTGGCGAAGTGAAGCATACAGAGTTTTTAAGCCAGTGAATAAATGGCATTTCAAGTTCGCTCCGACCAAAAAGTTTTGTATCAAGAGATCAGGTAAAAACCAAAAGCAGGTTGTGATTAAGGGTGAGCACTTTTACTATCATGAGGTGTCCGTGTACAGATTTCTAACAAAATCTAATGCAACCGTAGCAGACATTAACCCTAACTTGATTTCTCCTGGAGTTCTGGTGAAAAAAGTAAAACTCTCTGACGTGAAAAAACTGCTTGAGGTTCACTATGGCCCTAATTGGATGGAAAACACCAGTTTGGAATATTACAAAAACCTTCTCGAAAAGTGTGATGACCAGGAAAACACTCAAGATGAAGCCGAACCTGAGTGTGAAGAAACAGAGGAGTCGCCGGAGACTATTGTGTAGAAAAAGATAAGAAGTTGTACTGTAAGTCAGCAATCACTAACACGAACATTTCCAGACAAAGAATTTTACGTATTTCAGTGTTATGTACTAAAAAAGTTACTGTTTAATATGTATTAAAAAGTTCCCTTTTAAACCTCGTGTCATTATTTATTTCCTTCCAAACTGTATAATATTATAGCCTAGGCAACGCTAACACTATAGTTAAAGGTGATGAATATAAACATAGTGTTTAGACGATAGCTAGGCACTCTTAGATATAAGTCTACAAAATGTTGATAGCAAAACCAGCAAAGTCCACATTTCAGAAGCAATACTAGCAATCTCCAAACAAATATCCTCTAAGTATTTTAAACATGAGTTCTAAGCCCTAATTTTTGGTGAATGTATTAGTTTTATACCTTAAAAATTGGAGAAAAATAATCAGCTGTGTACTCTTGGTTTCACCACCTCAAATTTTCTTTTCGCTGTCCTGTAAAATTTGTTGGAGTGGACATTGCAGCTTTTGCTTTTAGCCCCCACAATTATAAACGTCATGTCAAGTCTTTATCACAAGATTTTATTTATATGACTCATAATGGTAACATAAAAACATCCAAACATATTTGCTTAGGTATAGCATTAAAAAGCCTTACAAGTAGTCGGAAAGTTATTGATATTTTAAACAGGTACGGACATTGTATAAGTTATAATGCTGTCGTAGAACTGGAAACGGAAGTAACTTATGCATCAACTACACGAGCAGGGTTATGTCCTGAAATAATAAAAAAATCAGCAAATTTATCTGTAGCTGTTGCATACGATAACTTTGATAGATTTGTTGATACGAAAACAGGAAAAGATACTCTTCACGACACCGTGGGCACTGTTTATCAAAATATCGACCTTAGTGTCGAAGACGATATTGAAGAAGAACCGAAAACTTATACAAATAAACGCCGAAGAAGATGTTATGAAACCATAGAGACAGAATTACCTTTTTACCCGAAAAAACCTAGAATGACTAGTACTTTTCAACCATCAAATGACGAAGAAGAGGATACCCCTCTACATCTTGACCTTTATACTCGAATAGACACTATCTGGATGTTAAGTCATGCTCAACGTTTTCCAACTATTCCTATGTGGGTTGGGTTTAATAGTGAAATCACCGGAGATGACAGCCCACAGCAAATAATTTCCTACCTGACTCCAATAAATTCATCACCAACAAATACAGCTGTTTTAGAAACAATGCAGCAAAGTATTAAAATTTTAGAAGAATTAAACCAATCATACATACAAGTCACGTATGATTTAGCAATAGCAAGGATTGCGCTTCAAATTCAAGCCACTGAAAAACCAAAATTTGACAGATTATTTGTACACTTGGGCGTTTTTCACCTAACGTTATCCTACTTTAAAGCAATTGGGAAAATAATTAATGATTGTGGATTGTCAACAATTATGGTTGAAAGTGAATTGCTCGCAAGTGGATCTGTGTCAAGTTTTATTGAAGGTAAGCACTTTAATAGGTGTAAAAGACTTCACCCTATAATGGCTTTAGGGTTACAAATACTCCATTTTCGATCTTATTTGCAACGTGAAAATATAGAAATACCAGATGATATACTACGAGAACTTGGAAGATTACAAACGTGTCAAACGTCATTTTACTTTATACAAGATGAAAAACTCAAGGAATTATGTGATGATTATGCCAAATATGAAGAAAAAATTATTAAAGGTGAATTTGGAAAAACTGCCAAGTTTTATATCATTTATGTAAAGCTTGTACAACATTATTTAACATTTAGCAGAAGCATTCGTATTTTGAGTTGTTTAAATACATACTACCAAAAATAATTAATTTGTTTTTTGCCGGTAATCATCAAAATTATGCAAGATGGACTGTAAAATATCACTACAATTTGACGAAAGTTGCTGAAACTCATCCAGGTTTAGAGGAAGATTTCAAAAAAGGTTTTTTCGGACAGGAAAATCGTTTTCTAGACAGTCCATAGATTTAACTCTGGAGCTAACAATCAATGCTGATGCTGCAAGAAGACTTACTGGAGTAGTACATTTGACAGATTCTATTTCGGCTCGTCAACGTTGGGCAAGAAGCCATGATATTCGCTCAACTATTATCACTCACGTTTTAGACGAACTAGGATTTGGAAAAAGCCAAGATATTTCAGCTGACTTACAGCCGCACAATATTAAAAAAAGCTCCGAGCAACTTGAAAAATTTGTTGATTCTTTTAATCAATACATTAATCGTTTCAGTCCAGACTTATCTGCAGATCAATTATTTAATATTGCCTCTGGAAAAGCTGCTTTGCCTCAAGTTGAACAATTTCTTCTGAATGATGAGAAGATTGACAACGATCAACGAGAAACATTCATTTCTGAATGCACATCGGACATTAGCCGATTTGAAAAATCTATTAAAAAAACATCAATATTTAATTTTCATAATCAAATAGAAAAAAAAATTGTGAAAATCGGTGGAAAAGATCAAGAAATTCGTCTACAGCGGGATTTATTCGGACGCATGCTAGGAATTTCGATGGACCATAATATTGACGTCCTTAAAATTTTATCATATCCCATAACTCCTGTTCCTCTATCTTTATGCCATTTGGATGGTGCGATCTGTAAAACCGCTAAATCAGTACTTGGCAAATGTCTTGAAGCAAATATTAATCATGAAGCGCCGAAATATACTGATGTATTTTTAGTAGATGGCTTTTTTATACTCCATTCCATGAAAGAGGTGCCCAAAACATTTGGTAGCATTTCCAAAAAATGTTTGCAAATGGTAACTAAATTCCCAGCTCGGAGAATCGACGTAATATTTGATCAATATTTTCACCCTTCAATAAAAGATAACGAACGGTTACTAAGAGATGAAGCACCACAAATTGAGTATAATATCTCTGGACCTGATCAAATAAGACCAACCGATTTTGCAAAAGAAATGAAGAATACAAAATTTAAGGAAGCTCTCATTGACTTTTTTGCTACACATTGGGCAAGTGATGAAATAGCAACATTTCTTGGCAATAAATTAGTTCATCTAAGTTTTCGAAATTGTTATTCATATTCTGCACATAATAATAAAGTAGAATCAAGTATTATTGAAGATCTCTGTTGCGAGTTGCACGAAGAAGCAGACAGCAAAATTATTTACCATGCATGTAGTATCGCTGATCAATCAAACATCGTAATTAGAAGCTCTGATACGGATATTATGATAATTATGCTTGGTAATATGCTACAATTGAAAAATACTTCTTCCCATATCTGGATGCTTGCAGGAACAGGAAATAATGAACGATTTATTGACATTACTAAAATTTATGAGCAGTTTGGTGAGTTACTTAGTAAAAGCTTGGCTGGTTTCCATGATTTACGGGCTGTGATTATAATCCTGCTTTTTTTAATAAGGGAAAAAAAGACCCTTCACCTTATTAAAAACTAATATTGAATACCAAAAAGCATTTGCAGCTCTTGGTGACATTGATTTAACGGAGGATCTTTTACAAGAACTTTTCGACGTGATTCAAAGCTTCACTTGTCAAATGTATAATGCGAAAAAATCGAAAGGTGTGGATGATGGCAGGTTCCAGCTTTTCATTAGTTGTTACAAGGCTGAAGATGTAGATGAAAAATTCAATAAAAAAGTACGCAGTTTTGACGCAAGCTCTGTATCACCCTGTAAAAGTGAACTTTATCAACAATTTTTACGAGCGCATTATATCTCAAGCATTTGGAAAAATGCTTTGCACAAAGAACCCACCTTGTTAAGCCCGCTGGAACATGGTTGGAAAGAACAAGAAAGCTCATACCGTATTCAAATGGTTTGACGGAGATCAACTTCCAAGTTCTGTTAGCGATTTAATTGAAAAACTCCCAGGTAATTTTATTTTAATAGACTCTATATTTACTTTATCATAATGATCTAAGCTTGGCTCAATTCTTATATTGAAATTTAATTTTTACAGAAACCAATCCGTTGGATGATGAAAACCAATCTAATGAACACATTAAAGATTCTGATGATGAATTCGAAGGATAATGCGTAATAATATGAATAATAAAATATAATTGTTTAAAACTACTTTTGTATGCATTTAATTAATAGTGAACCATGTACTAATGATAAATACAAATAAACTTTCCAATTATATGCTCTTATTATAGGCCCATTTTCCCCATCATCCATCTTACGGCAGTAAATATGTACGTCCGTACAATTATAAATGCTATTATACGCATACTAATATATTAAATTGCATGTAGATTGAATGAGTGATGGAGTGAGAGCGATAGTTTTATACATGCATATACTCGCGCCAAAGGTAAATTTCGGTTGTCTGCCGGGATGTTAGAACCGCTGGAAAAGTCTGCCGTGCTAAATACAGGCTTAGAATATTATTATTAACATCATATATAAATTTCAACTTTGTCGAAATAACGTAAATTTTTTATTTTTTTTTTGGATTTTCAAAAATGGCAGCCATGACCTTGGAACCGCCATGGCTGTCTGCCATTGGTTTTTTTCAATACCAATAAGTAAGTATATTAAAATATCCAAGCGGCAGCCTTCTCGCTATGACTTTAAATTTCGTCAAATTTTTACACCTTTCATACCTGCGTGACTCCATAGGAACCGGTGCCGGGCCTAACGAGTCCCCATCTCATGTACAGCAGATATAAGAGTGTAAATGAAAACAATATAGGCTTTGTCGAAATACCGTAAGTCTGCCGGCCACTGGCTCTTAGACTATATGTAGTCAAACGTTGTAGTTGACAGTCTGGTGAAATTTCGGAACTTCTTTACATCACAGCGAAGTTCTTGTATGAAACACTGGAGAGTATTTTCCCTATCTCTTTTTTTTGTACAGCGCCCATAGGTTTTATCTGTAAAGAAAATCCGAAGTGTTTGAAATTTGCCACGAGGCTAGTATTTTAGTAGTAGTGTCGGATGAAAAAGAGTCCTGTCGCGAAAATAGAGAAAAACTGGAGAAAATCTGTCCCAAACCGCTTTTCTATGGTTTTCCGCGAATATCTCGAAAAATAAAGCGAATTTCGAAAAATGTTACGAGAGCAGAATTGTGCTCTGTAAAATCTTCTAAAAAAAAGGTATCTACAAATTTTCCAGTAAATTTTCAACTTTTGGGGTAAAACGCTCTTGAATGTAACCTCTCCTTTTTAATGCTTGGGCCCCTGGAATCCCGGAAATTTTCAATGTTCAAGTGCCGCGCGCGGCTTAAAAAAGGGATAGCTTGTGATACACGGCACGGATTCCAAAAAATGCAAGTGGGTTTTAAACGAAAATGTTTGATTTTTCAAGGCGCAATATCAATCCATGGATACCTGTGTTCATTAAAGAAAATTGAACCTTTTTCAGAATGACGAATTTTATTATAGAGACACTGACAATCGTTGCGTTGTTATTAATCAATGGAATGGTGGGTAATACTGTTTTTCAAGGAGAATAAACCTTGAATGATCCCTTTTAAGGTCTTCATTGTCGCAGGTGTTTAATTTTTCATGTTTGGAAGACTTCTATAGCCAACAAAAATTATCAAAAAATTCTGAAAAAATTTGAAAGCCTTAGGAACATTTACTAGTTTTCTGAGAACAGCTCCATTTGGGTTTCAAACAATATACTTTTCGGGAATTTTTCATAATCCCGGAGTTACTGTAGAATAGAGTTTTTTTCGATTGGTATTTCTCGCGACACAAGTAGATTTGGAAGACACTCTAAAATGAGAATGGAAGAGGAAGGCCCCCTCTTTGTCTTTGTTGGGAACACAACAAATTTGATAGGCTCACATTAACTGCTAAGAGTAAATGAGCTTTACAGCATAATGCAGGCATTTGGCAACATACTGGGAAGTATGTAGTACTACTATTCTCCGATAGATGGCTGGTCTATAGTCATTATTTACAATTTAGTGTGATGAGAGTTAACCTATAAGAAAGCGTGATTTTAGTTATTTGTGAGGTCTGTTTTTTTTTATATTTATTACAGTATTTTCTAAAAGGAAAATTCTTTTGTTGTCAATTAAGGTATGTACTTTTCATATATTATTATGTCTGCTGTAGCAGTACTCTAAATCACCTGAAAAATATTAGTTTTCTTTTGTTGCCATTTTGCTCCATCATGCATTTATGATATAGTATTTGTTGACTGAGTGACTAATGCTCATGTAGTAAAAACAAAGTCTAATGCCTTATATTTTGGCAGTATTCTGAAATACCACACATATGTTATTACATGCTATGTACCATGTGTTTATTTTAGAACTCATGTTAGTATGAATTATGCTCCTTTTTGCCTATTATTTACTCTATATTACTGTAAAATACATTACATTACTGTAAAATACATTAGGCCTAAGTGAGTGAATGGTATAGCTACTAATTAAAATTAATCTATTTTTTACCGTGACATGCAAGGGTTAATTATACTTGAACATCATAAAAATAACACCAACAACCAACAAGGAAAAATTGACTTTTCAAAATACTTACACATTACTTATACATTGAATAATGCCAAGAATGAGGGCAGATATTTGTAATACTAAACTGGAACTTTCTGAAATGGGAGCTAAAATTTGCTCCAGAATAACGCTATTTTTCGTTTAAGTGATTGATAATTATTATGTGTACAGTGATGAAAGTGTCGTGGTAGTGATTATATGTTATTCCAGAGGGAAGGAGATCAGTGTGTTTAGTAACAAAACAGTTAAAGGCTAATTTTTAACTGTGGATACTGTGGAAGTGTGTTTTATATATTTTTATATTTTGTAGCAAAGATTTTAGAAGTGTTTGAGATTAAAAGTGAGTTTTTGAGTGTTACATGGATAAGATCAATAAATATCAAGTACGCTGAAAGACAAATCAGCTATGTAAAGGTGCTTTTAATTTAGAATGGTCCATCAATACAATGTAGATTTTTCTTGAGTTTTAAATTTTGTGGTAGTATGGAATTGATAGAAATAAGTTCTCGATAATTGTCAGATAAGTTGACAGTGTATTGTGGAAGTGTGTTTTAGTGCAGCAATGATTTTAAAAGTGTACTTGAGATTAATGGTGAGTTTTTGATCCTTAGTGAGTGTTACATGGATAAGATCCATAAAAATTAAGTGCGCTGAAAGACAAATCAGCTATATAAAGATCTTGTAAGAAGTGCTTTTGGTTTAGAATAGTCTATCAATACAATTTACATTTTTCTTGAGTTTTACATATTGTGGTAGTATGAAGTTGGTGGAAATTGGTTCTCGATAATTGTCATATAGGTTGTGATGGTACTGACCTAGCGGAAGGGTCTGATAGAATCTGATTCAGATGGACAAATGGATCTAATTAAATAATCATAATATATATCAGGTTCTATCCGGGTTTTGTCCATCTGAATTAGGTTCTATCAGACTCTTTCACAAGGGTGTGGAAGTGTGTTTCAGTGGAGCAATGATTGTAAAGGTGTATTTGAGATTAATGGTGAGCTTTTGATTCCGAATCAATGTTTTAGGATAAGATCCAGAAAAATCAAGTATGCTGAAAATCAAATCAGCTTCTTAAAGTGGTTTCGAGAAGTGCTTTGGGTTTAATATATTATTTAAAATATTTGAAATATTGGGTTGAAGATATCAATATAATTTACGTTTTTTCTGAGATTTAAATGTTAAATTGAGATTCAATTTCTATAAAAACTTGTCTTTTACAGCCTTGTCTTCAATTTACAGATCATGGATGAAAAATGCTTCATATGGGAGGACGACTTGGATAAGGCACCCATTGTTGAAGTAAAAGAAGGTCTACATACTTTGATAGCAAAAAGTCTTGAAAGAGATGATGGTAACCATACATTGTTAAGGGGTAAAACGTTCATTTTGGTGCATAGCGAATGCCGCAGGAAATATACAAATACATCAAGGGGCAACTTAGCGTTCAAAAACCTCACCCAAAAAAGACCTAAGCCATTTGCACAAAACTATAGCCCACCTTCACATAAAATAAGAAAACATTCAATAGCATTTACTTTCTCCAAACATTGCTTCATTTGCACCAAAAAAATAAAACGAGAAATTGTCAATCGTAAATTACGAACATCGCATGCTACTCGGAGTCCTCATTTCAAAGAAAATTTCATAAAGATGTTAGAAAATATTAATGACGTCGGGGCACAAGTGGTGAGAAGGAGAATAGAGTTAGTTGATCTTCTTGCTGAAAAGGCAGAGTATCGCTCTGATTGTTATATGAATTATGTTCATCGGTATGGGCAGGGATCTGGACCAAGAAAAGGACGAGGACGGCCTCCTGACGAAAGGATAGATTTTGTTATGGAAAGAGTTTATGATTATATTGAAAGTAATATAGATAGTCAGTTTACTATGAAAGAACTTGTTAGAGAAATACGGCATGTAAATATTGGCATGACATAACTAACAGATGAAAAACCACCTACTCAACTCTGTGTACAAGAAAGATTTAAAAAAAAATATGATCAGGACATCAAAATTATTGCCAAAGCTAAACCTGGAACAATTGTACGCTTTGGAGACGCTTTATACGCGATCTTGAAAAAATCGTGGGACGACGCAAATAAAAATCAAGATGAAGAGAAGACTAAGCACTTGAAGTCTTCTGCCACAATTATTCCGCATGACATAAGGCTACAAGATTATGACGATTCATACTATCCTCCAAGTGACTCTTTTTTAGACGATATTGATGGCATGATTCCTCCTTCTCTTAAATTATTCATAGACGAATTAATTTTAAAAAATAAGACTGGTGACTTGGAACCATACAAGACGAAATGCAGGGCTATATGCCATTCGATTATCTGCGCTGTCCGCCCAAAATCTTTCATATCACCACTACAAGTCGGGATAGCTGTGATGTTGCACCGGAAATTCGGCTCCCGTCGCATTATTGACATTTTGTCTCGTTTGGGATCTTGCTCATCTTACAGAGAGGCAACTCTTTATGAAGATTGTATGTTGTTAAATGAGCCCGTAACACTGAATAAGGAAATTTTTGCTCAATTTGTTTTTGATAATGCCGATTTTAATATTAATACAATCGATGGAAAGAATACCTTCCATAGCATGGGAGGTATATCAGCTATCACTCCGATTGATTGTTTCGAGAATAGAATGCCTGTTCGGCGTTTGAAAAATAGGCCAAGTGCTAAAGACCTTGCGAAAGTTCAGAAAATTCCATTCTTAGTGTATGAAGGCTCTCCCAATCCTGAATTTAAGAAGATTATTGTAGAGCGGCTGAGTATAGAGGACTTTAATTTTAAAAATATTCCAAACGCAGAATTTCTGTGGATACATGGAAAACTTGAAACGCAAGCTATAGCTGGCTGGAATGGATTCATGGGTATGTTAACTCGGGATCTCCCTTTTCAAAATTCCAGAATAATGTGCTTGCCATTCGTAAATGCATCCCCTAGTGACCGTAACGCTATTTATACTGTGTTGAAATATGCCGCGGAGGAAAGTAAGAAAATGAATCTACCAACTTGCTTCGTTACTTTCGATCAGCCTCTTTTTCAAAAAGCTTTTGAAATTGTAAAATCATGTGAAGACCCTGACGTTGCAAAAATTATTGTCCGTCTTGGAGGCTTTCATCTGCTAATGTCTTTTTTGGGCAGCATAGGTTACATTATGGGTGGAAGTGGACTCACGGATGTACTAAGTACATGTTATGCCAAGGCAACCGTTGATAAAATGCTTACTGGCCATGCTTATTCCAGAGCAGTCAGGGGACATACATTGGTTTATTTAGCTCTTTGTAAGCGCATTTTTAAGGAAGCTACTTTTTCTGAAAAAGAACAGGAAGTTATCGAGAATTGGATGTCACTATGCATAACTGACGAGCACGACTTTGGAAAATTAGAAAAAGCAGTAGATTTGACAGCTGTTAAGGAAAGACTTCTCAAAGAAATCGGGAACTTCGAGATAAGAGGCAAGACTGCAAACTTATGGGTACAGTATATGAAGATGGTAGCAATCGCTAAAAGTTTCATGAGATAAAAAAAAATGGGCAAATTTGAAGACCAGCTCGGATTTATCGAACAAATGATCCCATATTTTCATGCTTCAGGACATCATCATAATGCCAAATCAGCTCATCTCTATGTTCAAGAGATGAGGAAATATATTAAGGAAATGGGTAAAATGTCTTTCTCGCAGCAAAGTTCATTCTCGGAATGCCGTTTACTCGGGATGTTTGCGAGCAAGTAGAAAACTTTTGTAGAATAAGATTTTCCACTTCGGACCAGCATGTGGATGCGAGGGACTCGAGAATTAAACGAGATAATGAAGACTTAGAAAAAATTAATACTTGGTTCGAAACCCTTTCCACATGTTTGGAAATGTATGGGGGAGTCTTAAAATCTATCGCAACTGGGCTGACGGCTAATGACAGCATTGATTGTTATAAAGCCTTCTTTGTTGGAATGAAAAGTGTGCAGAAAATGACTTCCAAAAATTTCCATAATATATCCTTGTCAAGAAAGGACCGAGTCAAACCACTGTCAGCTGTTTCCAATACAATTAAGATTGACGACGATTTCATCCATGTTGATGACATGCTTATATTTCAAAGAATATGTGTAGCAAAACTAACCCAAGATCATTTGAAAGAGTACTTGCAATATGAACTAGCTCCATATCCGATGTCACTTTTTGAGAAAGGGAGATTTCGAAAAACCACGAAGTCTACCCTTTTTGAACTATTTACACATGAAAACCATAGGCCAGATAAACATGAATATATACATATTCTTGACGGAGGAATCCTATTACATCGTGTTGTTTGGCATCAAAATGATTCATTTCATTCTATTTTCAAGAAGTACTTTCAGTACGTGGAAAAAAATTATGGAAAAAAAGTCATAATAGTCTTTGATGGGTGCGACGAAAATTCGAAAAGTATCAAAGCTGTGGAACGTATGCTTCGAGCCAATCGGAGATCTTGTCCAGATATTGAAATTGACGAATCCAAGTCAGCTATTACTACACAAGAAAAATTACTTTCCAACATAAATAACAAGAGGCAATTCATCCAGCTTCTATCTGAACATTTGCAGATAGAAAGCAAAGGGGACTTCGAGATATTCCAAGCTGTTGATGATGCAGATGTTCTAATAGTCCATAAGGCACTCGAAGCACTTGAGCACTCCCATAAGATTCCAGTGATTGTTGCTGAAGATATCGATGTCCTTGTCATAATGACAGCGCTGGCTCCGATTGATAAGGAGATTTATTTTTTGAACATTGTATTTGCCTCCAAAAGCGTTTTAAGACTATAAAACAGGTTAATTACCTACCGTCACGCTTTTTGAAATCGTCATTTCAAAAAGCGTGACGGTAGGTAATTAACCTGTTTTATAGTCTTATTTTTTTGAAATCGCAGAAAGGAAAAACTGAGGCAAAGCTTTATACGCCAAGAAGTCTAGACGCCTATCCATTTTGCAGAGAAAATATTTTGTTCATTCATGCCTTTACTGGGTGTGACACAACATCCTGTTTTTACAACAGACGAAAAAATTCTGTTTTAAAATTATTCGAGGAAAGGTCAAAAGTACAAGGATGCTTATTGAAAAATGCAGTGGAAAGTTTCCGGGAGCCGGATCAGCCAACAACGACAATTTCTAACAAAGGGATGATCTGCTTGTTGGAAATGTACAAGGTTCCAAAAAATATTAATAACATTAACGAATATCGCTATTTACGCTTTACAACAGGCGTATCGGGAAATAAAGCTGTAAAATTAGAAAGTTTACCACCTACGGCTGACGCTGCAGAGCAACATTTTTTTCGTGTATACTTACAAGTTCAAAGGAGGTTATCCCGGGATCTCCCGGCCAATGTTTGGGGTTGGGCTGAAAAAGAGACTTTAGTTCCAGTTACAATGACTGTTCCACCTGCTCCCAAAGAACTTTTGGACATGATGTTTTGCAAATGTAAAACAGTATGCACAACAAAATGCCCTTGCAGGAAAGCAGGATTATTGTGCTCATCAGTGTGTTCCCACTGCTACAGCAACAATTGTGATAATTTGCCAGCTCCTACCGTGATTGAAGACGATATGGATATTGACAGAGAAGAAAAAGATGATTATGAGGAAGATAGCAATGGGACAAGTGATGAAGTAATTGATGAACGCAGTGAGAAATCCAGTGACTTAGAATAATTTGGCCTTCTCGGGGAATTATAAGTGTGCTGGAACATGAATTATTGTGGACGTAAATTTTCTGCAGTAACCGTAGGAAATTCTTTTTTCCACTTTTATACACGTTATGTACTTCAAAAATCAATAAAGAAAAATATTTCTAGCAATTTATTCTCCCAATCCTTCATATTTGTTATAAAATTTAAATGAACTGACAGGTCGCGATAACCTATACTTTTTTCCGGGCTATTTCCTCGCCAAACCGTAAATATTAACCGGAAACCCAATAAGACATTTTTTGTAGAGAATTTCATGATCTTCATTTTTGCTCTCTTCATGTTTTTTTTTCAATATTCCCCTTATTTTCCGAGATATTCGCGGAAAACCATAGAAAAGCGGTTTGGGACAGGGTTTCTCCAGTTTTTCCTCTAGTTTCGCGACAGGACTCTTTTTTATCCGATACTACAACTAAAATACTAGCCTCATGCTAAATTTCAGACCCTTCGGATTTTCTTTCCAGTTTTAATGAATATTCATCTGTGGGCGCTGTACTATTTCGTTGATTCGATGCACCCAAAGACGCGTTTTTTCATCTTCCCCAGCGAATGTAAACTGCCATAGCAGTACCGCCACTTCTTCATCGTCGGCCGCCTGACGAAGACTGGTTTGTGACTTGCTTCCGTGCTCCTTGCTTCATCTAGAAGCAAAATGCTCTTGCAAGAAGCAACAGAGCAAAACACGCTTCTGCTCATAGTAAAAGCATAAACATAGGCAAAAACATTTTGCCCCACGCAAGAGCAAATTGGCTCCTTATCCCATCAAAAGCGCTTTCGCTGGAAGCGAAATGCACATGCTAGAAGCAGCTTTGCTAGTTTGGTGTGCGCCCTGCTTAAGTGAACACGTGTTTTTGTTTCTCGTCACGAAAATGGACTTGCGAAATGTTGCGCAACGGTATGCCATTTCTTTTTGTGTTAGGCCTCTTTCACACACACCGGTTTCAAACCGGCCGGTTGGAACCGGGAGAAAACCGGTGGACTAAATTTGCTCACCGGCAGCCGGAAAATTGAAATCCTTCGTTTGAATTGAAAAAATAATCAGTTTGCTCTGTTCTCGTGATGGAGCGTCACCAAATTATTGCTTTGTTGTTGCTCAATCGTCGCCGTACACGAAAACGTGTCAGAAGAATGTGGGTTCATCCGTTATTAGAAAAACGGGAAGATTTGGGTGCATTCTACTTACATTTTGATGAGTCAAGGCAGTACGAAACGAAATTTTTCAACTACTTTCGTATGTACATATCGTCGTTTGACGAGATGCATGCTCAACTGAAAGATAGCTTGCAGCGCCAGAACACGAAGATGAGGAACTGCATTCAACCAGTGGAAATGATAGCTATAACCTTGAGGTAAGGAAAAATTCATTTTAAAAATTGAGGGGCCGTTTCTGCTACTGGAAAGAGAACAAATTTTTAATTTCTTTTTATTTTAAATAAAATTTTGTACAAGCCAATAGCTTGTACAATAATAAGTACGAAAGTGGTTCAATTTATAGATTCCTTCAACATTGATTTATTTGTTGATTTCCACTAGCTATTCTGGCTCTATTAGGCTACTATAAATTTAGTTATAAAGTACAATAAAATATTGCTAAATATTAAGCATTAAGTATCTAAATTCAAAGGGAACGTATACAAAATACGCATAAAGATTAAACGATGTTTATTAAAGTTTTAAACAAATCACAATCATATACATTAATTCAAAACAACAGGAAACTGCAATCTTCTGAAGAAGTTTCAGATGAGTTCACGTTGAGTTCCCTCTGGCTTTTAATATTGGTGATCAACTGGAGAACCCCCATTTGAAATTGCAAGGTTTCTTCCTCACTGAAATTCTCAAGTGAGGGAAGAACACCTTTGAAAAAACAAAGGTGTCGGTTCTCATTACTTCGGTCCTCTAAAGCTTTTAAAAGTCTGCAATCGACTTCATCTAGTTTACGTTTCTTGAATTTTGGAGCTGGTTTCCTGAAGGCGTCAGCGGTTTCAACCTCCTGATCATTATCGATGGTCTCGTTATCAATGGCCGCTTCTGGACTCTTTTCTAACGAATCAAAGGTTTGTCTCTGTGAAATTGTTTTTTTTTTTTTTAAATTGCAATTGCTCTGAATAAATATATTTTTTGAAAGTTTTAGCCCCTGAACGAGATGCAGACGCATCCTTCGATTTCTTCTCAGATTTTACAAATAAGTCTTTGATGTTTCCCCATTTCTTCGTGACTTCTTTACCTAAAACATCAAATGCTGTCTTTAGAAATATGTGATATTACCTTGTTTTAAATATAGGATTTTAATTATTTTTAGAATTACTGTTATTAATTTACTAATTAATTATTTAACCTTACTATTATTAAATTTCTAATTTTAATTATTTTTACAATTACTCTCTTTAATTACAATTTTTTTGTTTTTATTTCAGGTATCTTTCAAGTGGGTGTACTTTAACTGACCTGTACTACACTTTTCGAATTGGCATATCAACTGCAAGTAAAGTAATCAGCAGAGTTTGTCTAGCAATCTGGTCCATTATGCGCTCACAGTGTATTCCAGAACTGACTAAAGAAATCTGGGAAAGCACTGCCACAGGAATTTGGGAGAAGGGAAATTTTCCAAATTGTTTGGGAGCTGTTGACGGGAAGCACATACGAATAATTAAGCCTGAGGATAGTGGATCCATGTGGTTCAACTACAAAGAGTATTTCTCAATTGTTTTGATGGCTGTGGCTGACGCTAATTACCGGTTTCTATTTGTGGACATCGGCAGTTACGGGAAGGACAGTGATTCGACAATTTTCCGCAACTCTACCCTATGGAAACGCATTGAAGAAAACAAGGTTGACTTACCTGTTGCTAAACCTTTGCCTGGGACAAATGATAGGGGAGACCGGGTCTAGTTGATACAGGGTCAAGTTGATACAGCAACGTTAATTTCTGAACACGCATGCGCTAAGGAGCAAGATGGCGGGTGAATAGGCAACCGATCGATACTCAGTAAGCACGCGTGTGCGGTAGGATCAGGTTCCACTGGTCTGTGATTTGACAAAAGACTGTTTTTTGTGCCCGAAAGTAAATTTGTGCGGTCTTCTTCGAGCTACTGTAGAGTCCATTTCAGTGATTCTATCACGTAGTCCAATACTTTACGTCATTCCTTGAGGAGAGAGGTAAGAATGTTTACATACAGACGTAGTTTAAATTTTAACCTGTTCTCGTAGTTTCGGGGTTAACGTAATGGCGTCGTTTGGGTCAAGTTGATTCGCTTCACGTGGGTCAGATTGATACGGTGTATCAACTTAACCCACACGCTTTTAATCGTGTATTTCTTTTTTTTTTTCAGAAAATGCCGAGAAACTATCAGAAAAAAACTAAAAGGGGTGAAATACCTCTTGAATTGTTTGAGAAAGCGTATGGCGAAATAAAGAATGGCAGAACGTCTTTGCGGGAATCTGCGAAAACATTCGAAATAGATAAAATGACTCTTCTTAGATACAAAAATAAAAAACTCAAACCCAGACTCAAATTTAGACGTCCGTATGGGCTATGCCAAACCTCGTCAGATACTAAATGACCATCTAGAAGAAGAGCTTACACAATATATTCTTATTTGCTCAAAAATATATTATGGTTTGACTCCAAAAAATATAAGGGAAATAGCTTATGAATTGGCTTTAGCAAATCAAGTAAAAGTGCCTGATACATGGTATAACTCAAAAATGGCTTCTGCAGAATGGTTTTCTAAATTTTTAAAAAGACACCGGAATCTTTCTCTACGAGAGCCAGAAGCGACCAGGCTCAGTCGTGCCACTAGTTTTAACAAACATAATGTTTCATCTTTTTTTGAAAATCTTAAAGCTGTCTTTGACAGATATAAATTTCAAAGTAAAGACGTGTGGAATGCAGATGAAACAGGTGTGCAGACCGTTCAACGGCATAGTAAAATTGTAGCTGAGAAAGGAGCTCGTCAAGTCGGGAAGGCTACTTCAGCTGAACGAGGGCAAACTGTCACGATTGCCACTGCAGTCAGTGCTATAGGTAACTTTGTACCGCCTCTTTTCATCTTTCCAAGAGTGTTCTATAAAGACCATTTCATTCACGGAGGACCACCTGGTTGTATTGGAACAGCACATCCATCAGGTTGGATGACAGGGGCTCTTTCGTAATTTTTGTACATCACTTTCATCGACATGTGAAGTCATCGCCTGAACATCCCTGCCTTCTTTTACTGGACAACCATGACCATGGTGTCTACAAGGTCTTGAAATTATTGAAATTCTGGAATTGAAAATTGACTCTTGAAATTATTGAAATATTCTGGAATAGGATTTCAAAATCTTTGAATACTGGAATTTTTAATTTTTTGAAAATTGATATAATAAAAAATGTCATTTTTTGAAAAATTTGAAAATAAAAAATTCGCGCGGAAAGCACAGTCGAAATAGATGAGAGTCCAAATACTATTTCCTTTCCTTTTGCGCCCTCTAACACTCTACATAGAAATCTACTCAGTCATTTGATAAATTTGGTTATATAGACGCAACAAACCACAAAAACATCCAGCCGGCTTGGCAGTTCAAAGATTATTTTTCTTTATTTACAAGATTATTTTTGTAAAGTGACAATTGTTTACGTTAGTTTTTTCCACACATTATTAATGTGAAATATATATTTTCAAAGTAAGTAATATTTGTCTAATTATTTCAAATGAGATTCTTTAAAATAAGTAATTTTAGTTGCGATACATATATGTACCTATATGCTTTGAGGTTAAGTATAACTCGAAACTTTGCCTGTAATGTTTTTCATTATTTCAAATCCAATGGTTTAAAGAAATTAATTTTAATTGTAGTACATGTATGTATTTAATTGTTTTGAGGTTAAATATAACTCGAAACTTCGCATGTAACATCTGTAAATTAAATCGTTATCAAAAAAATATTTTTTTTGTTTATCAGCGAATAACGAATAATATTCAATTGGAAAGTTTACGTTTAAAATATATAATATTTACAATATTTTTTTTAATGTGCAGCAAAAACAATAACGGATCCTGTTAAACATTGAATTATTGTGTGGAAACCTACTTAACAGTAAGAATGAATAAAATTTATGTTCCTAGATTTTACTTAGGTTTCCGATCGAGAATTTGTATGAGTTTTAAACATGAACATTTCTATTTTTTGTTTTAGAAAAGTTTTTTAAAATGGTTAAGGGAGAGTGTCATTTTCGTCAAGAGTGGCTTGATCCCGAACAATTTCCTGAGTTCAGCGGATGGCTTTAAAAAATAAGCGATACAAAAGCCAAGTGTTTAAAATGTAATAACAGATTACCAATTGATCTAATCAACATGGGAAAACATGCTTTGTATTCACATATAAAATCTAAAACGCATCAAAGTAGTGTTAAGCATGCATCTAGTCATCAACCAGTTTTCAATTCATTTTTTACTAATAAAAAAAGTTCTGATGTAAATAACAATAAAGGAGTCGAGGGAAGTGAGAATCAATTAAACCAGTCTACTGTAAGCGTAAATACTGTGATCACTGAAAAATGTTGTGATATAAGTAATATAAGTGTCAACAACAAAAGTTGTATTACTAGTTATGTGACAAATGAAGATGTAACTCGTGCAGAAATTATATTTTCTTTTTGTCATGTGAGTAAGCAAGGTTCTTTAAGATGTTTTTCAGAGATTTCTGATTGCTTTCCTATAATGTTTAAAGATAGTGAAATCGCAAAAAAATTCAAGATGCATAAAGACAAGCTTAGTTATTCAATAACCTACGGTTTAGGACCGTATTTTCAAAAAGTAACAGCAAACGAAGTAAGAAATTGTGATTATTTTGCGATATCTTTTGATGAGAGCCTCAATAAGATTGCACAAAAAGCTCAAATGGATTTGATTGCTCGTTATTGGAAAAACAATGAATTTGTGGAGACTAAATATTTGACATCTTGTTTTTTAAATGATGTGACAGCTGTAGGACTTCTAGAAGGTTTCAAATCTGGTTTGTTAGAACTCAACCTTGATGCAAATAAAATTATCCAAGTTGGAATGGACGGTCCAAACGTCAACGTAAAAATGTTAAGTGATTTGAAAGAATTTTTAACAGCAGAAAATCCTGATAGCCCTAAAATAATTAAAATTGGCACGTGTTCATTGCATGTAGTGAATGGAAGTTTTAAAACAGGACATGCGAAAACTGGTTGGGAAATTGATAAGTATTTAGGGGCTTCATATTATCTCTTCAAAGATTTTCCCACTCGTAGAGGTGCTTTTATGCGCACTACAAAATCTTATGATTTTCCTTTGAAGTATTGCTCCATTAGATGGATAGAAGCTTCTAGAGTGATGGAAAGAGCGAAAAGTATTTTATAGAAGATAAAAGCTTATGTCCAAGCAGTATATAAACAACCTCCAAAATCAAAAAATTTTGATGTAGATAAAGAATTTATAAAAGATGACATGTTGGAGGCAAAATTAGCTTTTATGATAAGTGTGTCTCTAGAACTAGAAAGTTTTTCACGGTAATGCTGCGGTAGAACGTAGTTTTTCTTTTAATAAAGAATTTCTACTTGAAATTTTGCAAGAGCACAGTCTCATCGCTCAAAGAAGTGTACATGACTTCGTAAAAAATTTTAGCAAAATTACCGATATTTGTATTTCTAAAGATATGATAACGGCTTTCAAAAATGCTTCGTATAATAGAGAAGAAGCATTGAAAGAAAAAAAGCAGCAGAAGATTCCGCTAGAAAAAGAAAAAGAGAGTTACAGAATGAAATAAATACATTACATGCAAAGAAGAAGGAAGCATTAGACACTCTGACATATACAGAAAGAGAAATTGAAATGTACGAGAGAGTTAAAAAAACTAGAAAAGTGACTCCTTCTTCAACCAAACTAAATGATAATAAACAAACAGAAAAAAAAGAAAAATAAGTACGCTGGTAATAGGTAATAGTAATATAACAGAGAATTTAGTTTCTGCATTTTTAATTATTTTAGATTATAATTTTATACAGTATTGGCTTAGAAAATGTAATTACATAATAAATATTCCTTTTATTTTTTACATGTAAAATATATTTATAATTTAATTAATAAAATTTAACATTTTTTATATCTGAATTTTGAATATTTAATGTTTAAATGCAAAGATTATTATTGAATATTTAACCAAAAAATTGCAGCTTTTTTTTATTTCATACAATTCAATAAAAAAAAATTAAAAAATGTACTTTTTTATCAATGACTACAAACCACTGTCAATTAAAGAATTTTTTCATGCAGGTAAAACATGTTACACTTGAATTCTAAAAATAATTATTTTTTCATGGAAAATATTTCAATAGGTAAAGAAGGCAGATAAATTTTAAACCACAGACAGACGAGTTCAAGCACCTGAGTGTAGTTCAAGTACCATTCCCAAGCACCTGAGGTTTCACTCGCCTGTCTCTGGTTTAGCTGCGTTGAACTCGCTTTCCCCCGGGCAGAAGCGGCGTAAGGCGTGGGCGACGTGGGCCACCGCCTACGGCCTCGCGGTCCGAGGGGCCTCGGCCTCGAAGGTTTATGCAGCTTTCTTTAACTCATGAAAAATATTTAGCTAGGACCATTAAAAGCCGTGACCGCGAGTAAAGATTTTACTCATCATAAAACGATAAATCCCACCGGCTAGCAAGCATCTGGCAATACTAACTAGCACATTCGTTTTTTAAAAATCTAGTCTAGCAACCAGTGTTGCCAAAGTACGGGTAATTACCCGAACTGCGGGTAAATTTACCTTATGCGGGTAAGGTAGTGGGTATTTTCTATCATTTGTAACACTGCTAGCAACATTTGCTGGTGTTGCGGTGACTGTCGCGGGGAATCCCCGCCATTGAGGTATATAGATAGAGGTGGTGAACTGGCTGAGAAACCGTCCGGCTGGAAAAGAGAGATGGAATCACGCGAGTTCCACTCTTGCGCATGCGTCAGTAGACAAGGATGGAAACGATCGTGTGATGTTTCTGCGTGGACATTTCCACTAAGGGCCCCTTCACACGACGCCACCATGGCCGCGCCACTACGTCAACACATAGGTTCAAATGAGCAGGGGCAAAACATCACGCCACCAGTGATGGCGCCGCCAGCATCTCATTTGAACCTATGTGTTGATGTTCTTGAGGGCCTTCACACGAGCGCCTATACTTGCCCCCTCTATCTATATACCTCTATGATCCCCGCCCGCCGGGGATTTCCCATTCAGTTTGCTTCTCGCCTACGTTCACGCTTCTCGAAGACTGACTTCAAATCGTATATGTCTTCGAAGAGTTCGAAGAATATAACTCTCTATAGAAATTCAATTTGATTTCTTATTTTTATAAATAACTTTGTTTTAAATATAGTAAACTGTAACATCAATACATAAAGGTTATTATAAGTACATGCTAAATTTTTCTTATAGATAGGTCTGGCAATTGAGAATTTGATTTTCAATGTTTATAAAACATTTTGGTATATATTTACAATAACCTTTATACATTAATATTATTGATTCATAAGTTTAAAATAAAGTGCTTAATAGAAATCAAATTGAATGGCATGTATAAGTTCATAAACACTTATATTTTAAAACTTAAAGTCTTCAAAGGTGATTTGTCGAAGCCATGATTCGAAGTCAGTCTTTGAGACCATGCATAAATTGTATGTCTAGATAAATGTATTTGCATTTCAATTTTAAAAAAAATTGCTTAATTATATGTATGTGGCTTACTGCAAATAAAAAAAATAAGTAAGATAGTAAAAATTGCTGGTAGGATATGGTCACTCCAAAATTTTTAAAAGTGGGTATCTAAAGTGAGGAAATAAAGATTTATAATTATATTAATTATGCAATGAGCCTTCACTGTACATGTATAACAATAATGGAATTCAGTACAGTTTATTTTATTTACTAAATGATTTGACAATAAATACATTAAACAAATTTTTCATATCATTAGCTGTCTGAATAATAAGCTCATAATGAAGATCATAACCTCATGAGCGTTCCATACAGTAGCACGTGGCGCTTAAGACAATGACATCTACCGCTTTAAACATTCTATCTATAATTTCATTAATATATTTAATTTTCTTTTTGACGGTTGTATATTAATAATTATATAGAACCTATATAATTATTCTATCTCTATGGTTAAAAGATGATTAATCTTTTAATTTATCTGTATAAATGTAGAAAATTCTGATTTCCTACTTTATGAAAGTAGGAAATGCTAATTTCCTACATTACAATGTATAAAATGCTGGTTTCCTACTTTATGTAGGACTCTCTCGTTTCCTACATTGGCGCGTCAGATTTCTTACATTCAGGTTTAGAGTGTACTTATGCAAAGAAGTAAAAATGTTATTATTGTTTACAGGTTACAGATACAATATACGACCTTCTTATCTAAACATGTCAGGCCCAGGCCCCAAGAGAGATAGAGATATCGGGAGAAAATGGGAATCTGGTTAGCAAAAAGAAAAAGAAAAGCTGAAAGAGCTGTGTCAAATCAGGTTTTAAGTTCAGGTATGATGAAGTTTCTCAAAAAAACTGCATCTGGTAGTACAGAATCATCTGAATCGATTGCTTCCACTTCCAAAAAAGATATAGCCACGTCCGAGACTCCGTTGAATTTAGGAAGTACTCCAGACGCACTGAGTACCGAACCACAGTCGGAAATAGAGATAGGATCAAACTCTAGCCAATCAGAATCTGAAACTGAAACTCCTGTGTTGAGCAGTAGAATTCACGAAGAACAAATAGGTTCTCCGCCAGTTAGCAGCGATGCCAGTGATGTAGTTAAACAAGCATTTGTTAGTTCGGATCCGGGAATGTGGACGTTTCCCATAACGGATTCTCAGCGTCATGATATAGTTCAAAGCGGCCCTACACAGCAGTTAAATAACAGTGATGAAGATTATCCCAAAGACGATGATCATAGGCACTTTTCTAATTTTCATTTCTCAAGAAAACTAATTAATGGTGAAACTCAACATCGTCGCTGGTTGGTTTATTCAAATTCTCAAAATAAAATTTTCTGTTTTCCATGCAGACTACTTGGCAATTCACGAACTCAGATGGTACAGGGAGGGTGCTGTGACTGGAAACACTTAAGTAGTATTTTACAAAGACATGAGAATACCAAAGAACATATGGCATTTATGTTCCAATGGATGACATTAGAGAACGGAATAAAGCATGGAAAAACAATAGACCAAGAAAACGAAAGGCTAATTCGAGAATCTCAAAAACATTGGCACAATTTGTTTGAGAGATTAATTGATATCATTAATTTCTTAGCCTCTCAAAATCTGGCATTTAGAGGTCACAGAGAATCTCTCAAGATAGGCGACGACAGTGGAAATTCTGGTAACTTCATAGACTTGTTTAAATTGGTATCTAAATATGATCCTACATTACGGGATTAAAGACAAACAACTTGCACACCATTATCTAAGCCACGATATTCAAAATGAATTGATCACATTGATGTCAAAAACAATTACCGATGAAGTGATTCATAGGGTAAAAGAGGCAAAATATTATTCTATTTTGGTCGACTGCACTATAGACTGTAGTCGAGTTGAACAAATGTCAGTTATCTTAAGATTTTGTAATACATCAACCGGCACAATAGAAGAAAACTGTATCGGATTTCTTGCTGTCGCTGACACGACTGGAGAATATCTAACTAATGCAATACTGGAAGAGCTAGAAAAAAATGGATTAGATATTCAAAACTGTCGTGGCCAAGGATAGGACAATGGTGCAAATATGGTAGGCATAAATAGTGGAGTTAAAACTCGAGTATTAAATATTAATCCCAGGGCATTTTTTACACCTTGCGGGTGTCATAGTTGGAATCTGCTGTTGGTAGATGCAGCTAATTCTTCTGCGGCAGCAAAAACATTTTTTGGTTTTATTCAGAAAATTTATTTGCTATTTTCAAGATCCAGCAAACGCTGGGAATTGATCAAAGGCAAATTATAGCTTACTATAAAGCCTTTATCACAACAAGGTGGGAAAGCAGAATCGAGGCAGTGAAGGCCATATTATTGCAATTTGATGATGTCGTTGAATGCTTTGAAAGCTTAAAAAAATCACACGGAACAATCAGACACACTCAGTATTGTGATTCGGTTTTGAACGAAATGCTCAGCTTAGAATTTATCATATCATTACATTTATGGTATGAGATATTATCGCGTGTTAATATCATAAGCAAATTATGGCAATCTGTACAAGTCCATTTAAACATTGCTCTTGAACATTTGGGTACATTTTATGACTGGTTCAAAGAATATCGACAAACTGGGTTCGAACAATGCTTGTCTGACGCTCGTCAAATAATTGAGAAAAGCAGTTATGATCTGCCAAAAGACTTTAAAAATAAAAGGGTAGCCAAAAAGAAAACGATGTTCGATTATGAAAGCAGCGATGAACCTATACAGTCTCCCAAAAGCCGGTACGAAACAGATTTTTTTAACACCATGATTGATTCCATAGTAAGCAATATGGATTCAAGATTTATATCTTTAAATCAACATTTTGAAAATTTTGGTTTTCTCTATGATCTAAGCAAGTTAAAAAATATTACAAAAGAGCATATATTAAAAAACTGTCAAGATTTACACACAGTTCTGCGAGTGGGTGAGAGCAGTGACTTCCAACCTTATGAATTATATGAAGAATTACAAACAATGATCCCAAATTTACCCGACTTCATTAAAGATGTGAAACTGCTGCTCCAATACGTAATAGAAAATAACTTAAAAGAAATTTACCCAAATATGTCATTCGAATTTTGTTAACAGTACCAGTAAGTACAGCCTCCGCTGAAAGGAGCTTTTCAAAATTAAAACTAATAAAAAATTATTTAAGAAGTACAATGGGTCAGCGAAGACTTTCAGCTTTGGCATTTTTATCTATTGAAGCAGATACAGCATCTAAGCTGGATTACGATACAGTTATTAAGGAGTTCAGTAAGGCTAAAAGCAGGAAATTTCTGTTTCTTTAATTCTTTACTGTTAGTTATTACTTAATAATGTTAGTTAAAGTGAAGATGTTTGCATTTTTATGAATAAAAATTGACAGTTTCAAAAAAATTTTTCTCTATATAAAATGCGTCCTCTTGCGCCACCAGAGGGCCTCGCAAAATTTATCTTGCCCACATCAAATTTAGGTCTTGCCCCGCCGCTGCCCCCGGGCATCTGGAATTTATAACTCGCCTTTCTCTGGTTTAGCCGCGTTGAACTTGTTTTCCTCTGGGCATCTCTGATGTAACTTGCCTGTCTCTGGTTTAGCTGCGTTGAACTCGTTTTACCATGGGCATCTGGGGTTTAACTTGTCTTTCTCTGGTTTATCCGCGTTGAACTCACTTCCCCCGGACATTTTGGATTTAACTCGCCTGTCTCTGATTTAATGCCCGTTATCGTTCAAAAATCACATACCGCAAAAGTCGGTAATTAAGTTGTACATATGGGCTAAAAATATTTTGCGATAAATCGGACGGTCTGGTCACTCGTATAAGATTACCGTCTTCGGTTTGAGACAAGATGAACTTACCTACTTCAAATTTCAGGTTTGGGTTTAACTGTCTACAGTTTTAAAAACAATTAACTTGATTTATCCCAGGTTCTTGGGTTTAAATTTACCATTAACGGTTTTAAGTGTGTTGAATTCGATTTTTTTAGGATTACTCGGTACAATATTTCATTATAAATAAAATTCAAAAACCCGTAAAAAATATTCTGGAAATTTCTTAAAGTGGGTTATGGAAATTCTGGAAAAATTCTGGAATCGCGAGAAAATGTTTTTGTAGACACCATGATGACTCACACGTATCTATAGAAGTGTTAAATTTCTGCAAGAACAACCGTGTCATTTTACTTTCGTTTCCACCTCACACATCCCATCGTCTTCAACCGCTAGATAAATCAGTTTATGGACCATTTAAGAAGTTTTATTTTTCTGCTGCCGACAACTGGCTTACAAGCAACCTAGGGAAGACCATAACCCTATATGATATTCCCTGTCTTGTCAAGAGTGCTTTCGCAAATTCTGACACCAAACAATATCATAGCAGGTTTGAAGTCAACTGGAATAATGCCGTTCAACCCACATATATTTAGGGATGAAGATTTTTTGTCCAGCTACGTCACTGATCGTCCAGTTGGACCCTCAGCATCAGCAGAAATCGAACCAACCGTTGTGAATTTAACAGGGGAGTCTTCAACAGCTTCTTCGCCTACCGTAAAGCCGGAACATATTCGGCCACTTCCAAAGTCTGGAGAACGAAAAAGGAGTGGAAAAGGTAGGCAGCCATTGAAATCAAGTATCCTCGCAGATAGTCCAGTAAAAGAAAGAACTGAAAAAGAAACAACAGAAAGAGAGTTGAAGAAATTGATAAAACAAGAAAAAGCGAAAATGAAATTATTTAAATCACTTAGCTGTAAGCAAAATGAAGACAGCTGTAAAAAACAAAATGTCAAGGAAACAAAGAAAAGAGCGAGCTCAAAAAGAGGAAGCCAGGAAGTCGAGTCCGATTCTGAGGGATGAAGAAACATTTTGTTTAGTGTGTCTGGAAACCTACTCTACATCTAAACCAGGTCAAGACTGGATTCAATGCATCTCCTGTAAAAATTGGGCTCACATAAGCTGTGGAGAAGATAGCCCTACTTACACTTGTATCAACTGCCAATCAGATGTGTGCTTGTCATCTGACTCGGATTAAACATTAGGCCTATAGTTTTATAAGCCTCCTTTTGTTTTTGAACTATTTTAAAATTTTAGTTTTATTATTTCTATTAGAGTTTTGCTAATCGCCACTCTAGTGTTTAGTTTTTAGTTACAAGTTACGGAACTCGTTTGCCTTAAAGATAGAGTTTTTTCTTATTTAAATGAATTTGATTACAATGTGTATTATGAATTAAGTATAATTAATTCAATTTTACGTTTAATAGAAAATATAATAATGTTTGATTTAATATTCAACTTAATCACAAAGGTTGTATGCAAAGCATTCCTAAAATTGTTTTTAATGGATTTAGTTTCTTTTTCTTTAGTATTTTAGTGCTTATCCTCTGTACTTATAATAAAATCTGGTTTAATAAAATTTCTAACATCATTTCATTCCTTTCTCCTCAGCGCATCAATCTACTCACTTGAGTATCAACTTGACCCATTCACGTATCAACTTAACCCACGCTGGGTTAAGTTGATACGTTTTGTCATTGTATATAAAATTATTTTTTTCTTATAAATTAACTTTTACAAAACCTTGATAGTAGTTTATTATTATAGGTAAAAAGTAGTTTTACTAAATGACATTTTATTTGGATCTGTAGCATTAAAAACAAAAATTATAAAAATAAAAATGTAAAAAGTGTATCAACTAGAGCCGGTCTCCCCTATACCCATACCAATTTTTTGTTGGCGACGAGGCAGTCCCCTTTCACGAGCACCTCTTGAAACCATATCGGTGACAACAAATTTCTTTCAAGAAGAAAGTCTTTAACTATCGGTTGTGCAGGGCCCGAAGATACGTGGAATGTGAATTTGGAATTTTAACGAATAAGTGGAGAATTTTTCATCGTCCACTCAACGTTAATATGAACTTAGCGGTTGATATAGTAAGCCATGTATGGTTTTACATAACTTTGTCCGCAACCGAGATGGCTATAACTGCGAGGACACTTTGACAGTAGTAGGGCTAGAGGAAAACGATACCGAGGCAAATATTCGTGGAAGTAAGAAAGCAAATCGATGGCCTAGAATGAAAACCTCGTATCTCAAAATTTTTCAAAAATCACTTTTTTGCATGTTTGGGTGTAAAACCTCGTATCTCATGTTCCCAGACAAGAAAAAAAAAATACTTCAACATCGTGCTGGCACCTATCGGCCAAATATCAAACCTCGTATTCGGTGTAGTAGTCATGTTGAGTGTGAAGAGCACGTATATTGTGAGTGTTTACTGAGTTGTTTATACGAGATTCTATTGAACTTCTAGAAGAAATCAGCATTGTTTCACACTGGATACTTATTCAGGTAAGGGTATTTTTCCTATATTGCTAATTTAAATAACTAAAACCCATGTAACAAACCGTTATTTGATGATCTGAATTGCTGCTATAACAAGGAAAACCTTGTATATAAGTTACAAAGCGAAGGTGTAGAATGAAAAACTCGTAAGTCAGAGAGACGAGTGTTTCATATATAATTCAGGCATTGGTGTTACGGTCCCCTGTGATTTGGTAATGAGTTACGTGGTCTTCTCACTTACATTTGAGCTGGCCTGATTGCACTCCACTAAATTACAGGTAGTTGATTATTTAATAATTGATTAAGTAAACTAAAGAGAGTAATTTTATGTCGTCATCGTCAGTTTAATGCCGTGGTATTTCTTTCTTCAGATGGCAGGCCCAAGGGGTTCTAGGCTTGTGAAGATGGCTCTTGAGATTCTTAAGGACAGGGAATGGTAAAGGAATAACTGAATCTAACAATACTGGTTCTGTATGTCCAGACACCGAAATCATTGCCGATCAAGCTGAAGATCATACAGGTTAGTTGTAATCACTGATTCATTTAAAAATTAGAAACGCATAACTTTCCGAAAAATGAAATCGTGCAAACAACTGCAGTAGACTTTCGATTATTCGCGGTAATAGGGGGATAAAAACCGCGGGTAATTGAAAACCGCAGGTAAGCCGCAAATGAGAAGAAAATGGTGTTTAACGAGCCATTTGCTACATTAAAAATTGTTCAACACCAAGAAAAATAAATTACATTCACTGTTGGCAATCACTATCTAAACTGAACCTGATAACGGAACAAAAACAGCAAAAATAGTCAAGGTCGTTGCACGGTTATTTCCCCTGTTGTGAAAGACAGGGCGGGGGGACATTGTGGAATCTCTTCTGAGGTACAGTAGGCCTACAGTCAAACACAATAGCAATCCCTTCTGATATACTACAGTGAAACACAAGTAGTGACAAAACACTTCGAAATTTTCTTGAAGGAAAAATCAATTTTTTTCCTCTGCGTACCGCGGATAATCGATAATCTACTGTAACATCTTTAGTAAGCCGTTTTTGATCTCACGGAATTGCACAATATACATTTCCAGTTTCCTTGGATATATAAGCATAGTATTCATTGAATCCAATAATTTTAACTCAATGGAGTATGTTTTATTCCACAGAGTTTCACAGTAGGTATTGGTAAACTACAACTCCCCTGTCGCGAGTTTGTCTACATAAGCATGGGAAATTATTGGGTTATTGCTTTTTTAATTTTTCTAATCCTAAACTGTTATTTTTAGGTCAAGAATGTGAGTCAATACAGCCCAGAAATGAAAATAGCATTACTATCCCAGACGTCAATGGAGGTGGTAACTACCATCAGGAAAGTCAGCCTCAAGATGTTGGAGATGGTTTCTATCACCACACATCACAAGACAATAATTATTCTCTTCAGACTGTTAGAGTAGTAGGAAGCTTTCCATTACTGGAGATGTTCAATCTTAATGACTCATCATCACTAAACAATAGTAATTTATCTTTCAATCCAGTAAATAATGTTTTTGAAGATATTCTGTCACTGCCAGTAATATTAAGTGATTCAGTTCTGCCAGTTGAACCAGGAAGTGAATCAGTAGGCCATACTGTATTGAATAATTCATTTAATTTGATTTCTGAAGAGTTAAGTCAGGTACCAATGTTCATGCAGTGAATAAGGAGAATGAAAATGTAGGAGAGAATTTGGCTACTATTTTAAAAGAAGTTAGGCATAATATTTCTGATGATCATGATGAAGAACCAATTCATCACTTGAATGACGTTGAGTTGGTTGACAATCAGGAAGAAAATGGAGATTTCCTAGACAACAATTTATGAACCCTGAAGTGAGAGCGATCTTGAAGAAAGTTATGATGTAGCAAACCATAGTAAGGAATTGTCTCAAAAACGAAAACGTGCCAAACGAGGAAGAGCTGAGAAAAGTCAATGGACAGCTACTAAAAACAAAATTAAAAGAATGAAAGGAGAAGAATACGAAGGACGGAGGAAGTCTGAGAAGGGTAAAACAGTGTTTGATGTCAAAAGACCAAAAAGGAGTATTAAACCTCGCTGTTCATGCGACGGAAAACAAAAGCACAAGTTCAAATGTACACAGATCACTGACGAAAGAAGGCAACAAATTTTTAAAAACTTTTGGGCTTTAGATTGGAACCAAAGGAAGGTTGAAGTACATCATCTTGTGGATCTAAAGGATGTGCAACAAAAGACAGTATCTGGTACAAAATCTAGAAGAAGTGCCTCTTTACTTTACCATCTCAAACCTCAAAACAACTTAGAGAGAGTACGTGTATGTAAGGCAATGTTCCTAAACTCCCTTTGTGTAGGTGAATGGATGATAAGGAACTGGGTATTGCAGAATAAGAAGCACAGACAAGATGACAAAAATGTAAATAACGACGCACATGAACAGGACGATGAAGATGTAGAAACCGAGAATACAGCACCAACTAGAAAGGAAAAATGCAGCAGTAATGAACGAAAACTAGTAACTGACTTTTTCAATAATCTCCCCAAACTAGAGTCACACTATTGCCGAAAGGATACAAACAAACTGTATCTTGAACCTCAGTGGCAGTCGAAACCACAGTTTTCAGGGAGTACCAATTGTAGGCTATAGTAAATCTGAGGGAAAAGAACATTTAGTTGCGTCTAGTTTTACATTTTATGAAGTATTTGAGGCTCATAATTTGGGACTGGACTTTCCTCTCCCAAAAAAGATCAGTGTGACTTGTGTTGTGGTTACCAACAAGGCAATGTGAGTGAACCCGAGCATGTTGCCCATATAACAAGAAAAAATGCAGCAAGAGAAGAAAAGACTAAAGACAAAGAAGAAACAGACGAAAGAACTGCAGTTTTTACTATGGATGTTCAAGCAGTTCTTCTATGCCCTTTCTTAAAAGCTTCGGCTCTGTATTATAGGAGGAAATTAAAGTTCACAACTTCACATTTTATAATTTGAAATCTTGTGAAGGGTACTGCTACCTCTGGGATGAATGTGAGGGGGGAGTAAATGCAATGGGATGAATTTGCAACGATTGTTACTCACTTCATTTCAAAAGAAATCAATTTGGATATAGTCAAACACGTCATCTTGTACAGCGATGGTTGTACAAGCCAGAACAGGAATGCAATAATGGCCAATGCATTGTTACTGGCTTCACATAAAACTGGGGTGACAATAACCCAAAAATATTTAGAAAAGGGCCATACACAAATGGAATGCGATAGCATTCACAGTAATATAGAAAAAAAGATGAGGAACAGGGAAATTTACTCCCCAGCTGGGTATTTTGAGGTTTGTAAAACGGCCCGAATTAAACCCCAACCATATAAGGTAGAACAACTTGATCACACTTTTTTCAAGAGGTATAACGACCTTAAACTATTAACGTCAATTAGACCTGGTACAAAAAAGGGAGATCCTTTAGTAACCGACTTAAGATGTATCCAGTATAAACCTGACTGCACAATACAAGTAAAACTGAACCATCAGGATCAATATTTAGACCTCCCAAGAAGGAACAAAGGGAACAAGAAGCCTTCAGATCGCAGTGTAGAACGTCCTCCGCTGTTCAACTCGCGGTTACCAATTGATTTGGTAAAGTTTAATCATCTTCAAGAGCTGAAATTTGTAATCCCCAAAGACGTTCACTACTTCTATGACAACTTGCCACACCAGTAATTCCTGCAGAGAAATGTGGTACGAACATCTTCTGTTGATTGAATTTTGACATAGCTAAAATATATTTTGCCAACTTAACATAATGACGATGTACATTTTAGACTTTAAAAACAGTTAAACAATAATTATTTTACTTTTCTATATGAAAAAATTGTTTTCATGCAAAGAGCAATGCAGTTGTAACGAAAGGTCGTCTCCTGATATGGTAAAAATCACTTTACCTTGTATTAATCCACTCTTCTTTATTATTATTTTGTATCAATTAACTAATTGTGTAGCAATAGATTTTATGTTCCACCTAACTCTTTAAATTGTGTATATTATGTGATGGAATAAACAATTTTAAAACATCTATACTGGCATTTTTGTGTGTTTTATAAAACCCTAATCACTGAAAACAAAAGTAGATGAGGTATTTCACTTACAACATGTGCAAACAAATTTCAAAACATTTTTATAACAACAATTTAGCAGCTAATAACCAGGTATCTTGCATAAGTCACAAGCAAGAAAACCTCGTAACTAAGAATTAAGAGTGAATTCCACGTAACTCAGTTAACACGTATATAAGAAAACCTCGTAAGTCATCATTGTACTTGTATTTACAAAAAAAATGTTAAAATAACCTCTTTATAAAGCTTTGCGACACAAACTCATAAATTGAGAGCACAACAAAATATAATATAGTACAATAACAAACCAGGAAAATAGTTTTTTGTGTCTCCTGTAAAATGTAAGGGGCCATCCATAAATTACGTCACATGTAAAGGGGGGGAGGTGGTCGACGAAGTGTGACATTGTGTGACAAGTGGTGGGAGGGGTCCTAAGTTTCGTGACGTCACATTTCAAAATCTAATATATCTAAGTATTAAAACGCGAAATTTGAACTGTTAACGAAAAACTTAAAAATATTTCCAACTCTATCTGTATAAACATAATGTTTAAATTGTTTTATTGGTGAGTTCACACTCGCTCTAAGTACTATTGTCACGCGCCGGCCGCATGAGCCCTTTGACAAATGCCGCCACACGCACCGCGCCTCGCCGTGATTTCATTGTTTCTATTTCATTCGACAATTGATTTTCGCCGAGTGAACGACGTCGTTTTCTTAGTTCTGCTATTTTGTGATTTTCAACTTTATGAAACAAGTTTAAAATGAACAAAAAGAGTGATTTAGGTAATCTTTACCGTAAACTATATGAAGCATACAGTGCAGCTTATGCTGATAAAAAAAAACAAAATGTACAAGAAGAAGTTAACACCTTATGGAAAAGTTTGAAAAGTAGTGACAATGTTGAAGGTGAAGTGGAATCTAAAAATCAAAGAATTGCGAATAAAAATGACGAAAAAGAAAGCGACACTATGAATTTTTTTTCGAAAATTCCTTCGTCGTCAACATCACGAATACAACTAGAGCCCGAGGAAGTAAAAGTAAGTTCGAATTTTATAATAACAACCAAATTAAACTGACTAGGTATACTGGGTCGTTCCGCGGAACACTAAATATGTATACAGGGTGGAAACGATAAGTGATCTCATCGATTATTATTTTTTAACTATACAAGATATCGGAAAACTGATCACTGATCCTGAAAGTGCTTCACAAGCTCTATCAAGGCTGACTACCTTAACATCGTAAGGTAGTCAGCCACGCTGTAGTAGGCTTTTGCTATTAACTTACGTTTTACAAGAGCTTTAAAGAGTCATGCCCACTTTCATACATTGGTTTGCACCGAAAATTAAAATAAATTTAGAAGGCTTCAAATGTATTTAAATGTTTAGAGTATATTACCAGGAATAGATTGCTATACTTGAAATATTTTTAAAACACCGCATAATTAAAATATTTCGAAATGAAAATATCAGTTTTTCTATGAACCATGAACATTTACATACAAAAACTTATTTTTATCCCGGGGTTGTAAAAATATTTCAAGTATGTAGAAATATTCTTTAGGAACTCAAAATCACTTTTAAAGTCATTTTATCTTCTCTAAAAATCTTTTTTTTTTTTTTGATGTAAAGTGGGCATGATTCTTTGTTTAAGGATAAGTTTTGAATATCAATTGGAATTTTATTATAAAAGCGAACGCAGTTGCCGAGGAAAGAATAGTTAATCTTGTGTAACCTAGTCGTGGGCACAGTTAGTTCATGTTTACTTCTGGTATTATAAGTGAAAGTCACCGACTTTTTTAAAACAATTAATATTTTTGTGTATATATAGTATATTTTCATAGATATATTGGCCAGGCAATGTCATAATATTTACTTTGCCAAATATTTTTTTGGCAAATGGTATCAATAATGGTTAATAATGGAAAAATATAGTGTGAAATGTCCATATTCAGCATTTTACATGTTTATTTTTAATTGCAGGGAATACTATACAAGGCATACCAGAAGACACTAAAGATATTGTTATACAATCAAGTGAATGCCAGTTACTTCAAACAATACCTAAACCAAAGCCTAGTCAGAGCGCTTCTAGGAATAAAATTGTAGTTCTAGAATCTGAGCTCAATAGCTTGTTGTTAGCACGCGATACTGGTATAGCTACAGATGAAGCAATAAACAGAATAGCAACTTTGAGGAAAGATATTCACAGGGGCGGATCTATATAAAGGCTTATTGGGCTTCAGCCCAGGGCCACGTGGATATAAAGGGCCCCCAGCCCCAATAGAAGACATCGGACAATATTGTGAATTAAAAAAATCTATCATAAGGTTGGCAACACAGAGATCAATTAAGCCGTGTGCGCGCCTATCGAACGGAATGGAGGATTCCCCGTGGCTTATTTTGGTTGTATATCCTCGTGTCTTAATAGCGGGGGACTCCTGCCGCTTGTTTTCGGTGTATTTTCTCGCAAACGCACTCATTTGCAGTCGAACAGGCTTCATGCATTAATTGTTGGCGGGTAACAAATTTTTTTTTCGCACTTCTCTACTCGTCGTCAAAGTGACAAACTAAGTGTTATTGTTTATAGTGTACTGTGTTTAGTGTTTAGTTTACTAATAAGTTGAAACTTAAAGGTTATAAAGATCGGACCTTTCTCTTATTTTAGTTATAATTGAAAGTAATCAGCAAATCCAGTGATCTTATATAAAATTTCCTGTTTTTGGTAAGTACGTATTACCATTATTTATTACTAAGCAATATAATTATTTAATTATACTGTAAGTAGGTACAATAACTTTCAATAATTGGAATAACTCATTAGATTAAATTATTAATTCAAATACGGATTCCATTTCTTGACGGAATCTTTTGAAGTTTTGAATTAGAATTTTCAAAATACTACTCATTTTTTTGTATTTTCTTGCGATTAGAATTTCATGTTCTTAAAACTACAAAATATATTTTTTTTTCACTGATATTAAAAATATTATTTTATATTAAAACTATAAAAGTCAAAATTATGTTCCCTTATCAGCACCGAAATATTTTTAAAATATTACTAAAAAATATGTGCAATATTTCTTTAATATTGCAAAATATTTTATAAATATTTTTTCAATATTATAATGTCCGCGAAAAAAGATGGAAAAAAATATTTCTTAGAAATATTTTCAAAATATTCTCAAAAAATATTTATAAAATATTTAAAAATATTGGGCGTTGATAGGGTATTTTATCGTCAAACAAGGCGTCTTGAAAATTATTTTTTATTCCAAACCTGTCGAGTAGGATATCAAAATCAAGGGGTTTAAGTAGCGATCACAAAATATATAATTTATCAAAATCGTTTACTTTTCACTTATAAACTATTTTACACTTTAATAAATTTATTGCTTATCGCAGTCAGCTTTAAGTTTTTTCAAAAACTGTAACTTGTTGTTTTTACCTTATTTTTCAATAATAAATGAACTCTAATCAATTTTTAATGAAATTTTGTGAATCGCTGCACTCATTACAAAGTATCAAAATGTTAAGAAAGGGATAATATTACAACGATATCTCTATTGTTATGTTTATGTTCAGAAAAATATCAAGTTCTTTGTTTATTTTCAGAAAAATATCAAAATCTTGTTTTACAACATGTCTACTAGAAAATATAAAAGTGGAGCTGAAAAACGAAAATTACAATCAGATCGAGAAAAAGAAAGAAATAAATGTGCAAAAATTGAAACTTTTTTTAAATTAGAAGATAAAAACGAGAATGTAATAGCTACATATCCGTTGACAAGTGAAAAGGAAGAGACCTTATCCGAAGAGAATCTAACCGAAGGAACATCGCAATACCAAGAAAAAAATACCAGTGATGAAAATGTGCAAGATCTTGCCTACCAGCAACCCTCTGATCCCTCTGAGAACGATATTGTTGTTCAGCAAGAGGACAGCCATACCGAGGCGGAAAGAAATTTAACAAATATAGGCTTCAAGTTTGAGAAATATGTTGACGTGGGCCTGTGGCCAGTATTGCTTAATAATGAGTTTATTCAAGACATCCTCTCACATGAAATAACTGACTTCCAAAATAAAGATCCGAAAAATATATATTCAGCTTCAATAAAGAAATACAAAGAACAAAACAGATCATTTTCAAATAGGTATTTTGTTAAGAAAATGAAAAATGGCCAATTACTGGAAAGGTCTTGGTTATGTTATTCAACCAGTGTCGGTAGTGTATTTTGTTTGCCTTGCAAACTTTTTTCTAAAACCCCTTCTCAATACACAACCGGATTTTCTGATTGGAAACACATAGGAACTTGTTTAGAAAATCACGAAAATTCTGATGAACATAAGAATTCAATGTTAGTATGGTTGACACGAAGAGAAAATAAGTCTGTTTTAGACAAGCAGCTTCAGGAGCAACTAAGGAAAGAAACAGAATATTATCACAATGTCCTAAAACGGGTTATTGCAGTAGTCAAATTTTTGAGTGTAAGGGGCTTAGCATTCAGAGGTTCTGAGGAAGTATTTGGTTCTCCACATAATGGTAATTTTATGGGTGCTTTGGAGCTATTGGCAGAATTCGACCCATTCATCCGTGAACATATCGAACAAAGAGAACTGCGACCAAAACCGATAATATCGTATTTATCAAAAACAGTATATGAAGAAATCATTGAGATTATGAGCAAACAGGTAATTAAGCAAATTATAACTCAAATAAATAACGATGACACAAAGTACTATTCAATTGTGATGGATTCTACCCCAGATCTGTCTCACAATGATCAACTAGCTATTGTATTACGATACTGTTTTCAGGGAAAAGTGTATGAAAGGTTCGTATCGTTCATTAAAATTAGTGGTCATACTGGCTTACATTTATTTAATATTCTACAAGAGTTTTTAGAAAGAAATGGACTACTACTGGATAATTGTAGGGGGCAGTCTTATGACAACGCTGCTAATATGGCGGGTCAATACAATGGTCTACAAGCACTACTAAAACAAAAAAATAAATCCGCAGATTATGTGCCGTGTGCTGCGCATTCCCTTAACCTAGTTGGTGAAGAATCTGTTTAGGTTGCAACTAAAATTGTGAACTTTTTTGGAGTTGTGCAAAAAGTATACGTTTTCTTTTCCGCTTCGACCCACAGGTGGGAACTGTTCCAACGTGAAACAAAACTAAAATTTACTTTAAAAAGTTTGAACCAGACCAGATGGTCTTGTCACTATGATGCAGTTAAAGCTTTAAAAAATAATTATGATGACATTTTGAAAATTTTCAAAAGTTTTAGTGAAAATGAGTTTCGAAAAGAGGCAGAAAATTTATTTAATAAACTGACGAAGCTCGATACTGTAATTTTAATAATTTTTTGGGAAGAAATTTTAGAGAGATTCAATTTAGTTAGCAAAAAATTACAGAGCCCTGGTTTAGATATTTGTGAAGGCAATAAGTTAATTATATCATTAAAAGAGTTTGTAAGTAATATACGGCACCAATCAGATCAAAAACTAAAGGAATACGAAGAGAAAGCTAAAAAGTTAAGTACTAGTGTGAGAACAGAATACAGTGACATAAACAAGAGACGCATTACTTTAAAATTTTCAGATAAATCTACAGACAAAGTCTCAGTATACGGCGCAGAAAAATTTAAAAGAGACGCGCTAAACGTTGCATTGGATAAGCTGATCATGGATTTAAATAGAAGAAGCCAAGTCTATGAGACATATAGCAAGAAATTCAAATTTGTAATGGATTTGCAAGACAAAAATATGGAAAACATCGATCTGGAAAGTGTACGTAATATTGTTGATTATTATTCAGATGACGTAGACGAACATTTAGTGAATGAGTGCATTAAGTTAAAATCTTACTTAATACAGTCTAAGCCAGAGTCTTACACCTCTTGCAGTGAAATTTTTATGCTAATTTATGAAAAGCAATTTGTTGATGTTTTCCCAAATTGCTATACTATCTTGAAAATTTTTTTAACGTTGCCAATGACTAGCTGTGAAGCGGAGCGCTCTTTCTCCAGGATGTCGTATATAGAAAACAAATACAGGACAACAATGTCGAACGACCGACTAAATCATTTATCAGTTCTTTCCATTAATTTTGATTTAACTAAGGAGTTACAATGTGATGAGCAAATAAAAGAATTTGCGGCACAAAAATGCAGAAAGGTTGCTTTATAATTTATATAACATGATTGCACGAAACCTGTTGATTTCTTTTGCAATAATATCTTACAATGCTGTTTATGTGTCTAAGTCATATTAAATAAATCTAATAATTTATTATATATATTGTCCTTTTTTTCTATACTGTGTACCTAGTACATCATTATCTAAAACGGTTTTTTTATTGGCAGTTAGTTGACAATTTAGACAGGCCCCTTAGTAATATTAGCCAAGGGCACCACAAACTCACGGTCCGCCCCTGGATATTCAGCAGGAAAAAAACATATTGAAGCGAAAGATTAGCGCAGCGGAACGAAAAAAAAAGTCGCGATTCGAAAAAACTAAAAATTTTAGAACTTTGTGAAAATAATACCGACCTATCAGCAGCTCTAAAACTTCGAGATACTGTTGGTCGGCCTAGAGTAGAAGAAAACCAATCCGGTATACTTGAAGTCATAAAGGACATTGCAGTTTTTGATGGCGCAGCTGATGATCGACGTCGCACTGAAACTATAAGGTGCTGCAAAACATTGGACGACTTACAAGCCGAACTTCATAAACAAGGATATAATATCAGTCGATCAGGGTTATACTTGAGACTTCTTCCCAGACGAGTCAATACAGAGGAAGGAAAAAGACACGTCGTAACTGTTCCTGTTAAACTATGCAAACCAGACTCTACGCTACATTTGAAACATAAAGATGGCACATTCTGTACTGCTACGATAAGAATCCTTGAATCTTTAGCTTCAATTTTGGGCCCTGATCAAGTTTTCTTTTTATCGATAGATGACAAAGCACGCGTGCCATTAGGTATTACAGCAGCAAACGCTCAAGCACCAATATTAATGCACCTTGATTATCGTGTAAAATTACCGGATCATGATTTCGTGGTCGCGGAAAAACATAAACTTATTCCCTCTGTTTATGCAGGTATTGTAATAAAGAAAGATGGTGAAGGGAAACCTGAAGCTGTGACACACTCTGGGCCTACATACGTAGCAATTCGTAGTGGAAAGCATTCTTCCTCTAATGCAGAGACTCATGCCACAGACATACATAGACTTTCTGAAATACCTGCTTTCGAAAACTTTATGAGAACTCGAGAAGGTTTTGTAAAACCCGTATTTATTTTTACTTGCGATGGTGGTCCCGACGAAAATCCACGATACGAGCGAGTTATAGTTTCAGCTATACAACATTTTAAAGATTTTGACTTGGATGCTATTTACATTGCCACAAATGCTCCAGGAAGAAGTGCTTTCAACAGAGTGGAACGACGAATGGCGCCTCTTAGTCGCGAACTTACTGGTGTTGTATTAAAACATGACAATTTCGGTTCACATCTCGATTCCAGTAATCGAACTACTGACTTGGAGCTAGAAAAACGAAACTTTGAGAGTGCAGGCATTGTGCTGGCTAATATTTGGAGCCAATTGGTCATTGATGATTTTCCTGTGGTTGCCGAATACACTGTGCCAACAGATACTAGACTGGATATTGAACAGGCTAAGGTATTGAAAAATGATGCGACTTGGTACGCAAATCATGTGCGTGAATCACAATATTTATTACAAATAGTAAAATGGAAGTTGTCCCGTGTTGTGGTGTGCGACGATCTAGCCTTTGGCGATTATTACGAGAGGGGTTTTTACCACCACCTGTTTTAATTAAACAGACGTCAAACGGGTATGTAACCATAGAAAAAGATGACTCCGAAGGTAAATTCGCTCCACTGTTACTTCAGCTATCTTTGGATCTCCGAGCGTCATCACATTTGAAGCAAGTTCCGTATGATAGCTATTGCCCCAGCGTCGAGGCATACTTGTTTAAGCGATCGTGTGTCATCTGTGGTCTATATTTTGCATCATACAAGGCCACTAACCAACACAAGCAATCACATAAAAGGCAACAAGAAGTTTTGCCCATCGCGAAGATTCGTCCTCAAAGAATTGCTGCTAGACGTGCCAGAGAAATTCTTTGTTTGGATGATAATGATGATGCTATATGGTTGGATGAAAAAGATGTTGACACAACGAATGTTCCTGACATTAACAACCCAAACGAGAACGAAGTGACTGCTATGCCAGTTATAAATAATTTAAAGGAGTGGGTTCAAAGTCCATGGACTGAAGATGATTAAGTTTGTATCTTTCATAATATAAGTAATCGTTTTTTGTTTTTTTAATTTTTCAAATGTTTGTTTGATGTTGATTTTATAAAAAAATAATTTAAATGGAAATAAAACTAATTTCGGAACTGCTGTTTTAATTTAATAATTTCTAGATGTAAAATTGCAAAAATTGTGACGTCACACTAGGGAGGGGGGAGTCTCACAAATGTGACCAGCTGTGACAAGGACGGGGGGGGGGGGGGTCAAAAAATGATGAAATTCGTGTGACGTAATTTATGGATGGCACCTAGTTAGTGAGAGTTACGAGGTTTTCATTCTAGGCCATCGAAATATAGTACGGAATGACGTGGCCACTTATTTTTTCTCAGAAGCAGGACACCTGAAGTGGCAGATGTCAAAAGTCTGAGCTTCTTGAAAATCAGTTAGCTCTAGAAACTGTACCACACACCCAGGCCAGGATCTGTATACCCGCAGACCCCGCGGTGCGGGGGGGCCCACACCTCTGAACGGCACAAGGGGGCCCAAAAGGAAAAAATCCAAACAAAGGTTTAAAAGGTGGTAGTAGATTACGTTGCAAACATTTTTATTTTTTAAGAATAATTAAGATGTACAAAACATCACTTCCTTCCGCATTTGTAACAGCTACTTCAGCTGTTAATAAATGCGTTTCGTTTTCCTAGGAAATAGTAATTTATATTTCTTTACAAGAGCGCTGTCGTAATATCAACACTATGATTAACTCTGCACGTGTGCGCATGTCAAGTTTCTTTGAATTCCCCTCCTCCTGCCCCGTCGCACTCAAGCCAAAATAATTCCAAAATTACAGTTTGATTGTCAGTTAGTTAAAACAGTGTTACTCAGTTAATACGCTAATCCTGAATTAATTTTTCGTATGTGTTACTCGACTTGCGACTTCTTATACAACTAAATGATGGATCGCAATCATAAATTGAGAGCACTAAGTGGTGCGGCAAAAAGAAAAAATAGAAGACTAGAAGATGAAAAAATTGGAAAGTCTAATAAAAGAATCACAAGTTTTGTAGTTATAAATCGGGGAGTCCACGAATCCATTTCAAGTACTGATACAAACTCATCTTCAGGTAATTAGTTTAATTATTTTATTTTTATTTATAGTTAAAATTAGTTATTGTATAGCTATTAATAGCTATAAAATAACTAACTTTTGTTCTGATTTCTAGCGTGAAGTTATTATATAGTATTAAATTATCACTTCGGGAGATCACGGTTTTGAAGAGTTTAAATTTGATGTAGGGGAAGGGCGGGCATAACGGCCAGGCGGATTTGTAAGGCTGTACAGTGCTGCTATCCTGCGGTAAACGCGTGAATGTTACCTCACAGTCCCCTTAGTTGTGTTGAATCTCTATACCCTGATTAACGAAAGAAAGTGACTGGCGGAGCGGCCGCGCGGCGACCGAGTTTGTAGTAAAAACATTCCACTTTATAACCTCGTGGGAACGTAAAATACAGGGCGAGAAATGTCTAATGAACTGTATTTTAATCATCAATTAAAGACGTTTTTAACAAACTTTTCTAATTTTTAAAATCTCTTTTCAATAAATTTACATTGTGAGTTAAAGAAAAAAATACACGAATTTGAATTAAAAAATTAGGGTTTATCGTTTTTATTACGTAAGAACTCAGAGGTTAAGCATCGGAAAAAAATGTCTTGTAGACAAATGGTAGTCCACCTTCTTTAGTACAATATATCAAAAATTGAGATTCCTACGATTAAAATTAACGACGTTATTAATTTTTTTCTAATGTCCTGTTAACTCAGTTGTTAAAAGTTGTACACGAATGAGATTTGCGTGACGCTCTCTTTAGATAACTAAATGTAGAAGACATATACAACTTACACCTTGTACGTGATAGGAATACTACAATGGATTAATATATAAAGTGAATTTCACAGAGAGCAATGCGTGGCGCTCTGCGGCGGAAGTACAGTCAGAACCTATTGGACCCATTTTATTCGCGCGCTACCGTCATTCCCGTACAGCGTCTCGGCCTCTCCTTTATGTCTACAAATAGCACACGCTTCCAGGAAAACTGAACCGTTATACGCACACTAAGGGTAAGGGAAATTTCCAGCTTTCAGTTTAGTTGATGTGGTGGTTGAGTGATGTCCGGTTGTTGGTTATCTTGATTTTAAGTGTTAGTTTCTTGTGCTTTCATTATAAATTGACGTGTTTTTAAGTTATTTTGTGTGAATATACTTCGGTGGCTGAGCATGGAGCAACGTAACGAGGCTGAACCAAGGAAACATAGGGGAAGACCTAGGACTCGAACTCCAAAGAAAAGACAAACTTCGGGCCGAAGCGTACCTATGAAAGGACAGTCAAGAGAAATTGTGTGCAAAGTGCGGGAATATTTTGATAGAGAAAAGGCGAACAAAGGTCCTTTGATTCCGGTTAATAATGCAATACAGCGAACTGCAGATGCTCTGAAAATACATAAAAATACAGTTCTGCGAGTTTGCAAGGAAAAAGAATTGAAAGAAATACAAGATGACAGTAATAGCCAACTTTCAACTCCGGGAAAACAGAGGAAACGGGAGAAAACTGTGACAAAACTTGACACTTTTCAGGAAGACGCTATACGAAGACATGTATATCAATATTACATAAGAAAAGAATATCCCACTTTGAAAAAACTTTTATCATCGTTGGAAAATGAAGAGCTGTTTAATGGCAGTCTGTCTTCGCTTAGAAACGTGCTAAAAGGTTTAGGATTTACGTGGAGAAAATTTTCGGGCAGAAAAGTGATTATGGAGAGAAGCGATGTCGCTGCCTGGAGGTGTCGTTTTCTTCGCCATATCAAAGACGAGAATTTCGATAATATAATTTGGCTCGATGAGACCTGGGTCAATGCTGGGCATTGTTTGAAACAAGGATGGACTGATGAGTCACTTCAGGGGACAATGTTAACACCTATAGGGAAAGGTGAACGATTAATAATATGTCATGCAGGTTCTTCAAAAGGGTTTGTTCCAAATTCCCTTCTACTATTTAAATCGAAAAAAAACCGGTGACTACCATGAAGATATGGATCACGACAAATTCTTCGGTTGGTGTTCTGAAACTTTGCTAAATAACCTAGAAGAGCCTGCAGTAATAGTCATGGACAATGCTCCCTACCATTCTAAGCAAATTGATAAAGCTCCCACAAGCAAAGATAAAAAAGCTGACATACTTGCATGGCTGGATAGGAAAAATATTCAATCTACAACCGACTTGAAAAAATCAGAACTTTTGGAATTAGTGAAATGGCACAAGCCCCAGAACAAAAGGTATTTTGTTGATGAATTGATAGAGAGCAGAGGTCACAAAGTGATAAGGCTACCACCTTACCATTGCCATCTTAACGCCATTGAGCTTATATGGGCTCAGGTTAAGGGGTATGTTGCCGAAAACAACAAAATGTTTACTTTAAAAGAAGTTGAACGACTGACTAAAGACGGATTTAATCGAATTACTGCTGAGAGGTGGGAGCAAGTAGTGGACCACACCAAAAAAGTTATTATCGATGCATGGAATAACGAAGGACTAATGGAAGAAGCTGTGGAGGAAATGATTATATCCGTGGAAGACAGCAGTAGCTCCGAGGATGATAATTGTTCAGAAGATGATAATAGTGATGACGATCCAATGGAGGGTATCAGAGAACTTTCGTTTGAAGACTACTAACTCACAGCTATAAGTGTTTTTTATAGAGTGTTTTAATAGTGTATTTTTATGATTTATACACATATTTTATGAGCGGATTCCATAAAAGCTGAAGAACACTACAATACTTGTAAGTACCGTACTGTATTTATTATTTATTTGTCAATGCTAATAACAAGTAATTTACTAATTGTTTTTACATTTCAATTACATTATAACAGTAAAATACTGTTATAATTATGCAATATCTGGTAGACCGAGCTTTGCTCGGTAGTTTTAAACTGTAAACTATATTTCATAGTTAAATAATTAGTTATTGAGAAATTTGAATGGCATTAACAATTTCCCAGTAATTACATTGCACTTCAATTAGTAGTATTAAAGCTGATCACAAAACAAAAACAGTTTATTAACAAGAAAACAATAAATACCGTACCGCAAAAGAGTAATAAACAATCATTCAAGACTGTTATAAAAAGCATGTAGTTCAACTAAACCACAAAAGTCTGGTCAGATGTACGTTTTTGACAGATCTCCAGGTAGAAGATTAGATTAAATAAGTAGACAGATAACTAAGTATATACTTATGAGAGATTGGTGACTCGTAGTAAGTTGGCTATGTGTCAATGTGTGAGCCGTGAGCGTATGCACCACTTTCTTTGGGCTGTTACTGTACCTTGACTCGATCGCGCGCCGTTGAGCGATGTTAGTTCTAATTTTCCTATATTAACTGATTGCGGTTATATTTCGTAATATTTGAAGGTTACATACCACTTTGTATTGATGAATACAATTTTGTTATGTTTATTGTGAAAAAACACAATGAAAAAAATTATTAATAACGGAGTTAACAGTACATTCGGAAAAAATTAATAACGTCGTTAATATTAATCGTAGGAATCTCAATTTTTGATATATTGTACTAAAGAAGGTGGACTACCATTTGTCTACAAGAAATTTTTTTCCGATGCTTAACCTCTGAGTTCTTACGTAATAAAAACGATAAACCCTAATTTTTTAATTCAAATTCGTGTATTTTTTTCTTTAACTCACAATGTAAATTTATTGAAAAGAGATTTTAAAAATTAGAAAAGTTTGTTAAAAACGTCTTTAATTGATGATTAAAATACAGTTCATTAGACATTTCTCGCCCTGTATTTTACGTTTCCACGAGGTTATAAAGTGGAATGTTTTTACTACAAACTCGGTCGCCGCGCGGCCGCTCCGCCAGTCACTTTCTTTCGTTAATCAGGGTATAGACGAAGAAAGAAATGCGTGATCACAAGTTATTGCAATTTTTGTGTTTTTCATACCCTCTGATCTAAGGTAAGTCCTCACTTCATGTAATGATTACAAACTTAGTAAAACAAGCTAGGTTTTTGAAACATAGTTGTTTTAAAAGAGTGGTAACTTGGCTATAAAATTCAATATTAAGAAATGGTTCATCGCTGTTTGTTGACGTCTGACAACAAGCTTTTGTTAATGGCGTCCGGACGGGCACAACGGCCAGTAGGTGGCTAATATGCCCGCCCCTGTGACCATTATGCGAAGAAAGAAATGCGTGATCACAAGTTATTGCAATTTTTGTGTTTTTCATACCCTCTGATCTAAGGTAAGTCCTCACTTCATGTAATGATTACAAACTTAGTAAAACAAGCTAGGTTTTTGAAACATAGTTGTTTTAAAAGAGTGGTAACTTGGCTATAAAATTCAATATTAAGAAATGGTTCATCGCTGTTTGTTGACGTCTGACAACACGCTTTTGTTAATGGCGTCCGGACGGGCACAACGGCCAGTAGGTGGCTAATATGCCCGCCCCTGTGACCATTATGCCCGTCTGCACTATTTCTCTTTGTTTTTAATACAATATTATATTATAATTATAATTAATACAAGTTTTAAATATAATTATGTGTGATAAACGATTATTTGTAGCACTTCATGTTACCTAATATTGTATTAAATGTAAAAAAATTGATTCTATTAGAATAGTTTTAAATTTCATAATTTGTTATGATTGTTTTAACTATATTTTAATTTTGTTTTAGGAGCGATGGTTTACAATTACAAGCGCAAGGGAGAAAGGCAATCGTGTGATTCAGGTAACATGCAAAAAGTAATAGAGGCAGTGGACGGCATGGCTTTCTTAACCGCTGCAACCACATATAATGTTCCTAGGAATACTTTGAAGAGGAGAGCGTTGAACCAAAATATGCGTGCTACAGGCAACAAAAAGGAATTTGGAGGTTTTAAGTCCGCATTTACTAGGGAACAAGAACAGGAAATCTACAACCATCTACTAATGTTGGAGACGAGATTTTTCGGTATGACTATTAAGGATCTGCAAAGTTCAGCATTTGAACTTGCTGAGAAGAACAACCTTCATCATTTTAATAAAGATACCAGGATGGCTGGAAAAGGGTGGATCGCTGGTTTCCGGAAACGCCATCCAAAGTTAACGTTAAGGTCGCCTGAGCCAACTTCTTCAGCAAGAGCTAGTGGTTTTAACAAGGTTGCCGTTAAGAAATTTTTTGACATCCTGATCGAGGAAAGAGGCAAACATAATTACCCAGCCCATCGAATTTTCAATGTTGACGAGACTGGGCTCACTACAGTCCAGTCTAAAAGCTCAAAAGTTCTATCTTTAAGGGGTAGACGACAGGTTGGGTCTCTCACCTCAGCCGAAAGAGGGGTTTTGTCTTCTTTGGTAATGTGTATGTCAGCTGGTGGCATCTACATCCCCCCTTTCATTATCTTTCCCCGGGTTCGGATGAAGGCTGAATTGACGGATGGAGCTCCTCCTGGGACTGCATTTACTTGCCACCCTACTGGATGGATGCAGACAGAGATTTTTGTACAATGGTTTATGCATTTTCTAGTGCATGCTAAACCCACAGAAGATGATCCAGTATTGTTGATATTAGATGGGCATAGCACTCATACTAAAAACATTGAGTTCATTAGGCTGGCCAGGGCTAATCATACAGCTGTGGTGTGCATACCACCACACTGCAGCCATAAACTGCAGCCCTTGGACGTTTCTTTCATGGGACCCCTGAACACTTTTTACGTTTTTACGCAATCGAACGGTTTTTAAGGAACAACCCCGGGCGAACAGTGACGCAATCTCAGGTGAGTCGTCTCTTTGGGGAAGCCTACATGAAGGCTGCTGTTCCACTCAATGCAGTGAATGGATTTAGCAAATGTGGCCTTGAACCACTCAATGAACACATTTTCTCAGAAGAAGACTTTGCTGCAGCAGAAGTAACGGAAATACCACTTCCACCAGCTGCCATGGCATCAGCAGTAAATGCTACAGAGCCACCACCCACCGACAGGACTGCCGCTCCTTCATTGCAACCTGGATCGTCGAGCAGTAATACCTCCGTCCTAGATAAAACTTATGATCCACAACCGGGGTCATCATTTTACATCCGCCCTGAGGATGTTTCCCCTGTGCCTCGTGTATCTGAAGCAAAACGTAAAAGCAATGCGCGGAAGAAAGGTTATGCAGCGTTGTTGTCAGGAACTCCTTATAAAAATGATCTGTTAGCCGAGAAAGCTGCTAAGGAAGCAAAAGAAAAAGCTATGAAACGGAAAATAGCTAAAGAAAAAAAGAATGCTAAGACTATTAATAAAAATCCGAAGAAAAAAGCTAAGAAACCCCGGGTCAACACTGGTAAAAGAAAACTGTTTGAAGACATCGATGATGACTACGATTCAGAATGTTTATATTGTTGTGAAAAATTTTCAGCTTCAACTTCCAATGAGCGTTGGATCAAGTACCAAGGATGTGGTTTGTGGGCCCATGAATTGTGTGCTGGTGTCGGGGAAGAGGACAATGGGTATTTATGCGAAACTTGTAGCTAAACTCACTAAAAATGACTTTCCTTAAAAAAAAAAAAAAAAATTTATAATAGGTATTTTTGAGAAAAAAAAAATTTTGTATTCAAAATGTTTAAAATTATATTTTTTTACTTTAAATAAACATTTCCTTAAAATAAATTTTTTCTAATTTAAAACCCGTTTTCTCAATTTCTTTACCACTTTTCAGCTATGTGGCCATTATGCCCTACCCCTGTGGGTATAATGGCCACTTACGTACTTTTTGGAAAATTGATTATTTAGGTACTTTCCCTTTTTCCAACCACAACAAAAAAATTCTTTCATGTACTAGGATGGTTGATGTGTATATTCTATGATTTTGAAGTTTATGTATCGCTTGAAAGTCAGTTAAAAACTTCAGAAAACCTTAGCCTGGCCGTTATGCCCGCCCTTCCCCTACTAATGACATGTCTAATGTTATTTCTAATTTGATAAGTGATCACACATGTACCGATTTTAAAATTATTACGATTGTTTCATATTGTTCTCTATTGTTTCCCCCTGCACTTGTAAAAAGACATTCATGCTTCTCTCTAGTCAAAGATAACGCGTATTTTAAAGACCGTTTTAACTTGGTGTGATATATTGGCCGAGAGGTAACACGTGTCGACCATACGCCCGTGTGTACTTAGCCAGTGAGATTTTTGTTTTCTGAGAATAAGTATTTTAATTCTAAATTGTGTTTTATTATGGTAAAGTGTAAAGGTTTACATATTTAACCTTAAAATATGATGGCGACCTGATTAATGTTTTTATGTTTTGGGGGTTAAGTCTGGCAAGTCAGTAAAGGGTACAGGGTTTTAGAGTATTTTAATATTTTTATTACAGGGTTAAGGGTTAAGGGTTTGTATAGTAAAAATACTTTAAATTTCAGATATCTCCAGTCAAATAAAGGATACCAGGGAACCTGTGGTGAATTTTGACTCGGCTTCAGCCGAGCTACGCGACTTTCAAAATACCTCTCCTCTCTCTCCTGGTTGCAGCTCATGTGAAGAAATATCAAGAGAATCAGGTACCGGTACCAATACTTATTCCTGCGATATTGATAACGATCATGACCATGAAAAAATCCATTAAAAATTACAAGTGAAAATCTTGAATCGTCCACTTCATCTTTACTGATTCCAAATGAAATTAATGATGATGAATTAATCACTTCATTGTTGAAGTGTGAAAATCCAACTGATAAGGCTCATTTTGATAATTTAAAGTTATCAGACAAGCTTAACTCTTTATTGTCAAAACAGGAAGCTGTCAACCAAAACGACCATTTCCTAAAAATGAGAAGAATAGATCATTTTCCATTGTTTACTACAAAACAGTTAACAGTTGGAGGACAGTCATTGCATAATAAGTGGCTAAACTACTCGCAAACACTGGACTCTGTGTATTGCCTAGCTTGTTGACTGTTTACAAAAATAGGAGCAAAAAAAAGTGGCTCAGGGCTTATCTAAAAAAATAACAACACACGGCAAATCTGAGCAGCACATTTTGGCTTGTATAACTTTTCATCAGTGGGAAGAGATGAAAAGAATAGATGATACTATGGATTCAGAAAGAAAAGCTGAGCAAAAGTTTGGAATCTGGTCTTGGAGAGGCTCATTGACATAACCGTGATGCTCGCAAAAAATGCCCTTGCATTTAGAGGCTCTAAAGAACACAGTGGGAACTACGATGGGAATTTTTTATCAATTGTGCAGCTATTAGCTAAGTACGATCCTATCATGGCCCAAGTGCTAAGTACACCAAAAGGACATACAAAGTATTTAAGTCACGACATACAAAATCAAATTATAAGTTGCGTATCTTCTCAAATTAAAACTGAACTTATTGAGAAAATACATAAAGCACAGCATTTTTCAGTAATAATTGACACAACACAGGATCTGTCTAAGAAAGACCAGATGAGTTTTGTAGTTCGATATGTCGATTTATCTCAAGCTGTAGATCAAATAAGTGAAGGGGAAGGTGTTTTTGAAAGGAAAAATTAAAGAATCTTTAGTAGGATTTTTTCATGTGAAAGACCCTACTGCCGCTGGCCTTTCTGCAGAAATTGTCACCAGTTTGGAAGGATGGGGTTTAGATATGAAAAAGTGTAGAGGACAAGGGTACGACGGAGCTGCGGTGATGAAAGGAGCTTATTCCGGGGTACAGAAAAGATTGAAAGATATTGAAGAGCTGGCCGTATATGTTCATTGTTCAGCACATAATCTGAACTTAGTAATCAATGATGCAGTTGGAAGCGTCACAGATGTAGCCAACTATTTTGCAATATTGCAGTCTTTATATGTGTTTTTCGGTCAGAGTATTAACCGATGGGACGTCCTGTTATCTTTAACAGGTGAATCTGATGTAACGCTCAAAAAGCTTAATCCCACAAGGTGGGCATCTCGCCATGGATCAATTTTAGCAATCAAGTTGAGGTACCCTGATGTTATGAAAGCCCTGAGAGAAATTTCGTTAAAGAGCAAAAAGAAGGAAGAGATATCAGAAGCAAAGCGCCTTACAAAGCTTCTAGACAGCTACCGGTTTGTATTTTTAACTGTTCTTCTGTCAAAAGTGTTCGCACACACAAAGGTTGCTTCAAAATGCCTTCAAGGAACTGAGACGGATCTTGAAAGAGCAACAGCCGTTCTCCAAAGCGTTGATTGTAAGTTGAAGAAATTGAGAGCTAGCTACTTGGAAGTGAAAGAAGAAGCTGCAGGGGTTGCTGCAAAGTGGAATGTAGACGCAATGTTTCCAGTCAGCAGACAGCCAAAGATCAAAAGGCACTTTGACGAGTTAGCAGAGGATTACAGGTTTTGTGACAGTGAACATAAGTTCAAAGTAAATGTTTTTTCCCTCTCTTGGACAGTGTAAATGGACAAATTTCTGAACGTTTTTCGTCTTTTCGAAATTTAACAAAATTTTTCAGTTTTGTTTCCTCAAGTTTTACTTGCTTTGTCAGAAGATGAAGTTGTTTCAAGGGCGGAAAGACTGCAAACCAAATACAAAAGTGATATTGGTCCGACTCTTCCTTTAGAACTACAGTTTCACTTCGAATGAGCTTACAATCCGAAATTAAACAGTTGAACTCAGCATATTATAACGCCAAAATCAGAAATTAAAAAAATTTCTTATTTTGAGTAGAGATGTGTCATTAAGCGCCGTAACGGGGAATTGTTGTGTGAAACGCAGAGGTGATTGACAAGCAATAAAATCATATAACAGCCCCAACGCGCTCACGGCAAGCAGGCAGAGTTCATCGCTCTCCATACTAAGAAACGTTAAATTTTGACAACTACCTCAAATCCTTAAAAAAATTGTACAAACGTAAACGAACTCATTTGAAGAGCAGCTGTATGTATTAACAATAGACCAAAATACGTATACACGCCAGCTGCATATAGCGAAACAAAAAAGGGTATATATTATTGAAAGAATCAAACGGTCAGCGACAGGATTTCGACCTTACTGACAAGAGAGAAAGCTCGGGGTAATGTCCGAACTCAAGGAAGATGTGTTGATGGAAACAGAGACAAAGAAACGGACATACAAAGGAAGTTTGGTGAGGCCTTTAAGTAACAATAGTTGATGCCATTAGAACAACCAAGTGCACGAAAACAATACTTTGACGAGAAAGTTAAGGGTTGCTTTGTATACTCCAAAAAAGTGACAGGCAAGAATTTATTGCTACAGTATCTAGCAGCGACAACGACCTCAGTGTAGTGACCTAGGGAAGGAATCTGGTGGGAATCCAAAAGCCTATCAGAGAGGTTCTTTCGGAAAAATAGGTGGTCTCTAGATCTGAAGAGTCATAAAGTAGAACCAATTAGAAAACAGCGTAAGAAAAATCAGAATTAAGTGGGAGAAATACGGAATTCGATATAGGGACGCGAGAAAGGCGCGCTCAAGGAGTTTAACTAAAACTTTTGACGGAAACGGGAGTGTAAGTCCGCGACAGAGATTCCATAGTTATTGGACTTAGAGAAATTCGGTACGATGGTTAGAAAAGTAAGTTCGTACTAAAACAATTTCGGTAAAAGAACTGTAATTTTATTAGTGACATACAAGTGAATTAGTACAACACGAATGATAATTAAATAACGCTGTAATTTAGTTTTGCAAATACACAACAATAACTTTATCATCGAGTAACATTACGAGACGAACTAAACTCGTAAATAACAGTAGTTCAAACCATAACGCAGTTGATAAATAATAATCAATAATGCCTGTGGAAGCGAATAACTATAATAATAATTAACGCGAACTAATTCCGAGTGAGTGAAGTTTGGTGCTGTGCTGTGTCTTGTGTGACTCCACGGGAGACCACGTTACAATCTGCTAATCCAGAGGGAATTATCGCAGTTACGCCAGACGATCAACATGCGAACCACACCATATGAACCTCTACCAGATTTGGATACATACCACAAGTAAAATTGTCATGCCATAATTAGTATTAGGTCCACTGTTCACTTAAAGAACTCACAAGAATTAATTAAAGGATTAAGATAAAATGTTTACTTAAAAACAAAATTAAATCATATTAGGAAACTATGGAAATTAAATTTATTTATGAGCACCGATTTTAAATGAATCCAGGTCAGTAATTAACTATGTCATAGTATTTAAAATTTAAGAGAATTATTATTAAAAGTTTTTGTCTTTGAATAAGAATTACAATATTTAAATTATTAGAGCTATAAATATGAGTAATGAAATAAGCTTTATGAAAATGAATATGTTTATATTTTGATTAGAAATTGCATAATTCATGTGTCAATGATAAATATGATAATCAATCATAACTAATTGTAATAAATCGAAGAACTATTTATAAGAAGAAGTCTGAATTTTATTTTATAAACCCTGAGATAAGAGAAAATACACATAAATTAAAATACACATAAAATTAAAGTTATAACATGATCTTGTTAATCTTCTTTACACAAAGCTTGACACAATAACGTCTAGTTATCCAGAAGTTTTGACTGCCTTGGTTTTATTTTTAACCTTGCCCGTCACAGTTGTGGCAGCAGAAAGATCTTTCTCCGTTTTGAAGTAAATTTCCAAATGTTAATGTCATTCATGAAACAACAGAATGAAGAAATGAAAAGGCTACATGAAGAAACCAGAAAACGCATAGACGAAAAGATTGAAGAAACGAAAAAACAGAATGAAGAAATAGGTAAACAACTCGCAGAGAAATTAGGCGAAAAAATAGAGTTGATGAGAGGAGATTTACAAGGACAAATCCACCAGGTGGGTACTGAACTACAAAGACAGTCAGAAAAGTTAGAAGAAGTACAGAAGAAGAACGAAAGCGGAATTAAGGAGTTAAGCAGAGAAATAAAGAAACAGGCGAAAGAAAACAAAGAAACTCGCGAGAGTGACCGGAAGGAATGGCAAGAAGCCATAACCAACAATCAACATCAAAATAAACTGCAGATCGACGGAATTGAACAGCAAGTAAGGAGCATAAAAGAAGCTAACCGAAGTACGGAAGAGAAGATAAACGAAGTCTCTACAGAAAAGGGGCGAAAACTCGATGAGATCGCCAACAACCTAACAACGGTTCGCGAGAATCAGCAACGAGTACAACGTAGGCTGGAGGAAATCGAACAAAGACCGGCTGTAGCCATGAATACAGCGATAATAAATAAGGAAGCCACTTTCGACGGGGAGGATAATTTCCCAATGGAGTTCTTGAAGGAGTTACGGGAAATTCAGCAAACGTATTATGGTGAGGAGAATACCCGGTGGATAGGACGGCACTTGACCGGTGAAGCAGCTCTCTGGTGGAGAATCGTGAGGGAGAAGGTAAGGACGTTTAAGGAGTTCGAGGAAGCCTTCATGAGCAAATATTGGAGTGCGACTCAACAAGAGAAGGTTCGCGACCAACTTGAATATGGGCGCTATAAACCAAATGGATCGCTTAACATGATTCAATACATGGAGCGATGTGTCTTAAGAAGCAGACAGTTAATCCCGATCATGTCTGATAAACATATGATCACAAAATTAGCTAGGCATTATAACAGAGAATTGCAAATCGCTGTAGTTACGAGAGGAGTAACGACGATAAATGGTTTTGAAGTACTTCTTCGTGAATATATGAATATAAATACAAGAGGAAGCAATAATGAACAGAAAGTGAGTGAGCGACCAGCGGTAAATTACAAAAGGGACGCGCCGTCTCGCCAGCCGAACAATGAAAGCAGTAAGCCGCATATTGGTTGGAGAGAAAACTATCCACAAAAGGAGGCAACAGCTAGGAGCAGCGGCGGAGGAGGTAAACAAACCACTATAAACAGTGTCACGATTGAACGACAAACGGCTGTAAAACCGTTTACCGGCTGTACGACCTTCAAGTTCGAAGCAATGACTCCAAACTTCAAGTGAAATAAACCTAAAGTGTAAACAGAAAAACAAAACAAATACAGACAATGTAAATATTACTACAATCTTCCCAATCATCAAGGAATACTTAATGGAAGAAGCGGAGCAAAATATTGATGTCAAGGTAATAAAAAGTCCCGAACTAGCGATTAAAATAAATGAAGTTCCGGTAAATGCTCTCATCGATACAGGTAGTGCGCTGAATGCACTATCTGAAGAATGGTATGAAAGCAATAAAAAACAGATTGGACATCATGAAACCCTCAGCGTCAATAACACCACGATAGTTAGCGCCGTGGGAAACAGGTCAAAAAGTATTAGAAAACACGTATTTTTAGAAGTAGTATTAAGCAGTAATTTAAGTGTCGAGTGTGTGTTTTTAATAGTACCAGGTTTAGTGAGAAATTGTATTCTTGGTATGAACTTCCTGCAGCAATCGAAGGGGGTAATTAACATACCAGAAGGGTGGATACAGGTACGACCGGAGGTAGTAAAAAATGCGGAAGAACATCCTTATGAAGTACCTTTACTAACGATAGAAGAATGTGTGTGACATTGAAACTGAAATCTGCAGAAAACTTGAAGAACTAGAAGGTATGGATCAGACAAGGTTAAGTCAATTGGGGCAGTTGCTGGATAAAAACAAGGATATCTTTACAGATAGGCCAGGGATCATAACGGGATACCAGCATAGTTTACGGGTTACCGACAGCACACCTTACCTGCAAAAGGGGTGGGCCGTCCCCATCAAGTATCAGGGAGCAGTTCAGGATGAAATTCAGAGGATGCTGGAATTTGGGATAATAGAACGAGCCCACAGCCCTTACATACAACCTCTGGTAACTGTGATTAAAAGGGACGGGAGGGTGTGATTATGCCTAGATGCCCGGAAGGTGAATAGTATCACTATCCCAGATTATGAGGGACCTCCGCCGATCAACGAGATCCTCGCAAGGTGCAGCAACATCAAAGTTATGTCCACAATAGACTTAACAAACAGTTTCTGGCAGATTCCACTCAAGATGTCGAGATCACACTGGTTTCCTATACGAAGGTAAGAGCTACCGATTTAAAGTAACGCCGTTTGGATTGAGCACCAGTCTAGCAGGCTTGGCCAGGGGACTCGACCATGTGATGACCGAGGAAGTTAAGCAACATACGATTATCTACGTAGATGACAGCTTGTGTTTCTCGCAAAGTGAGGAAGAACATATGGAACACTTAAATAGCTTGTTGGACAACTTAAAGAAAGCTAATATCACAGTCAATTTAAAGAAATCTCAGTTTTTCAGGAAGGAAATACCATATTTGGGTTACTGTCTAACTACAAAAGGAATCAAACCAACACCGGATAAAGTTTCAGCAATTTTAAATTTCCCATCTCCACGAAACCCAAAGCAATTAAAAGGTTTCTTGGGTTTAACAAACTTTTATAATAAGTTCACCAGAAAGTACGCGGAGTGCACACAACCTTAATTGCAACTACTAAAGAAAGGCATTAAGTTTACATGGGATAAAATGATGGAGGAGCAATTCCAACTTGTAAAAGAATTATGTATAGAGTCTGTGGTATTAAAATTTCCTATACAGGAACGCCGTTTCTATTTGCAGTGTGACGCAAGCAACTATGCTTACGGAGGTCAACTATACCAGATCGACAAGGAAGGGGAGATCGCCGTAATAGCGTACACTAGCCGAACATTCAAAAATGCGGAGAAAAACTATTTTACTACTGAAAAGGAGCTATTAGCAATCGTCCAATGTTTAAAGAAATTCAGGATATATATAATAGGCCAACCTCTTACTATATTAACCGATAACAAAGCGTTAACGTTTGTACAAAAATGCCATTTAAATAATACCAGGATCGCAAGATGGATACTTGCGATACAAGAGTATAACTTCGAGCTATTACACTGCAAGGGTAAAGACAATGTTGTTGCAGACCTCTTAAGCAGGTACCCAGAAGGTGATACTATAAACAAACCCATCGACGAGAAATACGAATACTACATCCACACAATGGAAATAAAAATGAACAAAGTTATACAACAAAGTTAAGAAAAATCCACCTGCTACAAATGGAAAACAAGAAGTTAGGACAATTGATCAACAGAGTTAAGGAGGGAGACCATGATAAATTAAACCAACATCTCAAAGTAATAAATAATAAACTATATAGGAGATGGAAGACGCAGTGGAAATTATACATCCCAAAGGAAATTCGGAAGGAATTGACACAAGAGATCCACCATATATATGGCCATCCAGGTACAAAAAGGACTCTGCAGCTTCTGAAGGAGCACTTCAGATGATCAGATGTTGTGACCTGTGTCAGAGATGTAAAGACAGTGGGAATCGACTCATTTCTGGAGAAACAAGACCCATCCTGCCTACAAGAAAGGAAGAACTCTTAAGCCTGGACTATTACGGACCTCTACCGATGTCCAGTGGTGGAGTGAAATATCTATTAGTTATTGTGGACAATTTTACGAAATACGTGGAGTTGTATGCTTTACGTAGAGCCACCACAAACATAACACTGAAACGACTACAACAATACATTGATATACATGGTAAACCGATAGTGTGTTGACAGACAATGGCACGCAATTCACGTCTCGGAAATGAATGCAGGGTCTGAAGGAGCTAAACATAAAACCTAAATACACAGCGATTCGGAATCCTTGCACTAATATTGCGGAAAGGTGGAACCGGCAGCTCGGAAACCTGTTCCGTATTTTTGTCAGAGAGAGACACACTAAATGGGCAAAGTACATAAAAACAATCAAGTCGTGTCTGAATGAAACATACCAAGAGACAATAAAGATTACGCCATACGAAGCTCAGTTTGGGAAAAGACCAACCAGACATTGGGAACAGTATGTAGACCCTATTGTGATTAACAATGAAGGAGTAAATGTAGAAAGACTACAATTACGAATCAAGGAAAGGGGAGAGCTGTGCCGTAACTAAGGAATTTCGTTACGGCAAAAAACAAAAAAAAAATTAAGTCAAATTACGGCTATAAAATTATTATGTTAAAAGGCAGTATCAGACTTAGTTATTTACTGTATAGTCGCGATGTGTAGAGAGACGCTCGCGCGATCTAGTAGAGAGACTAGGCAACTTAATTTCCCCACCCCTGTCCCGCTAAGTTCAGAGAGAGTACGGGTTCTCGCTGGTCTTTTCCGCCTGCAGGGCAGCTACACGTGTTTTGTGCTGCATGTGATAAAAGTAAATTTAATTGTTCTTTTTGTAATACCGGGCGTAAATTATTTACCATGACTGGCTAAGAACCAAGGTGTGCCCTAGGGTGTCTCCGGCTCGCTCAACCGTGACCAAATGATCAGGCAAGAATGAAATGTGAAGAAAATAAAGGAACTCGTAAGTATGTAACGTGCTCCGGCCAAAATGAAAGGTATGTCTCTGATGAACGTTTCTGGTGTATGCTGTGTAAGTAAACTTTTATTACAATGATCAAAGCAATAATTCTAGACAATGGACAGTGTTACTTCGGTTAAATGGAGAATTAACTTAATTCCTTGGTGTGCATATCTGTACCACTTGATGCTCTGGTCAAGTAATGACCTGGCAAGCTAACTTAACATAAAAAAAAAGACATTTGCTTTAACTCTTGATTTCATCTTTACATTACTTAATATCCTGCAAACCCAGTTTATTTTAATGATAACGAATTTATATCTGAACAATAATTTTTCTTTCAAAATACAGTTGAACAAGACTGGCATCTGAAATAATTTTTTTTTTATAGTGAGGACAGCTCCTTACATGTATAATTAGTAGGTGATAGTGATACATTATATGCAAAATGCAATTATAAATGAAAAACAAAAAAAAGAAAATAATATAAAAACGAAATGTGTTAAGCTACAGCTGGTGAATTGGCATTTACTTAAACTATGCTGTGTGAAGGCACTTCTCAGCATTACTAGAATGAGTCATACATAGTTCCTTTATTTTCCCTGAGGAAGTCTCTCAGTTATTTATCAGTGTTGTCTATGTAACTGTCTTGTGTGTAAATTGTGAAGTGTGTGTAAGTCTTAAAAAAAGAAATTATGTAGTCATATGTATTGAGTGTATAACCACTGTCATGACAGGTAGTGAACTATCCACCACATGTATTGAAGCTATGTTATATCCATACATGTTTTGGGATTTAGAATCAATGTTAATTTTTCATATAAATGAATTTAATGGAACTTAATAACGTTTTCTCAATTTAATATATTCTGAATTACATGAAGCATTGTCATGACAGGTACTGAACTATACATCACATGTGTTGCACTTATGTTGAATAACTGTATGTTTTTGGAATTTAAAATCAATGTTAATTTTCATATAAATGAATTTAATGGAACTTAGTAACTTTTCTCAATTTAATATTCTTGAATTATATTAATTATATATGTATATAATGATTCTGAAACATGTATTTAAAGTTTTAAGGATAGTTTGGAACTTTTTAAAATTCCATTTTGGTACCATGTGTTGTAAAGCAACTAATTAAAAAAAATCTGATGAACATTTCTTAATTTAAAGAACCTTTGGGACAATTTTCAGATACTTGAAGGTAGCCATTTCAGTTTTAAGGCTTAACGTTGTGAAATATGTACACATTTAAAGAGTTGTTAAGCAAGGGGGTTAAATATTTCTTTGAAAATTCACAGGTACAGGAAAAGTCTATTGGTGAATCTGTAGTTATTTAATTTTACTTAAAGAAACGGGCTCTAGTGTCATGATTCTCCTCCTGGACTCTATATGTATACATGTTTAAAGTTTTTTTTGAAAGAAAAAAAAAGAGGTTTCAAATTTGTGAAAATGAGTAATTGTATCATGTTTTGAAATGATTTTATAAATAACAGTTTTGAAAAAAAGAGTAAAACCCTTAAGGTTTCATCATTGTGAGAATTTTAAAAGGAAATAAGAACCAATAAATGTTGATTGTAGAGTTTTGGAAATTGAGGTCACTGCATTAATTAATTAACCTAATGGTTCCCCACCACGATGCTTTTCTTCCTCTAGGAGGCACCCTCCTAGTTCTAAACAGGTGAGCCGGTCGTCCAGGTAAGCAATAGAAATATAGATATATATTGTAACGAGTAGCGTGGTCGTACCTGTTAAAATGTGTTCACACTTGTTTATTATGTGTATTAGTGTGAATGTAGTGTGTTTGCCTCACACCGGTCGTTACAATAATCGTAGTCACTACTGGAGTCTGTAGCGTTGTCAAAATTACCAGTACAACCTACCTGTTAATTCATAGGGGTTGCGAATCCCGGGTGGCGCCAAATTGTTTCTATTAAAACAATTAAAATAGTTAAATTATAAGATGATACGTGTTATTAGCATGGACAGCTGGAGCGTTCGAATGGTTCCCGCCGCTATACAGGTTGCCGTCTCGACCACTCGTGATGAGCGCTAGTTGGTTATTGAATAAAACTTGCTAACACACATATACTCTACAACGTCCTATGAAATAAAAAGATAGTAATACTCTGTACTGTGATTTTAATACAAATTTGGTCATTAATTAATATGACAAATGGATTATAAATGTTTTGATAACAAATAGCTCCGGTTTATAACATGAAACACAAATATCTCAAGGTTGGCAAATCGATCTGAAAACAAATTATTTCTCTTCCGCTATGGCGTCAGTTACATACAATATATTAATCTGTTTCAAATCTGGGGTTCTTTGGATTATGAAATAAGACATAAACGTTGGTTACATTAAAAAAGTACACTACCATACCTTATACGTACTTAGAAAATATAATGTGTTTTTACAAATTGTTCGGTAGTGTCGTATTTTTGTTACAAAATTGCCCTCTTAAGCGAAGTTATATTTTGATTAATAAAATGTTTTTACGTAAGTAAATTATGCATTAACACCTTTGAAAGAAAATGATATTTGTTCAATAGTGAGAAATTTGATCATTTGAAAAATATTTAAAGTAATTTCGTTGTTCGGGATTAAGGAATTTATTCGATACTTATCAGTTCAGATAGTGTTGATGTGTTGCCATCTGAGGTAGTGGATATTCTTCAAATTTGGACTGGTTTTAAGCTTCGAACATCTTTTTCAATCTTGTCTTGGATTTCTGTTAATTAATTTATTCAATTTGGTTCCAGGACATCGTTAATTAATGGTAGGTCGGCATCTAATTGTCTTTGTTCATCTTGGTTAACTTCCGAAACTTTTCGTAACTATTTAAAGTAAAATTTCAATCATTACAATTTTGCGTGCCGCTTACCCACGCGTCGTTTCTTCAAGTCTAATAAATTTAACGGAAAATAAGCCTTCAACGGCCCGTTACTATGGTAACATAACTCCTTGGATTGGTTAATTCCTCTTTCAAAAGCATTGTTATGAGATTTGAATTTTTGTTCAAATTTATTAAGTATTTTCCTAATGGTTTTATTCCTTTATAGTTCCTTTGGGGTAATAAATGATATCACTATTATGTTTCTTTCCTTTCAAAGTTTACGATGATACCTCATAAGGTCATATTCTGTTATACATTAACTTTAGTCTAAATATTTGACATTTGATAAATTACATATCTTTCTTAAATTAAACTTTTATAATAACATTTCTGTTTTAAAATGATTTACATATAATTACTGGCCATTTACTGGTCTTAGATTAGTAAAGTTTCTTGCGAAATTGTTACAATTGACATTTGAGTGTGTCTGACAGATGTTTTCATAGCCAAGATTAGCCATGATGGTTTTTGGTGGATTTCTTTTAAATTACATTTTGAATTCAGCCTGATGGGCTTTACTTAGTTATCATATTTGTTTGTGTTGTGTGTTCATCCTGTTTGTGTTTTAATTGCTATTTAATACAGCTTTCATTACACATATTTTAAAATATAACAATTAGGCTTATGGACTGCAAGTTCCCTTCAGCCATATCCTCTTCATAACATTGAACCAAGTTGTTGTTAGTTTTAACATTAATTTCTTTCTTTTGTTACTACCTTAAGTGATAAACATCATCACTTCTTGCAAATTTATGAAAGTTATTTCCCCTTTCAACATGGGGTGTTTTATTCATTGTAGTCTTAATTTTAAAACAAAACCTTATTTCTATACTACTGTTTCCTCCATACCATGTTAACACAAACTGTTTTTGTCTGGGCATTCTCCCTGAATAATTTTACATGTTTCTTTTACATCTATTTGAAATATTACTTTTAATTATTTTTAATTATATAAACGTGTACAAGATCACTCAAATCATTGATTGTTCATCAATGCTTTATAAAGTGTTTTCTTACTTATCATTACATTTTTGTTGCTTAACATAACTATTTCCCTGTATCACCTTCACCTTTAAATAATAGAGGTTCATCACTGATACACTTTCACTATTTTTAGGGTATTTACACTTTCACTATTGCACTTTACTTTGGTTCACTGTTTATATTGAGTGTTATTTAATGGGTAATCCCTATACTTTTCTCCTATTATTTCTCACTATTTCTTTACAGCATAATATTAGGTTATTTATTTTTTGTTAAATCTAACCTTCCTAATTGTGTTAGTGTATTTTTCTACACTACTTTACTTTACAATCGTCTTTTGTCTTTAAAATAGGTACATAAGTTAATTCAATTATAACAATACTATTTGTTTCATTAATGGATAATTATTTGGGGTTTATTTACAGTATTCTATCCTTGTGTCTACTATTTTTCCCCTTTATATGTGTGTTAGTTTCCCATTGGGTTTAATCTGTCTCCTCTTCATTCTTCCTCTTCATCATCTTCAATTGTCTTCATCTTGGTTCGGTTCTCCTCTTCTCCTCTGATTTGATTTCTGTTTAGTCGTAGGGATCTCTTCTCTTCCTTTGATTCTTCTTTACTTCTGGTTTCTTATCTTCCTTTGTTAGTTCATAATTGTTTGGTCCATCACCTTTTTTCTTGAGTATGTTACGTGGTTCCCTTCTTTGTGTTTTTGTTGTTAGGTCAATCACTTGGGTTGGGTAATATCGTCGTTCGTCGTGTCATAATATTTATATTTTATACATTTTTTAAACATTTTATTTTATATGAAGTATTTTTATATTAAGAATTATCTTTTTTATCCCTGGTACGGGGTTTGGCTTATTTGTATTGTAACAATATTAAGAAAGTTAAAATTCGGAAATTTGGAATAGTTTAAAGCGTTGTCAGGTCAATTCGATTTTCTTGATACTCGATGGTGGGAGAAGTGGGTAATGGAGGGGGGATGATGTCAATAATAGCGGCTCACAAATGGTAGCAGAGCGTGGTTAGACGTAGTCCTGGCCACCTCTGAACCGAAAATTGAAAATTGATGCGGTGGCCTCGATATCGACATGCACTGTCAGTCTTGTAGTGAGGTCTCATACCTCAATGTGTGTAATAAGCCTATGTATAGTTGATTATGACATTTTTCTTGTAATTTATGTGTATGGTATTGTTGTAAAAAGTTGGTTTTTGGGAGCGGTAGCCGGGCTGGGACACCAGAGGGTGAGCACAGGCATGTTAGTGATTCCAAATTGTATCTTTGGGGCGTTCTGAGTTAAGTGTCAATTTGTTTGTTTATGTACGTGTTTATGTCATTGTCCATTGTTGGTGTTATAGCATATGGTCTTTTGTATTGGTTGTTGGTCCGGTGTCGGGTCGGGGAACCCTGGGGTGCCTTGATTGTCATTGGTTAGTTGAAATAAAGACATAGTATCGAGGGACGATGTCAGAGGCAGAGCAGAGTAGTGGGCGGCGCGAGGGCCGCGGCCTGGTACCCGAGTATTTTAATAACGACGGGTTACAGTATGAGATACGGTTGCGGGGTGGGGTCCCCCAGGGGGATGTAGCGTCCTTGAGGAAACAACTGCGAGAGCTGCTTGCGGGGGATGTCCCTCTCCAGAGAGTCGAGATTGAGGACCTGGAGGAGGAGTTAGCTTTGTGTGCAGATAAATGGACGGAGTTCTCCACCCTGATGGAGGACTCTGAATATACGGGGAGTTCTACCCGAGTTTGGCAGAGGGTGACCCAAAAGATGCACCACTTGTCCGATCGTCTCCGCAATTTGTTGTCGCAGGACGGACTGGAAGAGGAGGTTAGGCGGGCTGCGACAGCCCTGCAGTCGAAAATTTGCCTTCCTAGTGAGGTTCGGGAGAGCCCGAGTAAACAGAAAGAGATGCTTACGAGCCAGGCCGTGGTCACTGAGCGGGTGGATCTCCTGGGGGAATCATGTAATGCACTGGTGGAGGAACGTCCTCTTATTTCGTTGGACAGTCGCCCCCAGGGATTTCAGGGTGATCAGGTGGAAGTCCCTCGTGGTTTTGGTACCACTCTTTCCAGCGTCAGATACGATTCGTTACCGAACCCCATCTATGATCTCCTCCGTCGGCTTCCTGTGGTCGACGGTCTGGATCTGGACCAGCTGGTGAAATTTTTTGAAGGGGTTTTCGGGATTTATGACTTCCCTGGGGTGACTGGTGCCTCTCTTTTGAACATGATCTACCCATATTGTTGGGCGCCTTTACTGGATCGTGTGGTCTGGCATCTCGGCGCGGGCGGGGATTTCGATACCTTCCACAGAGATGTTCTGGAGCTGTTTATGCCCGGGAGGCTGCGTGACCAGATGCGGCAAAGATTATTTTATAGAGTTCAGGGGCACGGGGAAAAATTAAATGTTTTCATAACTTCAATCAACAGTGCTGCCCGGGTGCTGCGTGTGGACGTGTCGGAGGCTGAGGTGGTGCGTGTCATCTTGGAGGGTTTCAATTCCCAGGAGAGGTCACGTTTGGTGTTCCTGGAGAGACCGCGAAGCTTCGAGGATCTCAGCAGAGCTTGTGTCTTCGCCCGCACCATCCAGATGAATGATGAGACTCGCTCCAGCACTTCGTAATTCCCTGTCTACTGTTCCACATCTGGTCAACAACGGCCACCTCCCCGGGAACAACACGGAGAGAAAAAATTATGGTTGTTATAATTGTGGTAAGATGGGGCACATGGCCCGGAATTGCCAATTCAAACGGTCTGACGTCTCGGGTGAAAAACTCCCTTCAAAAAACGGCCTGCGTGGGGGGGGATTGAGGGGACGCCGGACCCTCTCCACGCGTGGTAGAGTTAGCGTACCTCATGTTCCGTCTTGTTCGGTTGAAACTGGGCACCCATCCGGGAAGTCCTCTCCTAAGCCTATTCGTCCTGGTCTCTCCGTGTGTCCCTATCTCGAGTTAGAGGTTGGAAAAGGCCGTATTAGGGCCTTGGTGGACTCGGGATCGGCGCGGTGTTTAATCTCGTCCCGCGTTTAGCAGCAGTTGGTTAGGGAGTCATTAATTAAGGCGAGTGCACCTTCGTCGGTGGTGTGTTGGACGGCCTCGAGGGAGGTTTTGCCTACCTCAAAAATGGTGGCCTTCAAGATTAAAATAAACTATTTTTCGTGGGTGTGGGAGTTTCTAGTCGCTCCTAATCTGAGTGTAGATTGTATTCTGAGTGCGGACTTCATCGCTAAAAGTGGTCTGGTTCTCGATATCCAGGGGCACGTTTGTTTTTTTAAGTTTAACCGTGGCGTGCGCATTCCTTTTTTTGGATATCGGGACGCGTCGGGGGAGGGACTTGAAGAACGTCAACCCCCGGCGTCTATTAATAATTTAAACCAGTCCCAACAAACCACTTTTCTTCAATTGTGTGAGGAGTTCCCCGAGGTACTGACTGCCAATCTCGGACTCACACATAACCTTGAGTATCGTATCCGCCTTTGTGACTCCTCGGTTGTCCGTTCGCACCCTTATAAATTCGCCCCTTCCAAATTGACCATTTTGCGTGAGAAGGTTCAAGAATTGTTAGACCATGGTGTCATTGAACCTTCCACGTCGGCCGATGCCAGTCCAGCATTCTTGGTGCCTAAACCGGGAGGGAAGCATCGGCAGGTTATTGACTATCGAAAATTAAATCAAAATATAGAGGTTGAGTTGGTGCCCCTCCCGGACATGCATTCGGCCTTTGACTGGTTTTCGCAGGCCCGCTATTTCACTATATTTGACCTAAATTCTGCCTACCACCAAATACCCTTACACAAGGATTCTCGGCCGTACACGGCTTTTTGCGTACCGTGGAACCTGTACCAATATAAGAGAGTCCCCATGGGACTGGCTGTTGGTGCTCAGACGCTAACCCGTCTACTAGACACTGTGTTCCACGATGTAAAATTCCAGTATGTATTTAACTATTTAGATGACCTACTGATTTACAGTACGACCTTGAAGGAACACATGGAGCACCTCCGAGAGGTGTTGTGTCGCCTGAGGCGCGCGGGGCTTACAGTAAACCCCGACAAGGTGAAATTTGCCCAGGAGGAAATTTCTTTCCTCGGTCACCTTGTGTCTTACAAAGGGGTCACGGTAGACCCAGAGAGGACTCAGGCTATTCGGGATTTCCCTCCTCCAGGGACGCTAAAGGGGTGGCCCGCTTTGAAGGGATGGTGAATTTTTATCGGCGGTTCATTCCCGGGGCCGCCGAGATTTCTACCCCCCTAAATTCCTTGAGAAAAAAGGGTGTCAAATTTGTGTGGGGCGACGAACAGCAGCGGGCCTTCGAGACCCTGAAGGAGGCCATTCTGTCGCCGCCCGTGCTTCGGATGCCTGACTTCACGAAGCCCTTTATTTTGCAGTCTGATGCCAGCTCTGTTGCGATCGGTGCCGTGCTCTCGCAGGAGGTGGATGGTGCTCGGCAGCCAGTAGCTTTTGTATTTAGGACTCTCACTGACACCGAAAAGAAATCATCTGTTTATGAGTTGGAGTGTTTGGCTGTAGTCAGCTCTGCTGCGATCGGTGCCGTGCTCTCGCAGGAGGTGGATGGTGCTCGGCAGCCAGTAGCTTTTGTATTTAGGACCCTCACTGACACCGAAAAGAAATCATCTGTTTATGAGTTGGAGTGTTTGGCTGTAGTCTTCGCCATGGACAAGTTTAGAAGGTATTTGGAACATGCTGAGTTCCTGCTAGAGACCGACAATCAGGCTCTCTCTTGGCTTCTAGCGCATCCCCGACAACTGGGTAAAATTGGCCGCTGGGTGGTCTAAATCTCTTCCTTTAAGTTCAGGGCACAGCATATACGGGGGACCCAAAATGTTGTTGCCGACGCTTTATCACGAATGTACCATCTACCCAGTGAGGAGCCAATACATGAACCCTGCGCCTTACTCTTCGAGTTTACCCTCGCCTTTACTGATGTCATCCCTCATCAGCTTGATGATGAGACGTTGGGTCCTATAATCGAAAATATTAAATCAGGCGAGATTAAGGCTCCTTATTTTCTGTCCAAGGGCGCCCTCTGCTGCAAGGAACGTAGAGGACGGGTTCCTAAGACAGTGCTGCCGAGCAAGCTTGTACCCATGGTCTTCCAGTACTATCACAATTCCCCGGTGGGAGGCCATTTGGGTGTTTCTAAGACCATCGCCGCGATTAGGAAGAACTTCATCTGGAAAGGCATGGACCGGGACATCGCCACCCGGGTGAAGTGTTGTCTTCTGTGTAGTCTGAGCAAGCCCGCTCAGAACACCAAGTTGGGGTTGCTGTCTTCTGAGGTGGCTAGCAGACCTATGGAGAAGGTTTTCATCGACTACGTGGGACCTTTCCCACGTAGCAAGGCCCCGGGAATTCGTTCGTCCTTGTTTGTGTGGATGCCTTCTCTAAGTTTGTCTGGCTACTTCCTTTGCGTCAGGCAAGTGCTGCAACTACCATCACAGCTCTTCAGACCAGCATCTTTCAGCATTTCGGGCTTCCCTCCATCATTGTCTCGGACAGTGGCCCCCAGTTCATCTCAGAGCAGTTCCGAAACATGTGTTTCAAGCACGGCATTCAACATGTAACCACTTCACCTTATCACCCGCAACCTTCCCACGCTGAACGATTTAATCGCAACCTTAGATCCGCCCTCATCGCATACCACGCGGAACAGCAGAACACGTGGGACCAGAATCTTAGGTGGTTACAAATGGCTTTCAACTCCTCCCTTCATGAAACTCATAGAGCCGTGCCCTTTGAGGTCATGTTTGGTTTCTCCCCTGTACACCCCCTTAGCAATTTGTGGAGATTGGATGATCTTCTTCCGGATTCGCCGAACGGGGGGGTCTCGCACAGGTGGAAAGAGGTGAGGAGAGCTCTGCTCCGATCGCACGAGCGCGTGCGGCGTCGTTACAACGCTGGAAGAGTCCCCAACCCTTTTAAGGTGGGACAGTTGGTGTACTGTAGGAGCCACCCGCTCAGCTCTAGAGTGGAGGGTCGCGCCGCCAAGCTCTGTTATCGGTGGATGGGACCGTTCCGAATTTCAAAATTTGTCTCTCCGGTAACTGCCAGCCTGGTGGGTCTAGAGGATGGAATGCAGGTGAGAGTGGCGCATGTTTCGCATTTGAAAGCGTGTCCTCAATTAGAGGTTCCTTGAGAAAAATGTGTATATTTTGTAATAATACAAAATATTTAGATTAATTTATGTATGTAAGAATGTGTAGTAATGTTCACTTTGGAAACGTCAATTTGGTAACGTTCCTGGTCTTCGTGGTTACCAAATAAAATCTGTGTGAATTGCTGTTGTAACAATTTGAAAATAAAAATAAATTTAAAATTTATTTAAAAAAAAATTTTTTTCTGAAAAAATGTTTTCTGAGTATTTAAGTTCTTAAAATTTAGGAACAAATCGAGTTTATTGGTTGTAATTAAAATTATGATGGTATGGTGTTTATTTTGGTAATAGTGTCACTTTCAGTAAATTTGTTTAAAAGACAATCTGGTTAACTCCAAGTTTAGGCGAAAAACGGCTCTCCTCTTCTTCTTCTTCTTCTTCTTCTTCTTCTTCTTCTTCTTGAAAGGTTGTCGTTTCGTATATACCGCCTTTCGGTTAGTTGGGTTTCTTGATTAATTTACCTGTTAAGTCCTTTTATAATAAAAATCAACTCCAAATTACCAAAACAGAACGTTTATTAATAAAAATAATGAATTTGTTCGATTAAAATTGATGTTACAATGTAGTATCGACTCACTCAGGGCCGGTCGATATAAACAGTTTACATTAGTATTATAAAAATATGGTTCTTTAAACGGTTATTTAAGATATAGCCAGAGAAGGTCATGGGCAGGAAAGTATAACACTTACAATTATAAAATGCCTTAATATTAAACAATACAATGATAATTAGAAATAATAAAAGTTTATATATGATTTTTATTCAAACCAATTGCAGCCAAATGTCGTTTTTTCACAGCAGTGAGAATGGATCAAACTGGCCGATTGACGCCTCTAACATTGACGAAGTATTTGTTGAAATAAAGATGTCCTTTCTTCGTGTAAATGGTATCAGCAATTGTATATGATCGTCCTGGATATATTTAAATGTCACTGGTGTATGATGGAATAGTTCACTTGGTGTAAAATGTTGTTATTGGATATATCTCATTGTGTCAATGTGTGTCGGTTTAACCTCGAATTTTCAGTCTGTATATGGTGTGATATTAGTGCTATTTCGTTTAATTAGTTTTATGTGGTTCAGTTTGTTGGTGTTACGCAGTTCATAGGTCAACTTCACCACTTCACAATAAATAAAATAGTTCAAAATAATTTTATACAAAATTTCACGGAACTTGGTCTATAACGTAACCGCCATTTAAAGGTTATTTCTAGCAAAAATTCACATTAAGTGCACTCGTCAACGTATAATAATGAACTGTTCTGATTTCCTTCGTCTCCTGAAAATCTTAGCCTATTTAATATATCTTATACATTGTTTCAAATTATCTTAGCTTCCGATACATTTTATTTTGATACATTACGCTCAGAAAATAATTTCGTTATTAGTTAACTGTACGAAATATTAAATACATATTCGGTTTCATTATTCTATTCTGCTTATTTTGCTAGTAATTAATTTAGTGTTACAAAGTTTCATTAGAAAATTATATTTCTTACATTTTTGGGAGGTAGGCCTAAAATTATACTTCCTGTTGTCTAAGCAAATAATAGCCATTTTCCCTAATATAATTATTATTCTATTAAATCTGAAATTGATATAATTGTCTATTCTTACTTAATTTATTGCAATTTAGTTTATTAATGATGGTTTTTAAATACAATTCATTTGTCTATGACTCCTCCTATGATAATGTCAGTTAGTCTATTCCATTTTTAATGGTAATTTTATTAGATAAATAAATAATTTTACTTATATAATGACCATATCTTTCGAAAGCCTTATTTACATGGTATACTATATGTTGAGTTTATCTTGCATAAATATTGTCAGTTTAACTGGCTTATAAGACTACATTTATTAATTATTTTGCAGTTTAAATTCATTACATGGCCTAGACTTGATGTGTTGCTATTTGCAAAATTTTTACCAATGTAGTTATTTTATATCCTTCTCTGACTTCTTATACTTATATACTTTATTAACAATTAGTTCTTTGACTGGTATAACAGTGATTATTGATTGTACAATTAAAATATAACACCTATCTCTATCAAAACTGGTACCTTGAATAATTCCTTTGATGTGTATTGATTACCTAGTAACATAATTAAAAATATTTTATAACATTGGGAATGATATCTACTTTTAGATAGGGTATTCCAAATTTAAATTGACAACAAAATAACAGCTTATAACAATAATATCTCTTACTAATAATTCTTATCTGTCTAATTATTATATGGAACAGGAACATAACATCTTGGTTCCATATAATGGTTAACACTCCTTAAAACTAATTATTAACAGTCTGCTCTGTATTTCCCCATTTTACAGGATTTATTCCCCCTCTTTAAGTAGAACACTGGCTATCTGTTTCTTATTGCATTCTATGGAATGTTCATATAGCTTCAGTAGCCTTTCAAGTTTATTACTTTGTACTGCAACTCATGCACCTTTTTAAAGTTTATCAGTTATAATTCGATAACTTACACTTGTCCATGGTGATTTATTAATATTATTACTAGTCCTTTTCTAGCTTTATAACATGAAATATTCAACCATGGGGGGACTGTGAAGATTTGTTCATACAAACTAAACAATAACTTTTTGGATGCACTGTTATTTACTACTATTAACACTTTTGGTTTTTGTCAGTTTTACATTGTGATATGGTTTTTTGGGGTGTTATACTTTCTCTTTGGACATTCATTTATTTTTGGGGTTTTTGGGTTCTCTCCCTATGGGGTTTCTATTTTATATGGGTCGTCTCACTTCCTTCTTCTTTCTTCAGTATTTTTGGTCATTCTTCCTTCTTTCTTCAGTATTTTTGGTCATTCTTCTTTCTTCAGTATTTTTGGTCATTCTTCTTTCTTCAGTATTTTTGTTCATTCTTCTTTCTTCAGTATTTTTGTTCATTCTTCTTTCTTCTTTCTTCAGTATCATTTCGCTGTGTATGCCTTTGTTTCTTCTGGTCTGGTTTCTTTGTCAGGGTATCTTAATTGCCTGCTTCTATCTTACCTGGGTAATTTTGTTATTCACATTTTTAGTTTTCTGGGTTTTTAAATTTGTAGTATATATATTGTTTGCAGATTTTTTCTTTATTTTAACTTTTCTTGTGAGTATATTAATTAATAGTGCCTTTTAATTGATTCTCATCTGGATATTCCATATATTAGAGCTTTATTAATGATCATTGAGTAATGTATTTATGTGGATTATCTGTCATGCTACAGATTGCTCTCTTCCAGAAGTGATTAGTTCAGATCATACTTAGTTTGTCTGAAGTAATTGCTTATGATATTTCATTATAAATTATATTTCTTTACTTCCTTCACATTTCTAAAATTTTTTCTTCTATATTTTTGAGCTTATCTATATTTCATTATTAACTGGATTCTTCTTGATAGTAATAGTCATCTGATGTTCGTTATTTTTTATTTTTCCATTTTCTTCTTAACTTGGTTCTTTATCCTTGGGATATTTATTCCCTAAAATTCCCTAACACGTTAGCTGGGGCAGTGTCCAGAGGGGCTCTGTAGGCTTCACTCTCTGCTGGCCATACTACGTCATTTATTGATTACAGAGGTAAATCATCTCTGATCAATACATAATAATACTGCTGGACTTATCTACAGACAGTTATTAATAAAAATTACATAAGAATAGTCCACCTTATGACTATAAAAAAAAAATTAAATATCTTTGGATATTTCACTTCGTATCTGAACAGATCTATTAATATTTCTATCTTAGTTAATTTCTATCTCAGTTACTTTTCTCAATGGTTAGCTCTGCTGGCATTTTATCTCTCCTTGTGGTTGGAAGCTGGTATAATATAATTATCACTTGTTATTCAGTGTAAAGTTTTTATTTATTTTTAATTCTCTGTCATATTTTGACTGTTATCACAATCTCTTTCTGGTCATTGGTAGCATATATTTTGTATTATATTTTTGTTCTTTTCTTAATTCTTATGAATCGTTCCACTAGTATATGCTCTTGCAATTACTCTTTTAATTGTCCTTCTTATAATTGACATTTATTCTATGATCATATTTTTCTTATGGATTTATTTATATATAGTTTTTTCTTTCTTTTTCAAATTTTATTCTGCTCTTGCTTTTTATCCAAATGCACTCTTTAATTATTAATTCCAGGTGGTTAGTATCTCTGTTTATTTTACATAAAATTCTCATTAATTTTACTTCACAATAAGTTTATTCATTTTAATTGTATCAGTGGTTTGTACTGCCATTTCTTTATTCTAGAAAGTTTTTTCAGAATTGGTCCCATATATAATTGTTTGTAATGTATTATCCAAATTCTTTTTCTTCTTTATTAATCCTAAAAGTTGTTCAAATATAAGGTAGTAGGTAGTTCTTACTTGTGTTTTAGAAGTTACATATTTTCTAAATTCATTTTCTTCCTTTTATTTTCCATAAAGTTTTTTCATAAATATTTGGTAGTAGGTAGTCATTACTTCATTTTTGAAATTCATTGTAATATTTTATAAATTCTTATTATTCTAGAAATCGTTTCACAAATAATAGGTAGTAAGTTGTTCTTACTTGATTTTTGAATTTTTGCATTAAATAAATTCTTGTTCTTCCTTATTTCCTTCATAAATTGTTTCCTAAATAATAGGTAGTAATTTGTTCTTACTTCGTTTTTGAATTTATTACATTCAAAATTAAATCTTCCATACATTCAATTACTCATAATATTTTTTCATGGAAGCCTGGTTATATACACCCTTTATCCTTTCTGAATCTATTTCCTTTATTTCATAAGTATTATTATTTTTCACATTGGATATGATATATGGTCCGGTGTATAACAGCAATAACTTCTTCGTTATTCCTTCCAGTGTGCTGGGTAGTTCACGATTTCTTAACAACATTTTTTCTCCCTTTTCATATATTATTAATTTACCACTAGCCTTTTGATACATATTTTGCCGTTTTATATGGTCTTCTGCCACTTTGTTGTAGAATTTAGCTTTGTCAAATCTGTACATATGGTTACTGGGGAACTCGAGGATATCCGTGATCTCTCGTGGGGGTGGTTTCTCGTACATAGCAGAGTATGGGGTTATCCCTATAGCTGGATGGTAGGCCAAGTTGAGGAATTCCTCCGTGGCTTCTAGATAGTCTTGCCACCTTTTTTGTTGATGGTGACAATAAGTTCTTAGGATCCTCCCCACTTCTCGCAACACCCGCTCTGCCGGATTGCTGCTCGGATGGTAGACCGAGGTCTTGTATGTACGAATGCCCATTGACAATAATGTATCTCGCCATTTTCCACCCTTAAACTGGGTTCCATGATCAGTAATGATCGATGATGGTTTCCCCAGGTGTGGGATATACTGTTCCGTTAGTATCCCCAGAATTTTCCGGGTAGTCGCTCGATTAGTAGGGTATAGCTTAACATACTTGGTGAAGTGGTCCATTATGATGGTTAGGTACCGATATTGGTGTCGACCTCCACTACGGGGAAATGGTCCGCAAATGTCTAGGAACACCTTCTCCAATCTTGCTCGGGAAGTGATTGGGATCATCACACCTTCCTTCTTCTCATTATTAGTTTTTACCAGCTGGCAGATTTTACAACTTTTTATATACATTCGGACTTTCCTATTGATGTTTTTTATATGGCAGCTCTCCTCCAGAGCTTTTATTACCTTGAGGGCGCCCATATGCCCGTAACGTATGTGGTAGTTCACTATCAATTCCCTTTCAATCTGTGTCGGAACAACCACCTTCCAGATCTCTTCCTTCAAGGAGGTTTTAACGAAGAATATTTGTTTATTTATCTGGTAATATTGAGCAACGGTTTCGTCTCCCTCTTCTAGCCGAAGTTTGAGATTTCTCAATTTCGGGTCCGCTTGTTGGTGGGTGCTCATGTTGGTCAATATTGTTGTCAAATCGGCACAACATGGTCAAATACCAAAGAAGATGGTATATTTTTAGCACGCTTTCCTTCTCCCCTTCGAAAGTTTGTTCTTCCACATTGACCCGGGATAACACATCCGCTACTACATTCTTTTTACCTGGGATGTATTCCCATTGTAGATGGTATTCTTGAAGGGCAAGTATCCACCTCGTTAGTCTGCCATGGTTCAGTTTGCAGCTTTTCAAGAACGAAATAGATTTATGGTCAGTTCGGACGGTAACAGGGTATCCCAAAATGTAAGTGCGGAACTTACCGCAAGCAAATACCACGCTCAGTAATTCTTTTCGCACTGGTTCAAAGACCTGCTCGCGAAGCTAATTACCTGATGTTGACCCTTCTCGTCCTCTTGATACAGTGTCGTTCCCAGACTGACGTTGCTGGCATCGCAATTCATGAAGAATGGTAATTTAAAGTTTGGGTGGCGAAGTATTATAGTAGCCAGAAATTTGTCCTTAATTTGTTGAAAAATCCCCTCTTGTTCCTTACACCATACCCATTTGTTTTTGGATGATAATTGAGGTTGAACCTCGCGGTTAACTCTGAATATTGTTCCTGGAACTTTCTATAATAATTGCAGAGTCCCAGGAAAGACTGTAATTGCTTCCTGTTTTTGGGTGCCGGGAATTTCTGGATGGCTTCCACCTTTTCTGCCGACGGTGAGATTCCTTGATCGTCCAAGTTAAATCCTAAAAATTGCACTTCTCTGGCAATAAACTTGGATTTTTCCAACTTCAGCGTGACGTTACTGGCAGATAATTTCTCAAGCACATGTTCCACACGGTAACAGTGTTCCTCCCACGTTTCAGATGTTATTAGTAGGTCGTCGACGTACACTGTTGTAAACTGAAGTGCTTCTTGTCCCAATATCTGGTCCATGCAGGTCACAAAGATGGCAACTGAGTTTACCAATCCGAAGGGCAATCTTTTGAATTGGTAATTGCGTCCCTCGAATATGAAAGCCAGATATTGGCGACTCCGTGGGTGTAACTCTACCTGCCAGTAGCCGCACACCGTATCCCAGGTACTGAAGTATTGGGTACCATGGAAGCGTTTCAGGATTTCCTCAATCTCACCGGGCGATGTTCTATCGTTAATGATTTTTTTGTTTATTTCCCGTGCATCCAAGCAAAGCCGGACTTGGCCGTTTTTCTTGGGAATTGCAACAATAGGGCTGGTGTATGGGGATTGGCTAGGTTCTATAATATCGCTATTAATCATTCGGTTGATTTCCGCTCTCACAGCCTCCCTTCGAGAATGCGCAATAGGGTAGGATTTCCTATTAAACTCCACTGTATCTCGGAATTGAAGGGTACATTGATAATTTCTTACCTTGCCTGGCTCATCGGAAAATACTGAGCGGTACTTTTCATAAATTTTTATCAACTGTTTTGCTTGAGTAATGGGTAATTTCTCTCTATTAATTCCGCTTCGGAAATCCCTTATCTCCTGTATTTTCTGAGACCATAAATCTTCGTCCGTAGTTTCGTATACTATGGTGTTAGTATTAGTATAATTAATGCTACGTATTTGCTGGTGGATACTGCTGGGAAGTGTTATCTCACTACCGACTAAATCGGCCGTCCAGGTCAGATCTCCGGTAAAAAGTGATACCTTCTCCATTCGTAAATCGATAATAGCCGAGTTCCTTCTCAGCACATCACATCCCACTAATATGTTGAAGGGTAATCCTGCCGCAATTAGGAAGACCATGTTCATAGCTATACCCTTACTAATGACATTCAATGATACTTGTTTTCTGATTGTCTTGTTTTGGCGACCAGTGGCACCGATTAATACAATGTTATTTATAGGTAAGGTTGGCAATAACTTACCACATTTTCCTTGTATTCTCTCCAATTCTGTAGTGTTAATTATAGATACATTCACACCTGTATCGATCATCAGTTGTGCGAATGTTCCTTCGATTTCTGCATTAATATAAATTATTTCATTGTTTATAATAGGGAGGCGAGTGTCATCCTCCTCCAGTAGTTCATTTCTAATATTTTTCAAATAATTACATCGAATAATCGTAATTTTATTGTGATGATTTGCTCTTGGCAATTCTTTTATATACCCAGGTGATAGAAGCAGCAAAAGGTCCTTATTGTTTATTACTGCCTCCTTCCGTTTAAATTCTCCTCATCTTGGTTATTAATTGGACCAACAGAGGCATCAGTTGGGAAACCTTGAGTAGGTTCCAGCCTTTCAGTTCTCGGTTCGTATGTTTGTTCCCTATTTGTATGCCGCTCCGGGTCATCTAGGCTGGTACTTCGCCTTGGCGGATTATAACTGGAGTTGTCCCGTTCTCGGCTTCTGTGTCGATCTTCGTACTCGTGTACGCTGCTCCGCCGTTGATGGTTATACCTGCGATGGTTGTTTCCTTCTGCCCGTATAAAATTTACCCGGGGTCGGGAGAACCTGTTGTTGTTGTTATTATTATTAGGGTAACCCCTATTGTTATTGTAAAACCGCTCGGTGTTATTGGTATGATTGGGGTTTCTCTGGCTATTTACATTATTATTCGGGTGATAATTACTTCGATTACCGGAGAACCCGTTATTATTTCGGTTAATGTTCGGGTTTGTATTACCGTGGTTATTGTTACCATTCGTGGGGTGCTGATTATGGTAATTTGGATTATATCTATTTCCTTGGTACCCACTGTTGATCTGTTGACTATTATTGTTCGATGACGGATTATTTCGAACTACCGGCCGCTCATTTCTTCTTCTACTCTGCCTGTAATATTCTTCGTTCTCATAATTTTCTAATAGCTCCGTCATCGCCTGTATGGTCTTTATCTGGCTACCTCTTCGAGCTCTTATGACCTCTTCGTCATAATGATAGGAAAGCTTGTTCACCAGGCATTCCTCTGGTATGGCTGGTTCCAGGTGCTTGGCCAGGCACACCTTCCCAAGGAAGTATGCAGTCATGGTACTGCCAAACTGAGTTTTGTATCGGCCATTGCAGATGTTGTCCCTTATTAAATTCTGGGTGGTCTCTGACCAATACTTGGACTTGAACAAACTTTTGAACTGCTGATAATCGTTTATTTCGCTCCTGTTCGCCATCCACCAATTCCGTCATATCCCGGAATGATTCGTCTAATAGTTCTCGACTATTGGACCATCGATTATTTCTATGTTTGGCCATATATTCCTCGATACGGGCCAAGAACTCCATCGGCTTCCTTTTATATTGGCGGAAGTTAAGCCATTCTCTGTTCTCGTTGATGGGGATATTAGTGAAGCTGGTTGGTTGGTTCCGAATTGCTTCCATGTCCTCCTGGTTCTGTCTCACTTGACCAGTGATGTTAGTCATCGCTTCCTCCATTCCGTCACATCTTTCCGTAATTCGAGTTCGTACCTTACTGAGTTCTTCCTGGCTTTCCTTTCGGTTTTCTTCTGCCTTTTTACGATTAGATTCTTCAAGATTTGTGACCTTGGTGTTCACCACTTCCTTGAACGCTTGTACCTCCACTTCCGTCAGCCGACATCTTCCATCAACTTCTCTTATCTGTTGATTTATAGTTATGGTTTCGTCTTCCAGCCTTTTGGTCATATATTTCTTATTATCTTTGAGTTCTTTGTTCATCTCCTTTCTTAATAGTTCCATTCGTTCGTCTAACTTGTCTAAATTCTCTTGGTTAACTTCCCGTAATTCTTCTCGTAATAGTTGGTTATCCTCTCTTAACTCTTCCAACCTTTCCCCCATCTTCTCTTCCATTTTCTTGTTATTCTCCTCCAGTTTTTCTTCCATCTTTTTGCTGGTTTCCTCCATTTTATGATTAGTTTCATCAATTTTCCGGCTTAAAGATCGGTTGTCTTTCTTCATTTCCTTGCTGGTTTCCTCTATTCTCTGATTGGTGTTTTCAATCTTTTTACTCAATTCTTCCTTTGTTTGTTGGTTGTCCTTCTTCAATTCTTCCTTTGTTTGTTGGTTGTCCTTCTTCAATTCCTCTTTTAATTGTTGGTTGTCATCTTCTATTTTCTTATGCAAGTTTTCTTCGGTGGAATCCATTTTCTTGCTTAATTCTTCCTTGGTTGACCGGTTGGTGTCATCCATTTTTTTATGCAAGTTTTCTTCCATTCTCATGAACATTTCCATTAATTTGTCCATTTTACTTTCTTCTGTAGTCTTAGACTTTTCCACTTCTTTGTCTTGGACATTGACGTCCCCTGTTTGTGTGGGTACTTCGGGTTGTTCCTCTGGTGGTGCTGGTTCTTTATGTTCCACCCGTTCTAATATCTTTTCCACGTCCTCCACTGGGGTCGCCTCCTTATCATCCATAATGAGTTTTTTTTCGGCCTCCGCCGCTCTCTTCTTTGATGTGGCACGACGCTGCATCTTTCCTGGTTCCCTGGCTGGATAACCGCTGCCAAGCTGAATTAGAAATTGGGCAAGTAATTACAGCCTTTCAACCCCTAATTACAGCCCCACGTTGGGCGCCAATTTTGTAATAATACAAAATATTTAGATTAATTTATGTATGTAAGAATGTGTAGTAATGTTCACTTTGGAAACGTCAATTTGGTAACGTTCCTGGTCTTCGTGGTTACCACATAAAATCTGTGTGAATTGCTGTTGTAACAATTTGAAAATAAAAATAAATTTAAAATTTATTTAAAAAAAAAATTGTTTCTGAAAAAATGTTTTCTGAGTATTTAAGTTCTTAAAATTTAGGAACAAATCGAGTTTATTGGTTGTAATTAAAATTATGATGGTATGGTGTTTATTTTGGTAATAGTGTCACTTTCAGTAAATTTGTTTAAAAGACAATCTGGTTAACTCCAAGTTTAGGCGAAAAACGGCTCTCTTCTTCTTCTTCTTGAAAGGTTGTCGTTTCGTATATACCGCCTTTCGGTTAGTTGGGTTTCTTGATTAATTTACCTGTTAAGTCCTTTTATAATAAAAATCAACTCCAAATTACCAAAACAGAACGTTTATTAATAAAAATAATGAATTTGTTCGATTAAAATTGATGTTACAATGTAGTATCGACTCACTCAGGGCCGGTCGATATAAACAGTTTACATTAGTATTATAAAAATATGGTTCTTTAAACGGTTATTTAAGATATAGCCAGAGAAGGTCATGGGCAGGAAAATATAACACTTACAATTATAAAATGCCTTAATATTAAACAATACAATGATAATTAGAAATAATAAAAGTTTATATATGATTTTTATTCAAACCAATTGCAGCCAAATGTCGTTTTTTCACAGCAGTGAGAATGGATCAAAATGGCCGATTGACGCATGCGCGATGAAGCCTCTAACATTGACGAAGTATTTGTTGAATTAAAGATGTCCTTTCTTCGTGTAAATGGTATCAGCAATTGTATATGATCGTCCTGGATATATTTAAATGTCACTGGTGTATGATGGAATAGTTCACTTGGTGTAAAATGTTGTTATTGGATATATCTCATTGTGTCTATGTGTGTCGGTTTAACCTCGAATTTTCAGTCTGTATATGGTGTGATATTAGTGCTATTTCGTTTAATTAGTTTTATGTGGTTCAGTTTGTTGGTGTTACGCAGTTCATAGGTCAACTTCACCACTTCACAATAAATAAAATAGTTCAAAATAATTTTATACAAAATTTCACGGAACTTGGTCTATAACGTAACCGCCATTAAAGGTTATTTCTAGCAAAAATTCACATTAAGTGCACTCGTCAACGTATAATAATGAACTGTTCTGATTTCCTTCGTCTCCTGAAAATCTTAGCCTATTTAATATATCTTATACATTGTTTCAAATTATCTTAGCTTCCGATACATTTTATTTTGATACATTACGCTCAGAAAATAATTTCGTTATTAGTTAACTGTACGAAATATTAAATACATATTCGGTTTCATTATTCTATTCTGCTTATTTTGCTAGTAATTAATTTAGTGTTACAAAGTTTCATTAGAAAATTATATTTCTTACATTTTTGGGAGGTAGGCCTAAAATTATACTTCCTGTTGTCTAAGCAAATAATAGCCATTTTCCCTAATATAATTATTATTCTATTAAATCTGAAATTGATATAATTGTCTATTCTTACTTAATTTATTGCAATTTAGTTTATTAATGATGGTTTTTAAATACAATTCATTTGTCTATGACTCCTCCTATGATAATGTCAGTTAGTCTATTCCATTTTTAATGGTAATTTTATTAGATAAATAAATAATTTTACTTATATAATGACCATATCTTTCGAAAGCCTTATTTACATGGTATACTATATGTTGAGTTTATCTTGCATAAATATTGTCAGTTTAACTGGCTTATAAGACTACATTTATTAATTATTTTGCAGTTTAAATTCATTACATGGCCTAGACTTGATGTGTTGCTATTTGCAAAATTTTTACCAATGTAGTTATTTTATATCCTTCTCTGACTTCTTATACTTATATACTTTATTAACAATTAGTTCTTTGACTGGTATAACAGTGATTATTGATTGTACAATTAAAATATAACACCTATCTCTATCAAAACTGGTACCTTGAATAATTCCTTTGATGTGTATTGATTACCTAGTAACATAATTAAAAATATTTTATAACATTGGGAATGATATCTACTTTTAGATAGGGTATTCCAAATTTAAATTGACAACAAAATAACAGCTTATAACAATAATATCTCTTACTAATAATTCTTATCTGTCTAATTATTATATGGAACAGGAACATAACATCTTGGTTCCATATAATGGTTAACACTCCTTAAAACTAATTATTAACAGTCTGCTCTGTATTTCCCCATTTTACAGGATTTATTCCCCCTCTTTAAGTAGAACACTGGCTATCTGTTTCTTATTGCATCTATGGAATGTTCATATAGCTTCAGTAGCCTTTCAAGTTTATTACTTTGTACTGCAACTCATGCACCTTTTTAAAGTTTATCAGTTATAATTCGATAACTTACACTTGTCCATGGTGATTTATTAATATTATTACTAGTCCTTTTCTAGCTTTATAACATGAAATATTCAACCATGGGGGGACTGTGAAGATTTGTTCATACAAACTAAACAATAACTTTTTGGATGCACTGTTATTTACTACTATTAACACTTTTGGTTTTTGTCAGTTTTACATTGTGATATGGTTTTTTGGGGTGTTATACTTTCTCTTTGGACATTCATTTATTTTTGGGGTTTTTGGGTTCTCTCCCTATGGGGTTTCTATTTTATATGGGTCGTCTCACTTCCTTCTTCTTTCTTCAGTATTTTTGGTCATTCTTCTTTCTTCAGTATTTTTGGTCATTCTTCTTTCTTCAGTATTTTTGTTCATTCTTCTTTCTTCTTTCCACTACACTAGGTCCAACGGATGATGAGCCAATACTAGGAATATAAAAAGTATGTATTTCGTCATGTTAAACCTCGATGACAGGGCGCATAATTTTGAATCTCTTTTAGGTGTATGAAATCCATCCAAAGCGACAAAATTCGGGGACGATATGTCGCCAAAATCAGAAATTTTAAAAAAATTTCTTATTTTGAGTAGAGATGTGTCATTAAGCGCCGTAACAGGGAATTGTTGTGTGAAACGCAGAGGTGATTGACAGGCAATAAAATCATATAACAGCCCCAACGCGCTCACGGCAAGCAGGCAGAGTTCATCGCTCTCCATACTAAGAAACGTTAAATTTTGACAACTACCTCAAATCCTTAGAAAAAATTGTACAAACGTAAACGAACTCATTTGAAGAGCAGCTGTATGTATTAACAACAGACCAAAATACGTATACACGCCAGCTGCATATAGCGAAACAAAAAAGGGTATATATTATTGAAAGACTCAAACGGTCAGCGACAGGAATCGACCTTACTGAGAAGAGAGAAAGCTCGGGGTAATGTCGGAACTCAAGGAAGATGTGTTGATGGAAACAGAGACAAAGAAACGGACATACAAAGGAAGTTTGGTGAGGCCTTTAAGTAACAATAGTTGATGCCATTAGAACAACCAAGTGCACGAAAACAATACTTTGACGAGAAAGTTAAGGGTTGGTTTGTATACGAGGTATAATGATATATAATTATATACATTTGTTTTAATGACATTTAACCACGGAAGACAAGTCTCCGTGTCACCTGTAATATTGTGAAGTTTACTCCGTGTCCTGGTCCTTGGTCCTTGGGGTGTCCACAAATGGTTGAAGGTTATGGTAGTTTACTTTCCGGGTGTTGTTCCTGAAGAAATCCTCGTAATTATGAAGCTGTTCTATGAAGTCTGGTAGCTAAGCATCTTTAGTAGTACAACTCGAGTGAAAGTTCTAGTTTCCCACAGAAGTTCACGTCACATCGTTATGTATAAAGTGTTCTCACTTTTGGCACATTGTACCTTTTTAATTTAAACAAACATTGGAGATCTTACACATAGTCAATAGAGATATCATCCCTCTCACTTATTTATTCCATTTAATTTAATAATTACATTTTTCTTTATAAAACACTACTTTACTGATACTTTCCTCTACACATAGTTATATGTGCACTTTAAATTAAAATATCTTAGTACTTCGGGGCATGGTTCAAGGGTGTAGTGTTTACTACGAGAGCGCTCCATCTCGACTGCATTATTATGTCAGGACAGGCAAGTTAACTGCGCGGAGTTTACGCATCACAACAAAATAGTTCCACCTTTATTCGCTATTTACGGTATTTAAAGTTTGACCATTTGTATTATCCAAAGCTATGCTTTACTTCAGAATTAAATAGTATACTACTGTATCATTGTTTATTTATTTGAATAATTTCAAGTTTTACCAGTATTATTTGTTTAGTAAAAGAATCTGTATGCAGGTTAATTGCATGGTAACTTATTAACTAGTTTCCCTATCTTTACACTCGCATTCATTTTGTCATTTAAAACTCTTTATTAAATATTATTTTGAGTTAATCAAGGGATGTAATGTTAATTTTAATGTGAGATTTAAAAACAAATTTTACTCCATATTACGTTTCCTATTTTAAAATCGTCACATACTCCGCCGCTTAAAGATGATACCGGGTGGGTATTCTATGGGTCATTAGGTCAGCAAGGTACTGGGAGTACCCGCAATTTCATAATATCGTGGCCCGACTGATTTCATTAGCATACTCTAACTCAAGTAGTTAGTTTTCTGCTCTTTCTTTAACCCTTTTCAGTACGGCGCCGTTGTGACTGTGTTACGTACTTATCTCTATATCTCTTAATTATACTTTTGTAATCTAAAGTTGATCCCATACTCAACCTTAAGCGGCGTTCCCACGAGGCGTTAATCACGACAGTGAACCACGCTTTCGTGAAATACACTTCTGTGTGAACGCATAGTCGTTAAACTTGCTTTCGTGAGGAACGGCGCACGACTCAAGCGTGGATAGATCAAACCTGTTTGATTTTCAGTCGTGATATACCGTTCGTGAAGCCAAGATGTCGTCACAGCAACGTGGCATTATTAAGTTTAACGACAGTGAAACTACGCGTTTTTTGGAGTTATATTCGATGGAAAAGGTGTTATATGATCCAAGTGTGGAGGAATACCGTGATAGAGATTTACGAGCCGCCGCAGCTAAGAGAATAAGTCATGAATTAAATATACCTGGATTTGGACCAAAAGAAGTTGTAGCAAAATTCAAAAATTTAAGAAGCTCTTTCTGTCAGGAGTTAAAAAAAATATCAGACAGTGCAAGGTCTGGAAAAGGTACAGATGACATATACAAGCCAAAAGTATTTTGGTTTGATCTGATGAACAGTTTCATTCGTCCGTTTGTTCAACAGCGACCCACACAATCGAATCTGGTAATTACCTTTTTTTTATAAAAATATATATCGTTTATTTATGAAAAATAATTTTAAATAGTTTAAAAACGACATACGAGTATTAATTTAAATTTAAATTAGTACCAATAATGCGTTGTTTTTACTGTTTATAATATCTTATCTTATCTTATCTTATCTTATCTTCTATGAGTAATGTATTGTACTCGTATAAAAAATCATAAAAAAAAATCTTTAACGTAAATATATTTATTATCCACACGGTTGAAAACAAAAATAAATGTACAATATGTATAGATTTATTATTAGTTTAGTTCATTTGACACATCAGTTATTTGGTTTTGCCAGGGAACAGCTCCTTCGTTATTAAAATAATCACGATATTTATTCCGTATTTGTTGTGCCTCCATATTAGAATGTCTGTGGTTAGTTGCTGGTAGATTCTGTAATCCACTATCATTTTGACGCCATGATCCAGGGAACACTCGGTGGTCCTCATCCTCATAATCAATTAGATCTCCCATCACATACCGAGGGTTTGTTTTTTTCAACCAATTATGAATTGCACAGCATGCGAGGACAACTTTGTCTAACGTTTCTAATTTTAATGAAATTGGTTTGTCAAACAATCTAAATTTACTCGCGAGTATTCCAAAGGCATTTTCCACTACACGTCTTGCTCTTGACAATCGATAATTGTAAATCCTTTCTGCAGGGGTTAAATTGCGTCGACTGTAGGGTTTCATTATATACTTTTTTAACGGAAATGCATCATCAGCCAAAATAACGAAATTGTTTGGTATGGCTAGTGAGTTTGTTTCTAAAGCGTTGTACAAAGAGCTATTTTGAAAAATTCCTCCATCTGATCCTCTTCCTTTCGCTCCAACATCAACATATAAAAAACAATAATCAGAATCCACCAAGGCCATTAACACAATACTGTAACTGTTTTTATAATTAAAATAATCTGAACCACTTCCGGGAGGAGCTCGTATGACAACATGTTTACCATCTAGAGCCCCTACACAACCAGGAAAATTCCATCGCGTTCTAAAACCATATTCAATGTTTTTCCACTCATCTGATGTTGCAGGGACCTGAAACATTAAATTATTAAAATATGAATAAACTAATAATATTAACACATTATTATTTATATTACAGATATTTCCTATAGAAAATTCTGAAGAGGCCTCAATAGAAAATAGTCTACAATCAGAACCTAACCTTGAATACAGTACTAGCCAAAACTCTGAAGACGTGACACAGATTGCATCGAAAATTGATACACCTGCGAAGATAATAAAAAGAAAGATTGAACCACAACCATCAACATCAAAAAATAAAAAATCTATTCATGATCATGAAATAGGATTTATGACAAGCGCGATTGACAAATTACATGAAATTTCAAATCGCGCATCACAAGTCGCTACAAATAAAGAGGATAGTTATGATCATTTTGGGAAATATATCGCATCAATGTTAAGAAGTATAGGACCACCAAAAGCAATACGATTACAACAATCATTCATGAATGAAATTACAAATGCTATGTGCCCACCAGAATATGTTATTACTGATAATTCAACAGCTGCAACATCAAGTGGAAGACAATCAAATTTAAGTACTTTTTCGGCTAGTAATGATGACGACTACGTGACATTATTTACAGATTTATAATTAAACAAATTTTGTAATTATAATTATTATTATAATTAAACAAATAAAAGTTCACTGTTACTAATAATTTTATTGTTGTTATTATTATTTTATTTGTAATCTATACACCTAATCTATACACCAATATTATTTTCGTTTTTTTAATAATTAAGAAATCAATTTTGAAATTTGAAGGTACTTACTTGTATGAATTCTGCTAGTTCATTATATATTGCTTCACAGGTTTCTGGAATAAATTTACTTATTGTGTTTTTTGGAACACGGAACAAAAATTCTAAACTTTTGAAGGAATCACCTGTAGCTAAATACCGTAACGTCACCTCTAATTTTGTTTTTGCACTAATTGCTTGTCTCATGTTAGTGTTAGATTTTGAAATTTTATTTGTAACACGCAATAAGAGGTATTCAAACTGAAATTCAGTCATTCGCAGTAGGTTTCTAAAATCTTCTGAAAAATTGCTTTTTAGTTCCATACTAACCAAGTTTGACGCTCCTAACATATTTCTTCGCTGTATCCATTCTCTAACCCAAAAACGTCTTTTTTTTCGTTTTCTTGTAATTGTGTCCTGTAAGCACTCCATCTTTTTTGCTAAGATAGTAGCAAAAAACGAACTTAGAACAGCACAACTTTCAACAACTAGATCATTCATGATCGATGTTTCGATGGTGACTAGTCGAAACGCGAGGCGTGAACGGCACGAACCCCCCAACCGTGTGAACGTTTTATAAATTCACACTTTCGTGAGTGTCACGAACGAAAGTTGACTAGCGTGGTTAACTGTCGTGATTAACGCCTCGTGGGAACGCCGCTTTAGATTCTTTCTTAATTCTAATATCTTACGCTACTGAGACGAGCGGAATTTTACGAAAAGGAATCTTTATTTTCTATTAAACGATCAGCTGTTACAAACTAAGCAAGAGGGGACAAATACTTTACACTAGACGCACTGTATTACACACAGGGGTGGCGGCTATTGTTTACCTAGGCAGCAGTTCATAACAATAGTGGTGGCTTACTACAATACTAAACACGATTATCTCCTGCACGAACGAGTTTGTCGTTTACTGACAAGCTTACTTAATGACTATTCTATTCTAATAATAATTATATATATATATTTTTTTTTTTAAATTACTGAAATATTTTAAAGTAACTGAGTGAATAGATCAACAGAGTGGCACATAGTATAGGTGTCACTATCTTGCACAATTATTAATTTTGGTTATTTTATGAGTACCACGATGCACACAACTATTTTACCTAAAAGCACACTGGCGCATTTTATAACGTCTTACCTACGTTATAACGTCGGGAACCAGTGCGTAGTTGCCTTTGATCAATTGCACGGGCTGCCATAGTTTTAATCAACTTCTTATGAATATTTTAACAAGCAGTAGTAGTTAGAATGAAAGGAATGTATGTTGGGGTGTTTGATGATTTATTCACTCAGTATTTTGTGTTAAGTAATGACATTTCTTTATTAGGTGCTATCCTTTATCGTTCTACATGGATTTTTTACCATAAGGTTTTCTAAATAAAAGTTTACAAAATATTTTCTAAAAAGGTGGCCACAACAAAAGTATTGTTAAGTGCTAGGTTTTTCCACGGATCCGGGATATTAAATTGGTTTTGTAAGTTAAGTTATCATACTATTTGAAGGGGGGGGCATTTGAAGAATGGACTTAATTTAACCTCTAGTATCTGAAAAGCTTTATACTACAAGCACTAATTACTATTACAAATAATTTTAGTCGTATGGCATAATACAATTTACAAAGTGAAAATAATTAACGTCTTTTATATAGTTTATTAAACTGTCTTTTGTAAACATTTGTTTTAATGACATTTAACCAAGGAAGACAAGTCTCCGTGTCACCTGTGATATTGTGAAGTTTACTCCGTGTCCTGGTCCTTGGTCCTTGGGGTGTCCACAAATGGTTGAAGGTTATGGTAGTTTACTTTCCGGGTGTTGTTCCTGAAGAAATCCTCGTAATTATGAAGCTGTTATGCTGTTCTATGAAGTCTGGTAGCTAAGCATCTTTAGTAGTACAACTCGAGTGAAAGTTCTAGTTTCCCACAGAAGTTCACGTCACATCGTTATGTATAAAGTGTTCTCACTCTTGGCACATTGTACCTTTTTAATTTAAACAAACATTGGAGATCTTACACATAGTCAATAGAGATATCATCCCTCTCACTTATTTATTCCATTTAATTTAATAGATTACATTTTTCTTTATAAAACAATACTTTACTGATACTTTCCTCTACACATAGTTATATGTGCACTTTAAATTAAAATATCTTAGTACTTCGGGGCATGGTTCAAGGGTGTAGTGTTTACTACGAGAGCGCTCCATCTCGACTGCATTATTATGTCAGGACAGGCAAGTTAACTGCGCGGAGTTTACGCATCACAACAAAATAGTTCCACCTTTATTCGCTATTTACGGTATTTAAAGTTTGACCATTTGTATTATCCATAGCTATGCTTTACTTCAGAATTAAATAGTATACTACTGTATCATTGTTTATTTATTTGAATAATTTCAAGTTTTACCAGTATTATTTGTTTAGTAAAAGAATCTGTATGCAGGTTAATTGCATGGTAACTTATTAACTAGTTTCCCTATCTTTACACTCGCATTCATTTTGTCATTTAAAACTCTTTATTAAATATTATTTTGAGTTAATCAAGGGATGTAATATTAATTTTAAGGTGAGATTTAAAAATAAATTTTACTCCATATTACGTTTCCTATTTTAAAATCGTCACACTTCACAAACTACTTCACAGGTTTCAACAGAAACTGGTGGCACAGGCTCGATTACAGAGGAAAGACGTCGTTCTAGTCAAGCGGACCTAGCCTCTTGTAATCGTCTCTGAGGAGGTGATATCCTTTTATCAAGAGGCCTTAATGGCAAATTCTGGGATGGGATGCTTCCTTTCTTCAGATACCTTTTCCCAGCAGTCACACCTGAAAGTATGAAATGAGAAAAAATAAATATCTGATTACGGCTTCCTGTTTGGGGAGTCAGTTTTCACAATGCTTCCAATAATAAAATGTACAACAGCTTTAATATATCATGCATTCCATGAGTGATTGAGCCTAGGAGTAGAATTTTAAAAATATTTTTAAAAACATTTAAAAAGTCTTGACACATAAAAGTTTGAAGTTTCATAAGGAATATGTGTTTTCAATTTTGTAGGCATACGTCAGAGTTACTTAAAATAAGAGGCTGATGTTAAAGTAATGTTTCTGAAACCCGTCTGTGAAGCAAACAAAAAGCTCTTTGTGGAAAATGACACTTCAATAATTTCAGCAGAACTGATAGTATCCATTTTGCTGAAGGTAGCTGGAGATAGAATATCTTTATGTATTTTTTCATGACACTGATTTGTAACATGTAGGCCTAACTTCATGTATGTGTACCTGAAAGTTCATTATTTCATTGATTTTTAAAGTGCATGTTTCGTACCTGTATTATTTTATGTAATTTTCACTGTATTATGTTCCTATAATAAGTACTTTAAAAAACATTTAAAGCATATGACATAATATTTCTACTTTGCCTTTAAATTAAGTTCATTTCAATGAAATGGCACAAATCACACAAACTTTAGTGTTTGTTAAATGTCATATGCGTCACACCTTCAATTTGACTGATATTGAAGTTTAGTAAGATGTTTTTCGTCGATTAATTATTGGGATAATATTTAAAAAGTGGTAATTGTTATGTTAGTCACAAAACTAAAATGTCTTTTACACACTTTCAAACTTTTAATTTTGAAATGAATGCAACCAAATGTCACGTCCGTCACTCATGGAATGCAACGATATCGGTACAATTTAAACGAAACTAACTACATTATAGATGAGAAAGAAGTATCTACTAACCTGGGAAAAGGTAATCATCCTTGTAAAATGCAGACTGCATACATTCATGTACTTGGCAATCGGTTTTCCGATTCGAAGTACACGACTCCATTCCTTTAATAAAATCTTATCTTTGGGAAAATAATGAAAGGAAATGTCGTCTGTGGCCTTTGTGGAACACTGAGGAACTGAGCAATATCTATTGCTTTTACTTTTACGCTCCATTACTAATAGAAATGGATAATAATCACACCGAAACACGCAAGTCTCATATGAATTACATTGTTTGTTTACAATCTTATCCCAACTCATCTAGTTCAGATCGAGCGGCAGCACCGTCGCTTGAGAGCGCGAATAGACGACGACGCGCCTTACCGAGCTATTTCGAGCCGCACCCAGGCCACGGCGCGGGCCCCCCTTTTCAGCGGCCCCCCCGCAATGCGAGGACTGGCGATACCTAGATCCGGCCCTGCTTTCTACAATTTCTGTCTATAAATATTGATTTACTGTTTCTCCAGGAGGCACCCACTCTTTATGAACAATGCCTTTGGAATCGAAGAAGCACACAAGCATCCATTTCACTTTTGACTTCGACATGCGAGCTTTTTTTGGTCTGGGTGGTGATCCCTTTGAACACCATTGCAAACTTTGATGTTTTGTCTCTGGATCATACTGGAAGAACCAACTCTCATCACCAGTAATAACGCGGTTCAATAACTTTGGGTTGAGTTCCACTTGTTCCAACAAATCAGCTGCCACATTTTTCCGTCCGTCTCGCTGTTGCTCTGTGAGATTTTTGGGCACCATTTTCGCACAAATTTTTCTGGTTCCCAGATCTTCAGTTATTATTTGGCGAACAGGTTCCCGATTAATATTCACTTCTTCTGCAATCATTTTTACTGATAATCTTCTATCGGCTCGTACAATTTCACGTACCCTCCCCGTGTTGACCTCTGTCCGAGTGGTTGATGGTCTTCCACTGCGGTCTTCGTATTCAACATTCGTTCTGCCTTCAGAAAACATTTTATGCCAACGAAAAACTTGAGCTCTTGACATAACCTCATTTCCAAAAGCCTTCTGAAGCTAACCGTACGTTGTCGCATTCTCACCGAGTTTAAAGGCGCTTTCACACACACCGGTGTTAGCCGGGCGGTTACAACCGGGTGAAGTTGAGGTATTCATTTTATCATGCTTTTGCATGGAGCCTTTACACACGCCGGTCCAGTTTTCTCCCGGTTCGGCGGCCGTGGAACAACCGTCCCAATGTTAACTTCCAACGGTTAAAACCGTTACTACCGTGGAGTGCCTTTCACATATCCCAGTTTTAAACCAGCAGCCGGTGAATTCACTTGTGCCCTTTTCCAGTTTGTTTGTTTAAGTTCTTGTCCAGTTTTTTGTTTGTTTGTTTATTTAAGTTGTTAGATTAAATTTATTATCATGCAAAGTCGAGATATGAATGAAATTGACGCAGAACTGTTGATTTGTCTAGTTGAGGCTAGACCTGTTTTGTGGGACAACACCCTCGACATTTTCAAGGATAGGAACAAAACAAGAGATGCATGGAGGGAAGTATGCTCTGAATTGAGAGGCGCGATTTCAATGAGTTGCTAGATAGTGAAATGCCTTTGGTAAGCATTTTTATTTATTTTTTTAAATATAAAATGTTTTTCAAATAGGTATCATTAAAATATCATACTATATTACAAACAAGAGAAGATACGATTAATATGTTGATCAGACATGTATGCAAATGAATAATTTCACAATAAAGTACTTACAATTAGGTAAAAATTATACTGAAGTACAGAGCAAAATGTTGTTGTATACCTAGTATTATTCTTCAAGACAGTTTTTTCTATAGTACTTTTCCCCCCTGCAAAAGATCAGCAAGGGCCCCCACCCTATAGCCAAAAAACCGACCAATTTTTTCATGAGTACTCGAGTACTTTATCAATTGCCTTACGAACTCTTATATATATATATTGCAATAGTACAACTATGTACTAGTACTGTGCATTGGAAAATCTGCATTAATATCACCAAATACATGCGATAATTATTTGTATGTTAATCGTATGATGAAAACAACCCCAGACCTGAATGCTACGCTTATTGTGCGCGTGTGTGTGTGTGTGTGTGTGTCACCTGCTCTACAGGCTCAGGACTGTTAACTCACACAGAGGTTTACGTGTGTAACGCATTAATAGTTGTGATGAAAAGTTAAATTAGCTACGTAAGTAGGCCTGTATTAGGCTGTATTCGCAACGTTGTTACAAAAAAAAAACCGGTTTTACTGTATTTGATCGACAGATCATTAAAAACCCCGATTTCACTAAACTCGCTGTTGGCTTTAATTTAAAATTTCTCCCTTCTGTGAGCCCCTGGGCATCTGCCCAGTTATAAAAGCTACACTGTGTGTGTGTGTGTGTTTACTGATAGCATATGACGGGCGTAAATGAAATAAAATTTGCATTTTATATGAAAACATTTATTTACAGGAACAAAATTAGTTGCAAACTATAAAAGAACAATTTTCCACAAAATAACTTTTGCGAAATACTACATTTTGTTTAATTTTTAAAAGTACTGTACCTTTTTTTTAGAAAAATAGAAATGTAATTTTTAACACAGAAATAGAATTATTGTTAAAAAGAAACTTACGACTATTAAACAATTCGGTTTGGGGCACATTCAGAAACAATCAGTTTTCCTCTTTTTCATTAAAGAAAAACGTTCGATCAGTTTTCTGTTATCCAGTGATGATGTAACTTCTTGGTTAACTGCAATCATGCCTAAGTCACAATCTTTCTTGGCTCATTCAACATCTCAAATAACTTTTCAGCCTCTTCAAAACGGAGAAAGATCTTTCTGCTGCCACAACTGTGACGGGCAAGGTTAAAAATAAAACCAAGGCAGTCAAAACTTCTGGATAACTAGACGTTATTGTGTCAAGCTTTGTGTAAAGAAGATTAACAAGATCATGTTATAACTTTAATTTTATGCTGCTTATTTTATTCAGCATAAATTAATTGACATATTTTAATTTATGTGTATTTTCTCTTATCTCGGGGTTTATAAAATAAAATGCAGACTTCTTCTTATAAATAGTTCTTCGATTTATTACAATTAGTTATGATTGATTATCATATTTATCATTGACACATGAATTATGCAATTTCTAATCAAAATATAAACATATTCATTTTCATAAACCTTATTTCATTACTCATATTTATAGCTCTAATAATTTAAATATTGTAATTCTTATTCAAAGACAAAAACTTTTAATAATAATTCTCTTAAATTTTAAATACTATGACATAGTTAATTACTGATCTGGATTCATTTAAAATCGGTGCTCATAAATAAATTTAATTTCCATAGTTTCCTAATATGATTTAATTTTGTTTTTAAGTAAACATTTTATCTTCTTCTTCTTCTTCTTCCTATGGCGCTACAGCCCAAGTCGGGCCCTGGCCTCCACCAATCTCCGCCTCCAATCCACTCTATCCACTGCAACCCTCCTCCAGTTTCTTATCCCCATGTCTCTCGCGTCCTCTGCAACGCCATCTTCCCACCTCTTCCTCGGTCTACCTCTAGGTCTCGTTCCCTCCCATGTACCCAGGAAAGCCCCCTTAGGGTTCCTGCCACCCTCCATTCTCATAACATGTCCGGCCCAACGTAATCTTTGAATTCTTATAAATTTTGAGACTGGTATCTCTTTATATATTTGATACAGTTCGTTATTGTATCTCAGTCTCCATGAGCCATTTTCTTGTATTGGGCCTATAATGCGTCTGAGGATTTTCCTTTCAAAGGTGTCTACTCTGTCGACTGTTTTCTGTGTGATTGCCCATGCCTCACACCCGTAGCATAGCACCGGTCTGATGACAGTCCTATATATTTTCATTTTTGTTTCCCTGTGCACATCCCCAAACCTAAATGATGGCAGCAATGCGAAGTACGCCTTGTTAGCCATGGTGATCCGTCTTTGGATCTCCGGCTCCTCTGATCCAGTCCTTGCTAGATTCACTCCGAGATACGTGAAATTGTCCACCACCTCAATTGTGTCCTCCTCTATCTCGATGTTGTTATGAACCTGGTCCCTTCTAGTTTGGATAAGCATTTTTGTTTTATCCATATTTATGGCTAGCCCAACTTCCTTGGCTTCATTTGATCTTAATCCTTTAATTAATTCTTGTGAGTTCTTTAAGTGAACAGACAGTGGACCTAATACTAATTATGGCATGACAATTTTACTTGTGGTATGTATCCAAATCTGGTAGAGGTTCATATGGTGTGGTTCGCATGTTGATCGTCTGGCGTAACTGCGATAATTCCCTCTGGATTAGCAGATTGTAACGTGGTCTCCCGTGGAGTCACACAAGACACAGCACAGCACCAAACTTCACTCACTCGGAATTAGTTCGCGTTAATTATTATTATAGTTATTCGCTTCCACAGGCATTATTGATTATTATTTATCAACTGCGTTATGGTTTGAACTACTGTTATTTACGAGTTTAGTTCGTTTCGTAATGTTACTCGATGATAAAGTTATTGTTGCGTATTTGCAAAACTAAATTACAGCGTTATTTAATTATCATTCGTGTTGTACTAATTCACTTGTATGTCACTAATAAAATTACAGTTATTTTACCGAAATTGTTTTAGTACGAACTTACTTTTCTAACCATCGTACCGAATTTCTCTAAGTCCAATAACTATGGAATCTCTGTCGCGGACTTACACTCCCGTTTCCGTCAAAAGTTTTAGTTAAACTCCTTGAGCGCGCCTTTCTCGCGTCCCTATACCGAATTCCGTATTTCTCCCACTTAATTCTGATTTTTCTTACGCTGTTTTCTAATTGGTTCTACTTTATGACTCTTCAGATCTAGAGACCACCTACTTTTCCGAAAGAACCTCTCTGATAAGGCTTTTGGATTCCCACCAGATTCCTTCCCTAGGTCACTACACTGAGGTCGTTGTCGCTGCTAGATACTGTAGCAATAAATTCTTGCCTGTCACTTTTTTGGAGTACGACAGAAAATGTCAGTCAGCAAACCGGACAAGGGTGAGCCCATTGCAAGACCCTCCTCTTGAATAAAAATTGTGTCATTGAATGTGAAATAATTCTGTTGTAATACTACGTCCCGTAACAGCAACAATTCTGTTATTTTTTGTAGATTTATTAGATTCCTGAACAACTTTGAAAATACATATTTGCTATCACCACACAATAAATGGCAACGTAACATCTCATTTTATAAAAGATATGTGGATGACACGTTTGTAATCTTTGACGGGACAACGAGACAGGCAAACATGTTGTTACATTACATGAATAACATCACCAAACACATACAATTCACACTTGAAAAAGAGTCAGACACAACGCCATAAATTTTCTGGACTTAACCTTTATGAAACAATAATAAATTTCAATACAGAATATACAGAAAACCCAACACAACTGATGGTGTTATACATGCTGATTCTTTCCACCCGCACTAACAAAAAATGGCCGCATTCAATAGTACGATACACAGACTATACAGCGTACCTTTAGATCCCGTAAACCACAAAGAAGAAATAGATATAATTAAACACATTGTAATCATGAACGGTTACCGCAGTTCATTAGTTGAACACTTGATGCTTAGACACAAACGCAGAACTAACAACCCTCACCGTGTCACGACGAACGCAATATATATGGCGGTTGATCATACTAACAACTTTTCAATGCTCATTAGAAATACTTTTAAAAAACATAACATCCACATCACATTTAGAACAACCAACAATATCCGTAAAATGCTAAATAATGCCACACGTACATCAATTGAAAAAAGAACGGGTGTATACAAAGTGATGTGTGATGACTGCAACGTGCATTACATTGGTCAGACTGGCAGGAGCTTTTTCGAAAGATATAAAGAACACTTACCCACGAGCATTTCAAATATAAATAAATCAAACTACGCTAAACATCTCGTCTCATTGAATCATAATTATACAAATTTTGAGGCAAATTGCAAACCCTTACACATTTGCAGAAAGGGACGATATATGGATGCGGTAGAAGAGTTCGAAATTTACCGAGCCTTCAGAAATAATCCTAATAATATATTAAACGAACAATTGGCATTTAAATCGCATACACTATACGATAAGATTATAAATAACATAGCCATAGAATACACGCCCCAACACAACAATAGATAACATGAAAACTCCAATAAACTGTGCAGTACGTCGCTAACCAGTACTGAGTGCGCACTCACATCCGCGTACGTCGCTGTGTTTGTGGAATATATATTTAAATGTCTTTTAGTGTAACTTTTAATGTTTAACGAAGTCTTAACCGACGAATTTTTTAATCTCTGATGATGGATTAACACAATCCGAAACGCGTAAGAAGACAAAGAAGAAAAATTAAGCGGTCACAGACGGATTAAGGTAAAAACTTTAAAGTTTAATTATAATAATTGTGACGCGGATACCAATACAATGACCCCTTTCCTTGGCAAAATAAGCAGTTAACAGCAGAAGATGCTTTGTGGACTGCTGAAATTGCTTCAGCTAGAGTTCATGTAGAAAGAACCATTCAGCGAATGAAAATTTTCAAAATATTGAAAGGAAGAGTTGGTATGAATATGGTTCCCTACATGGACTCTATAGTCAACATCATTGCTGGAGCTGTCAATCTGTGTGCTCCCATCCTAAATATTGATAAGTTTGAGTCCCAATCAGTGGTGTAGTAGGTCTGACTAGTCATTGAAGGTTTGTGACAAAGGTTAGGGTTCAGTGCATAGGTGTCTGTAGTTTTGACAATCACCAGTTTATCGTTATCACCCACCCCCTAAAAAAATAAAACCACACCGACACTGTGCTCTCAGGCCACAAAGTTGTAAATAAGGTTATAATAAGCAATGCTTTGATAAAATGGTAGCAAGTGCCTGCTACTCAACTACACCACTGGTCGTGATGTTTTTATTATACTGTTAATTAAGTCATCTAGAATTTGTTTCATTGTAACATTATCAGTTAAAAATATTTTGCCTAGCCTTGTAGATACATTGTGAGTCTTGCAAGTTGTGATTTCTTAATATATTTTACTTTTTTATAACCATCACTGTTATTGGTATAATTTATTCCCCTCCTATAATTCCCAGATAATTAGGAACACTATTCTGTTGCAGTCAATTTAGGCCTAAAACAAGGGGAAAAATAATTTTACTAACAATTCATAAAGGGGCTATAATTAAATTTAAATTATTGGTATGTGCAATGAAAATTAAATGAAAACATTAAAGCACCAGCACTAAGCATTCATTTCACACAAAACTGGCAAAACATTAGCAAAATAAACATATCTCAACACTTGTAGCATATCTGCAGTAAACTTGGCATCAAATGGAATTTCAATACGAATGAAACTATTGTCGTATGATGCATAGATGATGAAGTGGCATATCTTCAACCCGCTTAGTAACATCTGCAGTTGAACTTGACCATAATAGGGGAACCGGGGCACTTTGGCCCAACTGCTTTAGTTTCCCTAGCAGCCATCAGAATGCTCCGCGAATCATACTGAACGTTGCCTGATCTGTCGCCCCCCTCCTCAGCGACTGCCAGTTCGTTTACTGTGATCTGTCAGGATATAACATCTTACTTATGTTATAACATCGGGAACCTGTGCATAATTGCCTCGGATCAATTGCACCGGCTGCCATAGTCGTAACCAACTTCTAATTATTAATTTTACAAGCTGTAGTTAGAATTAAAGGAAATTTAACAGGGGTGTCTGATGATTTATTCACTCAGTATTATGTGTTATGTAATGACATCTCTTTATTAAACGATTTCTTTAACAACTCTACATGAGGTTATCAGATCTTGGTATCCTGATGTTTACTCCGTGTCCTGCTCCTTGGTCCTTGGGGTGTATACAGATGGTCGATGTTTATTGTAGTTTTCTTTCCTGCTGAAGTTCCTGAAGTGATTCGGTCATTATGAAGCTGGTATGCTGTTCTCAGAAGTCTGGTAGCTAAGCCTCTTTAGTAGTATAACTCAAGTTAATGTTCTTGTTTGCCACAGAAATGCACGTCACATCATTATTGATAAAAGGTTGTCACTTTTGGTACCTCGTACCTTTTTATTTTAAAGAAACATTGATATCTTACACACTAGTCAGTAGAGATGTCATCCCGCACACTTATTTATTCCTATTTTTTTTTAGATTACATGTTTACTTTATGACACACTAATTTACCGCTACATTCCTCTGCACATTGTTAAATCTACACTTAAAAAAAAACAAATATTGTCGTACTTTTGGGGCATGGTTCCGGTATGTACTGTTTACAACGAGAACGCTCCATCTCGACTGATTTACTATGTTAGGACAGGTAAGTTAACTGCGCGGAGTTTACGCATCACCATAAAATAGTTCCACCTTTATTCGATATTTACGGTTTTAATGTTTGACCTATTAATTATCCAAAGATATGCTTTACTTCAGAATTAATTATGGTATACTACTGTTATTGTTTATTTATTTATTTAATTGCAATTTACAGGTATTATTAGTTTAGTTTATGGGTCTGTATGCAAGTTGATTCCGGTTACCGCATGTCAATGCATGGTAAATTATTAAAGGGTTTCCTTACCTTTACACTCGCATTCCTTTTGGCCTTTTAAATCTCTTTATTAAATATTATTTTGAGTTATTTCAGGGGTTTAAAATTTGTTTAAATGTGCGATTTATTAAAATTTAAATTTCTCTCCTTTTTACTTTTCCTATTTTTTTTTTTTTTTTATTTTTATTAATGAAATCGTCACAAGGAGTGGTACCAGTTATTCGATTTTGTTGTATTTCTAGTAATTTTTCTTGAGTTGGATTAAATTGTTATATTTCTCTGCAAACACTGATCAAGGAAATAGGTAAGTAGTGTATTGAAAGCTCAATAAGTAAGGATACTTTTAGTGTAACAACTGAACTGAATGTTGTGTAGGTTTTTCTAAAACTGTAAAACTATTTCAAACATGGCGATGGGGCAGGTCGGCCCACAAGCATCGGGGTACGTTGGCCTAGCGGGCCAACGTGCCCCGGTGCTTTTTGTTACAAAATTTGTTATTTTGATAATAGCACTCTTTAATGCTAGTGCGTTTTGAAACACATTTAATTTATATTTAAATTGCAAATATCAGGATTGATGTTTAAATATAGAAAACGACAACTAACTTATATCTTTGTCTACATGTATTTATTTTTTTTTCAGTTACCATGGTTCGCAACTATAAAAGAAAAACTGAAAGAGGGCTTGTTTCAAAAGAAACTATGATGTTAGCTGTTATTGAAGTGAATCAGTATAAAAGGTCCGTGAGGAGTGTAAGTGTAGAATTCGGAATTCCTAGAAAAACATTAGGAAGATACTGTGATAAATTTGAAGGTACGCCTACACTTGCTGAAGAGTCTGTAGTTACCGAAGTGCCCCAAGAAGTGCCTACAATAATGGCAGAAGTTACCGAAGTTCCTATAGAAATGCCTACAGAAAATCAAGTGTTTTAGTTACCAAAGTGTCAGTGGAAGTGCATAGACCTACAGTTACCGAAGAGTCTTCAGTTAGAGATGTGTCTTCAGTTCTACACCGAAGTGCCTTTAGTCACCAAAGTGTCTTCAGTTACCGAAGAGTCTTCAGTTGTTACCGAAGGGTCTTCAGTTACCGAACTGTCCAAATAAGTAGCAACAGTCCCCGCAGAGCCCATGGCAGTAGGCCTCCCAACAGTTGGAACTTCGATAGCAACTGTAAGCTCTTCGCTTAGTCCTACTAGATCTCCCGGAGTCTTCCACACATTTGGCTACGCAAAACGGTTTCAGGTAGGCCTAAATAAAAAATAACACTGTTATTAAATACTTTCAGTTCTTTATATTATTATTTATTACGCTTTAAGCCTTCAAATAATTGACAGTAAAATACAAAATAAACAGAATTTTTATATGGTTTAAAATGTAAAGTAGCTGGATATAAAAACTAAATTAAAAACAAAATGTAGGCTTAATGAAATTTAGTTTTACGCGTGTAACTAATTCGAACCGTTTATTCTGTCCAGGTGTTTGAGGCGGAGCAAGAAAACTTGTTGGAAAACTACCTGATGAAGGCAAGCGACATCTATTTTGGTCTGTCACCCAAAGAAGTCCGGCGATTTGCTTACACGTACGCTGTTGCATGTAACAGGACCATTCATAACTCGTGGACTGAATTTGAAATGGCTGGCCCAGATTGGTTTACAGGGTTTTTAAAAAGGCACCCAAAATTGTCCATTCGTACCCCTCAAGCCACAAGCTTAGCCCGTTGCACCAGTTTTAATAAACACAATACAGGTTTATTTTTTGACAACCTGAACAATGTCTTATCTAGACTAAAGGTCACAGCAAACGATATTTGGAATATTGATGAGACAGGTGTTACGACGGTTCAGAAACCCGACAGAATTGTCGCACGTCGAGGTTTCCGACAAATAGGACGTGTGACCTCAGCAGAACGTGGTTCCTTAGTTACAATGGCATTGGCAGTGAGTGCAATCGGGAACAGTGTACCCCCTTTCTTTGTTTTTCCTAGGGTTAACTACAAAGAACATTTCGTTCGAGATGGCCCTGCTGGATGTTCTGGCGATGCTCACCCATCAGGATGGATGACGGAAAATGGATTTTGAAATAGATAAAACATTTTGTTGGACACGTCCATAGCTCTAAAGAAAACCCGTGCCTTGTGTTAATAGATAACCATAGTTCCCATTTGTCATCAGATGTTATAGACTATTGCAAAGAAAATCGAATCACACTGTTATCTTTTCCGGCACATTGCAGCCATAAGCTGCAACCCTTGGACCGAAGCGTTTACGGCCCTTTTAAGAAGTACGTAAATTCTGCCTGTGACAGTTGGGCGACAACAAACAGACGTCCAATGACAATTTACGATATACCTGGTATCGTGAAAACTGCTCTCCCACACGCAGTCAACCCAGTAAACATAACAGCAGGTTTCCAGGTTACTGGAATATGAACTTGTAATAAACATATTTTTACCGACGCTGATTTCATGCCTCCGTATTTGACTGATAGACCAGATCCTTCAAATATGCCAAACCATTCAAGTGTTCTTTCAGAAGAAAATACCAACCAGATTTCATCAGTTGTCATCCCAGCAACCCCTTCTACTTCTTCGGAAATAGGCCTACAGCAAACCTTCCCATCACCAGAGGAAGTAAGACCATTTCAGAAGGCAGAACCCAGGAAAGGAAAGAATTCAAATAAAAGGAAAAGAACATCTGCCATACTGACAGACTGCACAATAATTTCTTGCATACAATTTTACTTGAAAGCACAAGTTAATTGTTTAATATTTTCTATAGGTATATTGTGCAAATTTTGTTTATTTTTACGTATTTATTACGTAATTTATTTATTACGTATTTGTTAGGAATATAAGCAGAAATTACCGAGGCTAGACATACTTATGTATGAGTTATTCACATGTTCGTTAAGGTTTCATATTCTTTAATAGTTATTAGACATTGAACCAAAAATGAAATAACACTTATTATTGTGTATTAAAGTGACATGTTGCGCTGGGGGAAGGCATACACAGTACAAAAATCAGAAAGGGAACGTTATTATTTTTACGTTGCCAGGTGATCCACCACGTAACACTAAATATTTTATTTGATTGATATGTCTAGTTTACATTTATAGTAGACTACTAATACTGATGGTTAGCTTATATTTAACAATGTGAAGAGTTTTTCATAAAAAAAGAATCAAATAGAAGTTTTTGTCTAGAAGTTATATAGGAGCAGAATTTTTTAAAGGAGCAGAATTGAAGTGTGTATAAACATAAATAGCCTGAACGATTGACTATTAATTATGTTTTTTTATGTAGTACATTGGAAATATACATTATTCTACCAGAATATAATGTAAACAAAGTTAGTTTTTACGTTTTTTAATTACTAGCCTAATGTTTCATATAAGGAATTAATAAACTTATTCTTTAAATAATCCTTGTACAATATAATATTGTCCTGCTAACCTCAAATATGTCTGTTACCTATTGAGGCACCTATATAAGGCCTACATCACCTTGGTTAAATTCATACATTAATCTATTAGAGCCATCTTGTCTTGCCAAGAAACACTGCCATGTGCTGAGTTAAAGTGATCTACAAATTTATTTCTCACAGCATAAGCTGCTCGTGAGGCTCTTGCACTGTTTATGTCATCAACATCATCATCGATCTCTTCTTCAATCTCCAGCAATTCTTGATGTATGTCTGCAAGCTGACCTTCTCTTTCTCTTATCATGTTGTGCAGCACACAAGCTGCAAGTGTAACTATTTTTACATTTTCCGGACCTATCAAAAAGCATGTTTCAAACATCTCAAATTTTTTCACTAGCATTCCAAAAGCACAATCAACAATTCTTCGTGCTCTTCAATGGCGGTAATTATAAATTCTTCTTTCTCGTGTCAGTGAATTCCTCGAAAACGGCCTCATTAAATTTCTTGTTAGTGGATATGCTTCATCAGCTACAAAAACATATGGAAAACGAAACTCATCCGGTGACAGTTTTCTTGGAGCAGGAAGGTCCAGGTTGTTATCAAAAAATAATTTTCCAAAAGATGACACTTTGAACACGCCACTGTCATTATTTCTGCCATAATCACCCACATCAACAGCTAAAAATTTAGCGTCTGCATCCACAACAGCTTGAAGCACAATTGAATGAAAGTTTTTGTAATTGTAATAAGCAGATCCAGAGTTTATAGGACACTCCATGCGCACATGCTTGCTGTCAATTGCGCCACAACAGTTGGGGTAGTTCCACAAATGTTCAAAGCGTTCTGCTACTTCTTTCCATTTTTCGTGAGTTGGAGGTATCAAGTACAGTGGTTGCAATACTTCCCAAATAGTCTTACAAGTTTCTAGAACTATCTTCCCTATTGTCGTAGCGCCAGTGCGAAAATAATAATGGAGTGATTGGAAACGCTCCCCAGTTGCCAGGAATCTGTAAATAATTATAACAATGACAAAATATATGGTTGGTAAACGTTTTTGTATAGAGATGTCAAGAGAGTAAAATTATACAGACCCTGTGAAAATCTGATTAATAACTAATATGCCACATAAAAACTAATAAGCTGATTAATAAATACGTAAAACCTTATCTTAGTCAATTAAAATCAACATTGTAACTAGACCCTGTATGCGGTCTTTACAAAAAAAAAAATAATAGAGAAAAAATTTTATTTCAAAAAAAATTATTTTCAATAAAAAAAAATTTAGTTTGTTTTAATCAATGTCTGTAATTGTGAGATAATCCTGTTTTAATGTTCTGTTAAAAATTTTAATAATTAAGAAGGTATTTATTAATTATTGAGCACTTCTGGAAGATCTGAACCAAGTCTGGAGTTAATCAGATTAACTCCGGTCAGCAATCGATTTATGATGTTTAGTGCTGGTCCAATATCTCACTGTTAATTAATATTTTCTTCTTCTTGAAGTCTCGTTGCATTAATAAATAAACCTTAAATTAGCATGTGAAATAATAATAGATACAAACAATTGAAATAAATGGATTTATTAACAAATTTAATAAATAATCGATTTTTAATCGATTGAGAGCAATTATCGACTCCGTCTCAGGGAATAATCGATTCGTTCATACAGTGGAAAAAATTATTACAAGTATTATATAAAAAAGGTTCTTGGAGCGATTATATTAATAGTCAGAGAAGGGTCAACGAGAAAGTATAACATTAACAATTAAAGTAATTTCAATAAATTATTATTTAACAATATTTAAATAATTCTGATATAATGTTTAAAAAAGTTGAATCATCAAACCATATGTAGCTTCTGACGTCACTCGATGCGGAAGGCAGAGATTCGTATTTTTCAAAGATGGCCGCTCCTAGATATGTAAGGTTATTGGGAATGTCGTCATGTTAAAATCTCACAGCAAAATTACCTTCATAAATGTTTGAAATGTCCCCGCACTGGTGTAATCTGTCTAATAGGTTGTTTGGTGTGTTCTGAAGAAGTATTCTGTGTATACTTGTGTTAATTATGTTATTTGATATGTGTTCACTTCTGTGGGTTAACTGCTCAAAAAGTGGTTATGATTTGTAGCGTTAATTATCACCGATATGTTGTTTTACTGTTTTAAATCACTAGTATAATGAAGTTTGGTGTTAGTTTTCACTATTGTCGCTAAAATTTCTGTAGTTTTAGTTAGAAAAATGTTTAATTTATTTAACTCTCGTTACACTGATATTAGAAGGTAACCGTAGTACCATTTTCTACACGGTTTTAAGGAACGTTATATTACACAACTATTCAGCTTGATATTCAACAAAAGACTAAACTAACTTCCTTCATGTTAGTCAAAATCTGGCCCAGTTAATCTTTAAAAAAGTATTGTTAAAATATTTCGATTTCCCATACACATGATACAAAATTACATTATATATGGAATTTATTTATTTTATTCATCACTTTCATGAATTATGAACCTAATCATTGGTTTAATCATCTCATTCCTTTTAAATTGATATATTATAGTCCATATCTGTTGACATTTTATGGAAATTGCCAAATTTCTCTTTTTTGGAAATCTAGGCTCAAAAATTGGTTTCCGCCTTCATATAATTTTTCTGCCATTTTAATTGTTATTAATACGATTATAATAAATTTTAATTAGTCATATTTCTCTTCCTTTCCTTAAATACATATAAATTGAACCTTTGAACTGGTTTTTTGTGTTAATCTCTGAATTTGACATTGCTCTTTAAAATTAATTAATTTATATATTTTGAAAATTTACAATATTTTAAGGTGCATTTCCTTATTATCCCTTTAACTCATAGGATCATTCACAGTAGTGGTTAACAGATTTACCTTACCTAAATCTTGCTAGTTTACAGGAATTATAAGTGAATTAGCTGGTTTATATGGCTTCTGTGAATTCACCACATGGCCTAGAGTTTAGAATTTTATATTTCTGTCTTTCTCAAATAAATTTTATCTTACTCCTCCTCTGACTTTACATAGTTATTATTACATGAAAATAAAACGTTTTACAACCCATTGTGGGGTGTTGTATTTGATTAATACTACTGTTATATAAAAAATAATAATGAACATCATTCAGCAGTCTAAGATTGAACATATTGCTGACATGGTTTGAAAACATACATTTAACTCCTTTTTAATTAACACAGCATACCTACTGAAACATTATTAATAGTATGTATGCTGTTATTTGGCAAACATAATTCATTTTAAACACATATAAATCTTATTTACTAAAAATTCTTATAAACCTATTGAGTTCATGGCTGTGAACAAATAGCCATTTTAAACAATTTAAACCTATGAATATAAATTAATGCCAGTCCTTTCTGGTCTAAACCATTATTATCTATTACCCCTTCATCAGTAAACATGTCCACCCATACTCTAGTTATTATCATTTTTACAAATGTCTTGTAATAACAGAGTTACATTAAAATAATAAAATATTGGAAATCTTCCATTTTATTATTTTTATGATGATGTGTATTATTGAATATAAAAGTTGTTATATAGCATATTGATAAGTCATAGTATCACTAACTTTAAGTTTATTGTATTTCCAAAAACACTTGCACAAATTCACTTTCACTGGTGGTTCTGATATTTTGAGTCTTATTATCTCAGACCAGACCTTTAGTAATCCTGGACTGTTAAGACTTGTTTATTTTCTTTATCACACAATAGCTTTAGTTGGTTCACTTCTTATTATACTAGACAACACTTTTGATTTCTTAATAATTACATTTTTATAGGATTTTGGGATGTTATACTTTCTTTTTAATTGTCTCTATGGGTTTGGGGTTCATGGTATTTAATAATAGGTTTTATAACGGTGTTTCTTTCATACTATTTCTTCCTCTCTTCTTGTTTTCTTTCTTGTCTTTCTTCTTATCTTCTTTCTTGTCTTCTGTCTTCATTCTTCACTCTTGTCTTTCTTCTGGTCTTCCTTCTTCTTGTCTTCATTCTTCACTCTTGGGTAAACCAAGGTACTTTGTGTTATCTCGACTGATGTTTAGTTTGGAGCATCGAATTTATTTACTGATACTGACTTTGCTCTTCGCTAAAGGTTTCAGGGTATTGTTTACTTCCTGATCATAAATTTTATTCTTCCTTCTTCTTGTGTTTGGGGTATTTTGGTGTTTCGCCACTCTTAAACCGATTCTCTTTTCTTGATATTGTGTTATCTAATTTGTTTACTGCTCCTAGCTTCCTGGGTAAATTCCTGATTTTATAATATGAGTTGCTTTTAATAATTTCTTTGATTTTTTAACAGTGGTTTTTATATAATGTATTGAGGATTTTTATTTTATTGTTGTTTATTCCTTTGAATTCATTCAATTTCATTCGATTTTATATTAACATATGTGGTGTAATTAATTTTTATTATTTTATATGAATTAATAAGTAGTGGATTTTCTGTCACGCTACAACATCTACCATAAATGTATGAGAGAGTAATGTACATGTAACATTAAGAAAAATCTTATAACAATCTACACATAACTGTAATTGTTTTCAGCCGCCGATTGTCGACTTAAATGGCAAAATCTCCGGAACTCTTACAGAAGGTATGTCAGAGATGTCAAATATAAACCCAGTGGTTCTGGTGCCTCCAATAAGAAAAAATGGTACTTGGCAGATTGCATGAGTTTTTTAGACAATTTTATTAATAAGCATAAGCCAATGGAATCCAATATGTCAACTGACGATGTCGATGAAGAAATTATCGAAGATTCTGATGTAGTCACAACGGAGAGCAATGACACGTATATCTCAGAAACTCAACCAGTAGTTGATAACACGCGTGCATATTCAGTTAAACGAAAAAAACCTACGCCAACTGAAGTATTAGCTGGGCCAATGGCTGAATTTCTAAAAACTAGAACAGCACTTCAACAAGATCCGCCATTGATTAACTTCTTTAAAGGACTGCTGCCTGATATTGAAAGACTAAGTGCAAAGAGGCAAAGATCATTTAAAGAAGCATTGGTGAAATTAGAAAATGGATTTGTTGATGCAGAAGAACAGGAACAATCTAGGCCCCCCTCAACTTACAGTGACGTGACTTCTCCGCCAAGTGCATCTCCGCCCATGTACAATAATTTTAGATCAATTATTCCTACAATGAGTGTTGAAGGACGCACTTACTCTGCATTGCAGCCAGTACACAATCCATATGGACAAAATAACTGGGAAGGAATTAATTAAATGTTGATAATAAGAAGGACAATTCATTTATTTTAAGTAAAGATATTTTTAGGTTATGGTAAAAAACCATCATGTGTTTTTCGTTAATTGTATACCAATAATTAACTGCTATTGTGTTATTGTGTAATACTAAAAATCTGATTTAAATATCACACACACACACACACACACACACACACACACACACACACACACACACACACAGTGTGTATATATATATTAATTTATTTATTTAAAACTTACCTCACAGTTATTAATAACCTTTCCTCATTGAGCGGTGTTTTGTCTGCCGGTCGGTGTTTTGTCTGATACCGCCTGTCCCAGACCGTTTGTCCGCGGGCAAACGGTCTGAGACAAACTGTCTTGTCTGAAGCAAAACGTCTGGTGCAGTGTGCGGCCGGCCTAAGGCAGTGGACTCAAACCTGTTGCCATGAAGAGTGTTGCCTTGTTCCCTTTAAAACTACTTTTCATTAGTCTGCTCACTTTCAAGGTCCAGTCTGGGTTTTTGTTCTGGCTGTAAGTAAAAAAACTGTAACAGTTTGAGCCAGTTATCCTAACAGCACGAGCGTTCTTCCACACAGTTCCTGCTTGAGCAACCGTTTCTAAGCACAACCTAACGCTATCTTTATACCTTACACACACATTATTACTATAAAAATTAGCAGCATTTTCTGCCAGGACCACATTCGATTTCAAATAATTTTGAAAACGAGGTAGAATATTATTATTCCCCACAATTCCGTGGCACAGAGATAATTACAGTAGGTAATCATAACCTATATTTTCTTCTTGAACAGGGTTAATGTCGATATCAGTTCCCAGTGTTAACTCTAATTCTGAACCCTCTGCTCCAGAAATAAGAACATCTAGGACATTAGCCCCCCCCCCCCACTTCCAGCTAAGCGACTGTCTAGCGATGACTTGCTAGAAGAGCTTCCCATATGGCAGAAGTCGCTAATTGGAGTAGCTTTTTCATACAGCCGCTTCTCATTTTTCAATTTTCCCCATTCCTGTTTTAAATTAGTGGAGCTCAAGTCTTCCAGATTTTCAACAGTATGCCTGAAAAGAGCGAGAAACAAGATAAACATGAGTACTAGTTACTTCGAGTTGTCACGGGTTATGAACTACATTTCTCTTATACATTGAATATTATAAGCCTTTACTTACCGAAAAATGTATAGTAAGGTTCCAACAATGTGCTTGGATTTTCCTGAATTTTCAGCCTTACAAGAACAAATGCAATTAATTATCTTTTCGGAAGCAATCGAGGACTGGACTCCAATTTTTATTTGATGTGGTATGCCTTTCAAATTGCTCGTTTACAGGCATAAAGCTTCCATTCGGACGTAATCTTTATTTGCAGACACAACTCCGCACATAATAATATGTTTTGCGTCCAAAATCGCCTGTCCTTCGATAAGAGGCCGCTTAAAATCGCCTACTACATTCAATACGTCTACAAAATCTATCCCAATTGACTCCGCAATCTTGCCGCGACCGACCTGCCACCAATATTCGATTGAGAGTGCGAATAAATCGATCATCCTCTTCTATAGTGACACAATTCAAAATTTACCGATTTTGAGTTTTGTCAATGAAAACATTCCAAATGTTATGTATTTTTATGTGCAAGAGTGGCGTATGTATAGCTCTACCGTTTGCCGGCAGAGAGCACTTATGTCGTTGTTGTGTTGTCCTCTTTGGTTAAAAACGTATCTTCAATAACGTCTCACTTCAGTTGTGCTGAGAGAGCTGGGAGAGAGTTGAGTGTACAGTGGCTTCAATAGCGACTTATTTCTACTTGTGACAGTATTGTTGAAAAGGTAAGACTATTTTTGTTTTTGGAACGAAGTTCCTTATCGCGCGTTGTGAAAGGGGGCTAGACGGAAAAAATTCTCACGAAAAGTTGTAACGACACTTTTTGCTATAGTAAGCTATTGTAAGCTGTGCGGCGTGCGCATGTTTCTCTGTCTGTCTCTCTCTCTCTCTTATAGAAAGCAAGCCAGATATTTTCATTTCTATTTCGCATTGAACAGTGTGGTGTCGCGACGATTATTTTTGTTGAGTGTATACAGGTTTTTTGTACATAATAAATAATAAAAAATAATAATAATAATGAATCCTGACAGTGTTTCTGCACAAGTTCCGGATATTGCTGATGGAGTTAGGTAAGTAGAGATTTTATACAGACAATAATAAATGCTTTTGTATTTTTAGCAAGTACGCATTATAACCTCTCTTTATTATTGTGCTAACCAAGTCATACGCATTATAATCTCTCCATTATTGTGTGTTTAGCAAGTGTACGCGTCATAATTTTAATAAATTCAAAAGCAAATCATATTTTAATATTACAATATCAGAACGTATGTATTTAGCAAGCCGTGCGTGTTCTAACCTATACGCTGTTGTGTTTACGAAGTCGAGAGAGTATATATATATATATATTTATATATATACACACTCGTTGTAACGACACTTTTTGCTATAGTAAGCTATTGTAAGCTGTGCGGCGTGCGCATGTTTCTCTGTCTGTCTCTCTCTCTCTCTTATAGAAAGCAAGCCAGATATTTTCATTTCTATTTCGCATTGAACAGTGTGGTGTCGCGACGATTATTTTTGTTGAGTGTATACAGGTTTTTTGTACATAATAAATAATAAAAAATAATAATAATAATGAATCCTGACAGTGTTTCTGCACAAGTTCCGGATATTGCTGATGGAGTTAGGTAAGTAGAGATTTTATACAGACAATAATAAATGCTTTTGTATTTTTAGCAAGTACGCATTATAACCTCTCTTTATTATTGTGCTAACCAAGTCATACGCATTATAATCTCTCCATTATTGTGTGTTTAGCAAGTGTACGCGTCATAATTTTAATAAATTCAAAAGCAAATCATATTTTAATATTACAATATCAGAACGTATGTATTTAGCAAGCCGTGCGTGTTCTAACCTATACGCTGTTGTGTTTACGAAGTCGAGAGAGTATATATATATATATTTATATATATACACACACTCTGTTGTGTTTACAAAGTCCCGCGCATCTATGACGTGTATGAAAGAATAGACAGACAGAGTACATATATATATATATATATATAAATGTTTCGGTGTGTGTATGTATATGTACAATTTTTTTGCTTTTTTATTTCAATAGCGAATCAACTAAAGCATCGACTACTGAGGTACAAACTATAACATCAGGGAAAAGGAAAAAGACAAATGCACAAAGATGTAGAGAATATCGTGAGAGAAAGAAATTACAAAATACAATGGTACAAAACATAACTGCAGAGAGATCAGATGAATGTAGTGAGACTGATCAATTACCAGCCAAAAAACCTAAAACTAATGCAGAAAGAAGAAAAAAATATTATGAAGCGCAGAAATTAAAGAAACAAAAAAGTAAAAAAATACCTAAAACTGATAAACAAAGAAGTAAAGAATGTTACGATAGGAAAAAGAAATTTCAGGCTTTAAACACTTTAAATCATCATTCAGATGCGTAAGTATGATTTTTTTTTATCTTTCTAAGGTATATTTTTTGGAGTAAAATATGATGTCTTTTTAATCAATATTTTTTGATTGGTTAATTTTAGATCACGAGATAATTGCAGTGCAAAAATATGTAAACATCCAGAAGAAATACGTAATAATGCAGAAGAAACGCAGCAAAATAATTCATTTCACGTTCCATATCAACAGTTTAGAAACTGTGCACAGCCACAAGGAATTTATTATCAAGATGTCAACATTCCTACAGATGGAAATTGTTTCTTTTTTTCTATAATAAAAATTATGAATCTCTCAATGTCGCCTTTACAAATAAGGCAACAACTACTTGCTTCGCCCTTCGTCAACTCATGCATCAATCCAAATGGTGCAAGGTCAATTCTCAGCAGTGAAACAGAGTATGCAGAAATGGATTGTATAGAAATATTTGCTAAAGTGTATAATCAGAATGTTTGTGTACATAATTACTATGTTAACACTAGAACTAACATAGAAGAAAGACAATTCCTTCATTTCAGAGTCAATGACTTGCAAAATTTCATACATTTACATCTTCGAGACGTACATTTCACACCATTAATTCAAGTTGAAGAAATGAATATTAATAATATAGCAGAAAATCAACGTACAGAAAAAATATCTTCCCAAATATCCTCCGATGATGAACTTAGTGGAGATGATAACGATGAACATGATGCTGATATTGCTACTTTCAACGTAGGAATGAACGACATTAATGATACAGTTCCAAAATATACAAAATATTATGAAGAAATCCATGGTCATCTGCAATTTTATAATATATTCAAAAAAAATTCTTTTGGTCATTCTTGTGCTGTTTGCGATAGACTTTGGTGGAAAAATGACTTAAAAAGTACTACTGGCGTACATGATGATATTCTACAATTGATATTGCTGGTAATATAATTATTTTATACAAGATTTAATATATTTTAACAATGTGCAACATTGCTTAATTCACTATTGTTGTTATTTATTAAAATTATTCTATTTTTTCAGAATTACGTACGCGGTACTACTGTTCAAGTATGCTCTACGTGTAAGAAGGCTATGGATAAAGGAAAAATTCCACTACTATCAACGTACAATGGTTTTTCATTTCCGATAATTCCACCACATTTGCCAAAATTGAATCTTATTGAGCAGCGACTTGTATCACCGAGAATTCCCTTCATGCAAATAAGGAGACTTAGACATGTTAACGGTCAATATGGCATTTACGGACAAATTATTAATGTTCCTGTAGAAGTTAATACAATGGTGAACCAATTGCCAAGACATATTGAAGATGATCACTGTTTTTATGTCCACATTAAGAAGAAATTAATCCACAAAACTAGTTATGGTCATGGACTTATTAATAAAGGACACATTAAACAATGGTTAAATTATCTAGTAACAACTCCACTTTATATTCATGAAAATATAACAATAAACGAAGCAGTTCTAAATTCTTATCAAATTGATGCAGAAATAGAAATGGATAATATTAGTGAACATGTTCAAATGGAAGATAATGTCACAGCTCAACAGCAAACTCTTATGTGGGACGAGAATAAAATGTTGCACATGGCACCAGGCGAAAAAATCGTTCCACGTAGTATTTTGTTTGATAAATATGCCGAAGAGCTTTCATTTCCAACTATTTACGGTGGAAAATTTCGAACGTATAAAGATGGATGCAATGTTACTTCATTTATGCAAGCTACCAGTGAACTTAGGCGTACAGATCGCCGTGCTACTGACCCACAACATCTTCTGTATGTAGCTGCGAAAATCATGAGACAGAGAGTCAGCAGTTCTGTTAGTGTTGCATTTAAACATGTTGGACATGATACTAAAATTACTAAAGAGAATATACAGTCTGAAGATTACATTAACAGTTGTATCGAAAGTAATCTTGCTTTTCTTCGTTGTATACCAAATTCTGCGTGGTATTGGGCAGATAGAAAAAAAGATCTTTTCGCAACGATGAGACAATTTGGAGCTCCAACTGCTTTTATGACACTTAGTGCTAATGAAACAGGATGGACAGATTTGCTTAAATTGTTGTACAAACTAAAAAATAATGGAGTAGAAATTAATGATGAGTCCTTCAAAGACATGTTATATGTACACAAAGCTCAATTAGTAAACGAAGATGCAGTTACTTGTGCAATATACTTTAATAAGTTAGTAAATTGTTTATTGAGAATATTGGAGTCAAAAAAAGGAAATCCATTTGGTAGATATAGAGTGAAATATTACTTTAAGAGAATTGAATTCCAGCACCGTGGAAGTCCTCATGCTCATGTACTTCTGTGGATGGATAATGCTCCAGTCAATTTATTAAATAACTCCAAAGATTTTAATGAAATGGTTGAGAAATTAGTTTCAGTATCCGAATCAGACGCATCTGGAAATATTAAACTGCAAACACATAAGCACACATTCACATGCTATAAAAAAATGGATCCTAATAAAAAAGATAACTGTAGATTTGGAGCGCCTTTTTTACCGTCACGTAACACAATAACATTAATGCCAATGAAAGACACAGATTCTGATTATTCTGCAGATCAGTTTAAAGAGTATAAAAGACATTACCAGTTACTTAAAACTAATTTAGAAAATTTTGATTACGACAATTTTGAACATTACTATACTCATAATAATATTGTTTCTGATGAACATTATTATAACATTATCCGTGCTGGTATAGTTCGACCAAAGTTGCTTTACCGGAGGACGCCATCTGAAAAATGGCATAATACTTTTAACCCATTTGTATTTCGTTGCTTACAATCTAACATGGATTTTCAAATAATTCAAGACGAATATGCCTGTGCTGCTTATGTAGTTGAGTATGTTAATAAACATAATAGAGGCATAAGTAATTTACAACGGATGATTATTCAAACTATGGACGAGAATCCCGAATTTGATATCGTAGATATTACAAAGAAATTAAGTATTGATGTACTTCATGCTGTGGAAATGCCTGCACAAGAAGCAGCTTGGTATTTATTACGCGAACCAATGGCTAAATCATCTGTAGCAACAGTTTACATACCAACGATATACCCAACAGAACGTCAGAGAATAAGAAAAACTTTAAAAGAGCTAAGTGATTTAGATGATGACTGTACAAATATATGGAAGGAAAATTGGTTCGATAAGTACGAAAAAAGGCCTGAAATTCTTGAAAATGTAACATTAGCTCAATTTGTTGCTAATTATAGTATGAGAAAACACGGAGAGTACTACAAAAGAAAAATGTCTAGAGTTATTAGATACCGTAACTATGATATGGCTAACAATTTCAACGATTATAGACGAGAAATGGTGTTACTACACATTCCTTTTAGAAGTGAAGATAATGAAGTTCTTGCTGAAAATAAATTCATTCAAATTTATGAAGATAATAAAAACTTGATTTTAGAACGCAGAAAAGAGTTTGAATGTAATTTAGACCTAGAAAAAACACTTGAAATTTGTAGACAGTTAGGTAGAGATGATGACAATGAAGACGAACAGTTGCGAAACGAAGCTAATGTCATATTTGAAGAAGAACCATATGCAAGATTACTACAGGATGTTAATTCTGTCGTTAATGCTGATATACGAAATGCTACACTCAGCAAACTTGGTGCTATTGCAAAAAAAAGAGAAAATACAATGGATACTCAACAATTCTACGACTTAATGAGGTCGGCTAACAGTGAGCAAAAAGAACTTTTAATGCATATTATATCTCATCTTCAAACTCAAAATCAGCAACCATTTCAAGTTTTTTTCACTGGTCCAGCAGGCAGTGGCAAGACTTTTGTTATTAAACTTATAATGGAAATCTACAATAGATATACTGACAATGATGGTTACTGTAATTCGTATATAGTTTGCGCATCTACTGGTAAAGCTGCTGTGGCAATTGATGGTACTACGGTTCATACTGCTCTTAAAATTTCGATTTCTAAACTATTGCCATTATCATCTGAAATGTTACATTTGTACAGATCTCTTTTTAGATACGTCAAAGTATTGATTATTGATGAAATCAGCATGATCAGTGCAGAACTGTTAGCCAAAATTGATTTGCGCTTAAAACAAATTACTGCAAATCATAATGTTGATTTTGGCGGCATTGACGTCATTTTAATTGGTGATTTACGCCAGGCTCCACCAGTAAGGGCAACATTGATATATAAACCTATTAAAACGAGAATGGTTGGTCCACATTTATGGCGAGGTCTTAAATTTTTTGAACTAACGCAAGTCATGAGACAGGCTAATGCTGCATTTTCATTGATACTTACAAAGATTGGCAATGGTGAAGTTTTGGAACAGTTTCAATTAGAAATTATCGAATCAAGATTTTTCAAAAAAGAAGAAACTCGACAATTAAGTCCTCATGGTGTTCGTTTATTTTATACTAATGTCGCTGTAGGCAGTTACAACAATTCAATTTTGCAAGAAGCTCCAGATAAAGTCATCTCAATAGCAAAGGATATAATAACTGGAACTAAAAATCAAGAACAAGAAGCTTCTTTTAGATTACAACTACACAAAAAATCTGTCATCGATACTGGGGGATTACCTTACCAAATCACTTTTGTAAAAGGAAAGTATTATCTTATCACAACAAACATTGATGTAAGTGATGGATTAGTTAATGGTGCCGTTGGTAAATTAATTCACCTAGACTTCAATGAGGACAACGTAGTTTGCAGAGTTTGGCTCGAATTCTGTGGATCAGCAAAGGTTGGGCAAAAAGCAAGAAAAAAAGCTGCTTTACTAGCTGTCCAAAGCAAAGTTAATAATGCTGCTGTACCTATTGAATGGCGAACATCCAACATTACCATGACAAGGAATAAAGCAGTTACTGTTAAACGTAAACACTTTCCCATAATTTCTGCTTGTGCTATGACTATTCATAAGTCACAAGGTGGAACATTTGATCAAATTGTTTACGAGTATGACAAAATACATCCACAACAACTTGTTTATGTTGCTCTCTCTCGTGTAACAAGCATCGAAGGTTTATTTATCGTTACATTTGATGATGATGAAACTAAATTTCGATTTCATCATAATCGAGTACAAGCTTCATCAACAATATCTCTAGTACAAGAGTTTCAGAGATTTTCATTAAATAAGCTTGAAACGAAGGCAAAATCTGTCATTGATTTCATTACTAGAGATAAAGGCATTTCATTGTGTACGTTCAACGTCCAAAGCCTTCGTAAACATTCAGTTGATTTAATCGACTCTGTTACAGAAAAAACGAACATTTTGTTATTATCAGAGACATGGTTGGACAATCGAGAAGAATGTGATATACCGAATTTTAATTGTATAACCCACTTTAAACGTGATTTTGTTCGTTCAGGTGGAGTTGCGATATATCACAACACAAATGATACGACCAATCTTGTAACACCAAATATGTCGGTCATAATGAACAATATTCAGGACTTGCACGTAAGACGTACAAATGTTGCAGATTTATGTGCAGCAGAGTGTGTAATGGAAAACGGTGTTACCTTAATCATGGCAGTCATATATGTCTCACCAAATAACAAATTAATAGATATTCAGGAGTTCATTCATCGAGCACTGCTAGAGTATTCTAAAGATGTATCTCGAACGCTTAGCAGATACAACAAAAATTTAGATAAAGTTCCACTCATTTTAGCCGGTGATTTTAACATCAACTTCAGTAATGAAAAATCAAAACCATTGCTACAGTTTCTAGAGGAAGAATTTGATTTAAGAATTAACAATAATCCAGCAGAATCAACAACAAAATATAATACTACCATTGATGCAGTTTTTTCAAGACATTTAAATAAAATAGAATCCCAAACATATGTTTCCTACTTCAGTTACCACAAGCCAATTATTACTAAAATTGAGCCTACTGATTAAGTTTATATTACATTATATTTGTTAATAATAAAAAAAATATTATTATAACTTAAAAAAAATAAAATTTTATTACAATTCCTTCACTAATTAATCGAAAGGAACTTCGTTCCATCCGGGTGTCCCTTGACACCTCTCAACTTTTTTTTTATTTAATTTTTAATAAGTCGTATTTCGAGTTATGGCTATATTGAACATTTTATTGGTATTAATTTGGGAGTTATGTAATGTCCCATTACGTTGTATTTTGAGGTTATGACAGTATTTTGTATTAAATTTATTTTATTCTTGTTATAAAATAACTTTTATTGTTTTACAATAAGACGTTTATCAATAAAAATTAATACTAATTAATTTTATTCAATTGTGTTGCAGTAAAATGGGAAGCCGCGCTGAGAGAATCATGGAGCTTGTGAGAAAAGCTACGTAAATCTCCAAGGACGAAAATGATCGTGCTTTACAAAGGAGAGCCGACAATTCCGATTGCCATAAAAACAACGAAATCATTAATGGTATGTGAAACAATATTATTATTGTAACATGCATGTAACTCTTAATATAAAAAAATTTAAATTACTGTTTTCATTAGTAGTAGCAGTCTTTATTTATTTAAATTAAATTAAATTTTCTTATTATTTGTTGGTTACTGATAATCCACTATGAGACTCCAATGGGCGCTATTCCTTTTGTCTGTTTAACCAACTGTTACTAAATCTCAGCTTATCTAGTTGTGTTTATATTACAGAGATGGATATAAATAACAGGATAAAAAAAATGTATTCAAATATGAATGTTAATATTACATTTATAAATAATTTTAACATAAAGGCTGTTTGTCTAGTGATTTAAGACTTTTATGATTATTTAGCATATTTCTTGTTATTTTTAACATACAATTTTTAGGTACATCGATATTGTCATTATGTTGTCGATATCGGGCCCGTACCCTTTAGGTCTTGCCATGTAATTCTCCATTCTGGTTTTGTGTTATCACTTATAGCATCACTAGGCTGTTTGTAACCCAAACGTTTAGCTATATCGCGTGCTTTGAACCAAAACACCTTAACGCCATTTGCTTTTGTGATTATGAACACAACAGTAGAATCTGACAGCGTCCCATATGGTAAAAGTCTGTTTGAACAAATACTTTTCCTATAGGTATACTGTTATAATACAAAGAAAAAAATAAACGTAACCTTTGTAATGTTTCATGTGATTTGCATGTATTTTATTTTTTTTATTTTCAGATTGCAATTCTGAAAGTGAAGTACAACTGATTAATTCTTCAGTTATTAACTGTGGTTCATCTGCGAATGACAAAGAAAGTGAACTCACTGAACAACCAGTTACTACTTCAGTTATTGATTGCAGTTCATCTGCGAATGACCAAGTAAGTGAGCTCATCGAAAAACCGATTAATTCTTCAGTTAGCCTATTGATTGCGGTTCATCTGTGAATGAGAAAGAAGGTGACCTCATAGAACAACCGATTAATTATGGCAACTCCATTTCTTCTGATAGTGAATCACCTATTGACAATACTGATGAAGACCCAAATTATTCATCTTCTGATTGTTCCACTTGCAGCAGTTCCGAAAGCAGCTCATCTACTAATACTCATTCAACATTACAGCCTTCAACAAGTGAAAAGAAAAACACACGCAAAAGAGTAGCTAAGCCTTTACAATGGAACAGAAATGTTTCAAAACGGAACAGAAATTGTGGTGTAGCTTACAACACATCAGCTTCCAATAAAGCAGTTCCTGAGCGGAAGATGAGACTGCCATGCACCGAAAAGTGTAGGTTAAAATGTGCTTCAAAATTTTTGAGAAGAAGATCGAAAAAGTATGTTTACAAGTTACTGGGCTATTGGAGATGTGAAGTTGCAACGTAATTTCATATCGTCTTGCATGTCTACAGTACAACCCAAATATCGGTACACCCGAACAGACAGTCACCGACAAAATAATACTGCTTTCTACTTTACAATGAATGAAAATAAGATTCGTGTATGTAAAAAATTTTTTACATCAACATTGGGCATTTCTGAAAGGCCGATAAGAACAGTGTGTGACAAGAAAACTTCAAATGGAGGGTTCATCATGAAGGACTTGCGTGGTAAACACGATCACCATTATGAAATTGACCCAGCTGTAAAAGATGAAGTACGTAAATTTATTAATCATATTCCGCGCATAGAAAGTCATTACACTCGGTCAAATACGTCCAGAGAGTTTATAGATGGCGGGAAAACCATAGCACAGTTACATAGAGATTATATAGAACACTGTAAAGAGAATAACATTCCACAAGTAAATTACCTTATGTTCAGTAGAATCTTTAATCAAGAATTCAACATATTTTGGATTCCAAAGAAAGATCAATGCGAACAGTGTACAGCATATGAAAATGCTTCTGACAAAGAGAATTTAAAAGAAAACTATGACAAACACATCAATGAAAAAGACTTAGTAAAATCGAAAAAGATAAACACAAAAATGACACTGACCCTAATACTGTTGTTGTATGCTATGATCTACAGTCAGTGTTCCAGTGTCCTAAGGCCTCGTCCACACTAGTAGACTTGTTGCGCAACCGAGGTCTCAGAGACGTGTCTAAGGTTGTCTCGGATGTCTCGGTAGACTGCCTAAATAGACCAACTTGGTCTACGGGGGCCGTTGCGAGACCAAAAATCGCCGGTCTAAAGTCTCCCGATCGGAATGGGAGACCTGATGCAACGGTTAGACATGTTGCGCAACATATCGATGGTGTGGACGTTTGTCTAGAGACGAGACGAGACCTGCCCCACTCCTTCCCCCGCGCCGTTTACCCCCCTACTTTAGTTTGTTTACATCACGTGCAACATGTGGTTAAATGAAAACGTATTAAAATTAATCGAAGATTACCATAATGAAAAATGTTTGTGGGATGTGACAAGTCCCGATTACAAAAACCGGGCTAAAAGAAGAGCAGCTATGGAACTCCTGGCTGCAAACCACCAAGTTTCCGTGGAGGAAATAGAGAAAAAAATTCATAATCTGAAAACTTCATTCAACAGGGAGCGGAAAAAAATCACTCCGTCAAGTGGGTCGTCTCCGAAGAAGTCTTCATGGTTCGCTTACGACTATTTATTATTTTTACTACCGGCAAACGAATCAAAGGGCAGCCGCAACACAGATAACACGGACAGTGGGAACAACGAAATTGAAGTAAGTACAAATAACTCTATGAAACTCTTTATTAAAATACATTTATCCTTTATTAATTTGATTTAAATCAACCTTAATTCTTTAGTTTTAATTAAATTGGTTCTACTAACAAAAAGTGATCAAGTAAATTACTTTATTGAATCGTATTGCCAAGATACCACTCCCTCTTGTGAAACAAAGTAATCTCGAAATTCATCACGAATTTTATGCAAGTTAGATGAACATTTTCGAGGAGCGTTGCGCAGATCAACCAAACGATTCTCTTCGTTGATTTCTCTTCTCCAAAATCCTTCAATTACATTTCCATCGCCATCGTACGAGTCCAAACTTCCTGGTGGGGTGTAGGCATATCTTGACGCTGAATTCCTACGTAAAAAATTGTGTAGGTAGGCACAAGCCAACACGACAGACTCCACTTTATCTGGCTGTAAAGCTATCGGTTTAAGAAACACCCGAAATTTGGACGACATAATACCGAAAACATTTTCAATTATTCTTCGAGCCCTGCTTAGCCTATAGTTGTAGACTCTCTTCGGAATGTCCAATATACGACCAGGGTACGGCTTCATCAAATAATTAGACATAGCAAAAGCATCATCTGCCACAAAAACATATGGTACAGGTTCTGTTCTTCCTGGTAATGCCTCACTTACAGGTACGTGTGCGGTATTGTTTTCTAAATCCTTGTATAGTGAAGTGAACTTGAAAACGCCCCCATCAGAAATACGCCCTTGGCATCCAACATCGGCGTACAATAAGTTGTAGTTGGCGTCTGCAACGCCAAGGAACACAATGCTGAAAGTACCTTTATAGTTAAAATACAAGCTCCCGCTGTGTTCTGGGGCCACCATCTGAACGTGTTTACCATCAATGCTGCCTATGCAGTGTGGAAAATTCCATCTACTCAGAAACTCCTGAGAAATAGCTTTCCATTCAGCTTCGGAAGTCGGTCTCTGAAACGAAGAAATAGGTAATCACAAATTATGAATATATATGTGTGTGTATAAATAAAGTAAAAATATTAAATCGGTAATGCGATCAATATTTTAAAAAATTTTGTGCTAGTTAAAATTATTTGTTTAGATGTTGACCTTATGTTAGGCTTTTACTGCCAATGAAATAGGAAAGCTATATAACTAAAGCTGGAGACGATGTTCGTGTTCCTTGAATATTTTTGAAAAACTCCACTTTAATTATTCATTTCAAGCGAAATGAAGTCGATCTGAGTGGTGCATTATCTTTTGGTGAAATCTGAGAAAACGATAAAGATAATAATAGTAATTTTTATTAAAGAAACAATTCTGTTAACGTCTTGAAGACATATTTTTAAAGAGTTTCTTTGTGTTTCAGGATAGTTTGCTAGATACAGGCGATCACGAGGAAGAGAATGAAACCGTGCATGTGGAATGTGAGGACAACAGCCCACCATTCAAACCCCCAGGACGCGCTCCTAAACGCGTCCGCAAGAACGAGGACTCCGCTGCCCAACAAGCAGTCAACTGCTTGAAATCCTTAACTCAAGTGGTGAGTTCCAGAGATGAGTACGCAGTATTCGGGGAATATGTAGCGAATAAATTGAGGAACTGTAACAAAAGTAGAATGGAAATTGCTTTGGCACAGCGTAACATAAACGACGTCTTATTTAAATTGGACATGGGTTTCTTAGCTTCGGAAATCCCGCCCATTCAGATGCCACGTCCACCATCCACTTCTTCCGTCGCATCAACATATCACGTTTCGGAAGAAAGTTATAGCTCAAATCCCTCTGCACCTACTGGTATTTATGAAATCGGAGAGGTTCAAATACAACAATTGGAGTCAGGGGATGACGCATTTGTAATTTTGTAAAAAAAAATCATACCAATTTATCAATTTCATTTGTTAAATAAATTTATAAAGTCTCATTTGTTTCTTATTGTAAAAAATAAATTGCACAAAAAATTGTAAAAAATTGTAAAAAAATTTAGTTTTGTAAAAAATGTTAAATATAAAATTGTTTATTAAAAATAATATTAATTTTTTATACATACCTTTATCTGTTGTTTCAATGAAGAGATAATTGCTTCACAAACTTCTGGTACTATTTTCGATATTGCCTGTTTGGATATTCTGAAGGTGTACATGAGGCTCGTGAATGAGTCTCCACTTGCTAGAAAACGCAGTGTGACTGCCAGTCGAAGAGAAGCTGTAATGGTTTCCCTAAATTTTGTATCTTGCTTCGAAATTTTCCCTCCAACCATCAGAAGTAATTCTTCGAAATCAGTAGGCGTCAGGCGGGTGAAATTCCGAAATCCCATGGCGTCTTCCATTTTTAATTTATTTAATAATGTGGTACCGAACCTTGGTCCTTCTGTGAGTACTTCGCGCGTCCACCAACGTTTACGTTTTCGCGATCTTTCATTCGTAATAATAGCCAAACAGGCACTCATTCCACACAAAGCAATGTCCTCCATGGTGGTGTGCTTAGACGAGACTAACAAAATTCACATAGTAGTGTGGACGCTAGACGAGACCAAGATTGTCGTCTATAGACCATGTCTATGTCTAAAGTTTAGACCGTCTCGAGACCGTTGCGCAACACGTTGCGCAACGTGGTCTACTTGTGTGGACTAGGCCTAAGGGTGACGTTTCCATTTTTTATTATTCATCAAAGTTCAATGTTTTTAATTTCACTTTGTATGAAATTAAAGGTCATAAAGCACAATGTTTCGTATGGCATGAGGCAGAAGGTAACAGAGGTGCTAATGAGATAGGATCATGCATTTTAAGTTACTTACAAAGCATACTGAAGACAGTAAACCTGACAATCAGCTTGAAGTGGTTTTTTATTCAGACAACTGCTGTGGACAGCAGAAAAACCGTTATATGATCAGCACATATATGTACGCGGTTGCAAATTATAATAATCTAAAAAGTATTACACATAAATTTCTTATTAAAGGACACAGTTAGAACGAAGGCGATTCAGTCCACGCTTGTATTGAGAAAGAAGTTCGCCGAGCTACACGATCAGGACCGATTTACGTACCAGATCAATTTATCACATTAATCAGATCAGCCAAGAAAAAAGGTGATCCGTATATTGTTAACGAACTTTGTCATAGAAATTTTTATGACTTAAAACTATTGAGCTCAGATGTAGGTAGTAATTTTTCTAAAAGTACTGAAGGAGATAATGTCAAAATGAATGACATAAGAATTTTAAAGGTTGAAAAAGATTCACCTCTCCACTTCTACTATAAAACGTCATTTGAGGACAAAGAATTTAAAGCTGTTTCAGTACGGAACCACAGATTATCAACCACTAATACACTGCAGTCAATAAGCTTAACTCCTGCATATAAACAAAAACTGAGATTGAAAGAAAGGAAGAAAGAAGATTTAATGAACTTAATACAAAAAAATTACATTCCACAATATTATAAAGATTTTTATGCTAATCTGTAGACTGATTATCATTAATGTTAAAGCAATTCTTAGCGATAATTTTTGCTTAATTTGTGTGTCCGTATGAGTTAAAACGAATTATTTGCCATTTTGTTTCTTTACAATTTCATTAGAAGCATAATTATAAGTATTTTGATTTTATTTTATGCTGTGTATTGTTTGTGTTTTAATAATTATATATCTTCTTGTACCTTAATAATTTTGTACTAAGCTATTATTATCATTCACAAAACTAATTAAAAAATGTTACTAAAAGACTGATGTACATTTTTATTTATTTGTGTTTAGCGTACCAATTCAGAAAGAGGTTACACAATTTTCATCAATAATGTCACAACAATTCAAACGGGGTTTAAAAAGGGGGTGGATTTTTGTAACAAACCATGATTTGAAACTAAAAAAATAATATTGCATAGGTTATAGTTATACGAGACGCAAATAAATAAAAGGAATGGAGCAGGAACTTAGTACAACTAGCGGTGCCGCTAAACGAAGAAGAAAGCGTTTAGAAGAAGCGTCTATAAAACGGACAAATAAGACAATAACTTCATTCCTGTCTAAAAAACCAAAGACCTCTGACGAGAACCCAGCTCTTCAGGTTCCTGATGCAGGTATCTTAAACAACAAAACTTGACAGTATTTTAATTTTAGTTGTGTACATGCTAAAGGGTTAAATTACCGGTACAGTTTAAAAAAAAATCATCAGTAAATTCACCAACAATTTTGTATTTAACTTTTCATTAACACACATTGTTTTTAAAATTTTTATAATTTATTAAGATTTTACAAATAAAAAAGTACAGTCTGAAAGACACCTGTGGTAGTGCCAGGACCTTTAAAAAGTACGTATTCATTTTTCAAATTCAAAGATTTTGTGCGTACTTCTCACTGGATCTGTCACTCGTGACTCGATACTTCTGCTTTGAATTACAAATATCATTTACAGTTTAAAAGCTGAGTGATTTAAAAAAATGGATTTCGGCTTAAAACTGGCATTATAAAAAAAAATAGTAAGATATTTTATAACAGAATATTGTGCAGTAATAATTTAAGTTAATACTAACGTATTTTATGCTAACTGGTATAATGTGTATATACTTTTTATTTATTTTCATGCTGAATATCACATGTATTAACCACGAGGATACCTTTTTTGGAAATTCGTGTGCTAATTACTCATGAAGAGGTCTTGTCCAACAAAAATTAATCTTCACCACGTTAGGGAGCTAATGACGAGTCGAGTCAAATTTGTGTACATAAAAGAGCATTTTATAATTTTTTGTCGAGCACCGTAAATACGTGATGTTTAAACCACTTATTAAAAAGTATTGTAAACAAACAAATTTTTTATTTTTTTGTTAGCCAAATAGTCAAATGTCTTTGATATAAATTGATTCTTGCTCTTTCTGCTAGTAGACAATTTCTGTTGCGTGTATTGTATTGATGATCCCTGATTTGTATATTCCTTCTGTTTTTGTGTACTTTTTTAAGGATTTCCTTTACGTACAGGTACAGCTGTTGTAAAAGAAGAAGCTGTAAATTGTGGAAATATCGAATCCATGCCGCATCCTCGGTTGATTTCCCTGTGTTTCTTTGTTAATAGTGTGTGGTATATATGTTGTATACACGGTTTAGTAGAGAAGTAACCCCCCTTGCTGGTTACGGTGTGGAATCGTACTGGTGAATAAGAGATGGGAGTGACGTTCGCGTGCCCTCTATGCGGTCTTCTCTGTCTGGCTCAGCGGGGCCGTCCGCCCTAGTGTAGGGATGTGGGCCAGTCATATGGCAAGGATTTTGAGGCCTTGTTCTGCGGCATATGGCTGGTCGGTCCAGGAGGTGGAGTGAGTTGTAGGATGGTGACTCACATACCAAGGTTAGTGAAACCTTGTTTGGTCCTAGGGACGCGTATGTGAGGGGCACCAGTAGAAGTAGGTGGTGGTCACCAGAGAGGATGACGTGTTAGGGCGGTCCCGTGGGATTGGCATGAGGGAGAGGGTCGCGTGGGGATGGTCGAAGGGTGCGAGATTTTTCAGTCCTGGGAAGGGGGGATGGAGGTGTCCTAGGTCTGTTTAGTAATGGTTTTGGCTCTCAGTTTACTGAATGTAGGAAGCCGTAGGAGGTCAGAACTCAGAGGGGGCTCCTCATACTCGTCTTTCTTCTTTTTCCTTCTATCTCTTCTCGCTGTATGCTGACCCTGATCAAGTCGGCATGCAGTATCCACAATGGCACAGATACACCCCCAGGCACACAGACATACACACTACACTTCTTCTTTCCTCTTCCTTCGTTTTCACCCTGAGCCTCTGTTCTCCTAAGAGCTGTAAAGATCCCGAGATTGAGCCAGTGGGCCAAGCCTCTGTTGTCCTGAGGGCGATCACTGATGAGATTTACCGGTAGGGCTCAGTTTTTGAACGAATATATAGGGTACACTGCAGGGTACCCCTGAGTTCAAGTGTGGGGCAACCTGGTTGCCCTTTCGGGGTGGGGGTGTGCCGGTGTTTGCATAACCCGGCGTTCGTATGAAATAAAAATACTATATTTCTAATAATAAATTCGATATTATTTCTCTATGTCGGTGGACGAAGCGTAATTGTTGGTGAGCGCGATATCTGTTTGACCGTGTCCCGGCTGTGAACGCGTCTAGCGAGCCGAATTCAGGTCTCGGTTCTGTGCACATGGCGAGATTCAGTTCCTGCCTCGCTTCCGCTGCGTTAACTAGTCTACTCCTCTCGCGTCAGCAGAACATTTTCTTGTGCCTTCACTCATCTATAATGGCAGGCTAAGCGTTTAAGACCTACCGGTAAGTGGCTTGTATATGTATATTATAATTTGGTTGAGAAAGTTTTATATTCTACATTTATTTAATCTCGATGTGAACAGATTAAGAAAGCATGCGGCCTGACCAGATACAGATTGCTTGGTGTGAAATGGTTAAGTAATTTTAACTTGATACTGCCTGTTAATTGTAATTATTAATTGATTATTTAGTTTTGAACGAGAGATACAAGTAAATTATGTGAATTGTGAAAACAGGGACCTAGTTAGACTGTCTATGAAAAACACGTAGCATGGACCGGAAGTGCCCTTTTTATGAAAAACATGTAGCATGGACCGGAAGTGCCCTTTTTTTAAAGTAATTTGATGCATTTGTAAAATTCTAATACTGCCTACACTTAGTATTTGTATTTCACAATTGTCCCTAGTTAATGAGCGTAAAAGAATAATTATGTATTGGCGAAATTTGTGATTGACTGTGAGAACACGTGGTGGATAAACTGGTTGCCTGTTCTGATGTGTTACTTCTGTGCATGCCTTATATATGACAAGTGTGTAAGCTTTAGTGAACAGTACATTAATCATTCCGATTCTGCAGGGTTCTCGCCTACGACGGAGATCTGACCAGAGCATGGTGTGCTGTGACCTTCACCATGCCATGAACCGATAAAACTTCGTTCTGCGACCGAGGAGAGGGACGTAACTGCTGCAAACGACCATGTAACCGCCCGCATATTATGAGGTGATATTCACTCATTTATTTAAACAAAAAGGGCCTGCAGATAACACTATGTGAGGTGTATGTAACATTAACTTCAGATTAACTTTATACAGTGACACAGTTAATTGAGTGTAGGTGCCGGCAAGACAATTTCAAGTTCTGTAATCTAATAATACCGTTCAAATACGTACAGTTGTAAACTGGCCTGTGGGAGGGTACCAGGGTTTTTAATTCTGTTTAATGGGCGCAAAAGTTGGGGAGAGACCGTCTTATTAAATTAAGTATAGGGGGTTTGGTTTCAATTCTCATTTCATTACTGGGTTTTGCATTTAATTATTTTTTCTGCATACAAGGGCTGGGGTTTTTTGGTAAATCCGTTTCCGGGTTTAACTTTTATAAATTTTTCACTAACCAGAAGGTGGGCACCTGTTGGTGCCATATCATGCAGGTTTTCAACAGGTCAGTCTTTGTCAAATCAAGCATGCCCTGGTACACTCCTGCGGCCAGGTGAATTCAGTATCTCTCAAAATATATGTATACGTTTATAAAATTAATATTTTGCTTTTTTTAAATAAAATTGTACAGGCAGTAATTAAATTGTAATTCACGGTTGCATATGTTGCTCTTATGGTTAAATTGAATTGTTAAAAAAAAAAAAAATTATTTCTCAATGAAATTGAAGCTTCTCTTTTTTCTAATGAACAGATACAGGCTGTTCACTGATATTTGTATTTTGTAGATTGTATTTTAGGGCCATTACGTGTCAAACCTGGCTTACTAAGATCCATCAATGGTTCAATTGGTAAAATTCATGCAGGCTGTGTGTAGCCTTAATTTGCAATTATGTTTTGATTACGAGCCTGTCATTATTTTAAATCTTTTAAATCTTATTAAACTCATATGGCCAACCTTTTGAATGATCTATGTTTTATAAGAAACCAAACAGTTTTACTTTTGCAGAAATAGACAAATGGCATCAATAATTTAAATTGTAATCATAATTGCTATTATGGACCATTAGAAGTGCCTCTCAAGTTTATAATGTATAATTGAAATTGACATGGTACTGTTACCGTTCTTGGGTAATTATGTTGGAGATTCTGAGTGAGCTATAAGCTAGTTGCAGACATTATAAAAATCTATAGTGGGATTTCTTAATGGGTGATATCCTTTCTCATTTACGAGATACTAGAGGGTTATAGGCATCTTATTTTTCTATATGATGGGGCGATGAAAGGATAATATACAAGTGAAACGCGGGGCGTTTGTGGGGATGAGGCGATAGCGCGTTGTAATTGTGATTTTGAATTATTTGTGATTTTACAGGCTGTTATGTGTTAGGTGGTTGAGTGAGATAGATATATATATTGTATAGTAACGGTTCACCTGTACGGTTAATTATTATTGATGTTAAATTATTTAATAGTGTGTAGCGAGCCGTTTTATACTTTTTCTCAATACTACTAGTCGACCGTATTTATAGCCGCTAGAATTTCGTATTTCCCTCTCTTCTCGTCCACCGGTTGGTCGTCAATTTGTAAAGTAGTCGTGTTCTCTTACCGTTTTACTCTGTAAAATGTGAATAATGTACAATTTGTGTGTAATGGGTGTAACGTGTCTTCTCTATCCGTCGTTCAAATGCATGCAACTTCCGCAGATTTCGTCCGTTGCGAACGTACGAATAACCAGGTCTCGATGTTCTTACCTGTTGTTCACTAGGGGTGTGAAAATCCCGGTGGCGCCAAATTGTTTTATTAAAACAATTAAAATAAAATTCAAATGTGTATGACCATCGCCGCTCAGGCGGTTTGAATAATTCAAATATTTCCGCCAGCCTCGGCCGTCTGTAGCGACCAGTAGTTCGTTGCGTGGGCTGCGCGATCGCTAGTCGTCAACACTACTTGTCTGCTAAAATGTACATAAATTATTGTCCACCTCCTAATGAAATTATAACACCGTGGTTACACTCAATACTTATATATTTGTTATTAATGATTAGTTATTCATTTAATACAAATTATATTTCCCTTTTTACTAAAAATGCTCCGGTTATATATGAGACAACTCTACAGGGTTTGACAAATCGATATCTGAACTGATTAACATACTTTCAGTAATGGCGTCTGTTGGAAATTATACACAAAATGATTAGTGTTCGTTTGTCACAGGTTCTTGAGATTACGTTAAAAGGATTACAAATGTTTAAAACAATAAAAATACACACCCTTACATCAGTTAAACTTAAATAATATATTGTGTAGGTATAATTCGTTTAGTGTAGTGTAGTAAAAGTGTTTACAAGTTATTGGTAATTAACAACAGGTTATCTTTGCCAGTTTATAAATTTTCAGTGACTTAGTATTCTTTTTAATCTTTGAAAGTAATTATGTTCAGTTTAGTGAGATTTCGACCTTTAGTGAGAAATAATTAACGCGAGTTTATTTAGAAATTTGGGTAATTTAATAGGTACTTATCACTTCAGTAGACAGGACGAGCTCGTTCGATCTGGTATTAAGGAGTTATGCTGCAATCATCTTTAATTTGCATTGGTTCGGGACTTCGGGCACCTTTTCCAATTTAATCGGTAGGATTTTATTTTCTTTTTTCGTTAATTCGGCATCAACATTAGTTATATTGTTCCAGTCATCGTCTTCCTTCTTGGGATTCACTTGCTAGTAACTTCTTTTGAGATTTTTGATGTTTTAATTGACAATTTTGGTCATTCGAAAACTAGCGTCTATTCAACGAAAGCGTCATATAACGAGTAAAGAAATTTAACGGTAATTAGACACCAAACGACTGTTGTCATAGTAACCATTTAATCCCGATTGGTTAATTCTGAAGTAGTCTATTGTTATCAAATTTTGAATTTTTATTCAAAATAACTGCATATCTTCTTATTGGTTATATTCTTCTGTCCTCTTCCCTACATATTAAATATTATCACCACTGTTATTATTTCCTTTCAAAGATTAATTTGGTATCCCATAATGTATGGTTTTATGAAATATCAATGTTTGTACAAATCTGTTAATATTTGGTATTTACATTTCTCCTTTAAACTAAGTTCTTATTCTAATATTTTTTCTTTAAACTGATTTATAAATTATTCTCGGCTATTTACTTGCCTTGAATTTCTTAATCTCCTGGTTGTGTTTACACAGTTTGCAATTATTTGTCATTGACAGTTATACATTTCCTAGGCCTTTTAGTAGCCATTGATTATTTTTATTTAAATTATTCTAATTATATTTCATTTCATTACAAAGTTTTTGTTCTGTTGTTATAATTGATTTGTTTAGTGGTTGTTGTGTCTTGAGTTTGTTTTTGTTCTGATCATATGTCAAGATTATTTTCTACGTCTTAATACTTGAAATATAACACTTAGGCATATGGACTGTAAGTTCCCTCCAGCCATATCCTCTTCATAATTGAAACAAACAATTCTTTACAAGTTATTATTAACTGTTGGTTTTAACATTAATTTCCTTCTTTGCTACTAATCTGAGTAATAAACATCATTACTTCTTGTAAACTTATTTAACTTAATTTCCCTTATAACATAGGGTATTTACTAACTATATATTTAATTACTTAACTCTTTACTACTCCTTTTCTACATCCCATGTTAACACAAACAGTTTATTTTACCTGGGCTTTCTCCCCTGAATAATATTGTATTCTTTATCTATTTCTAATCTAAACACTATCTCTAATTACCCTTAACTATATAATTTTTTACAATTCCACTCTTAAATCTTTCATTGGTCCATCATTGATTTATTGAGTGTCTACTTATCTATCACTATCTTTTTAATTATACTATTGCTTTCAATATCCTTTTTCACACATCACTTTCACTATTATCACTATTTATTTTACACGTTTATTGGTGGGTAAACCCTATTATTATTTCTCTTTGTCACTTAATTATTTTTCATTATATTTCTCACTATCTCACTATCTTTACAAATTTTATTTGTATCTAATGAGTTCATGTCTCTTTCTAGATTTCTTACTTACATATACTACTAATTCGTGGGTTAGTGTATTTTTATTTAATGGGTTTTTATTAATTATGAGTCATATTTGTCACATAGATAATATTAACATTTCTTTTTTATATTGGTTATTCACCGGTTTCGTTTCATTTATGATATTGGATGGTATCATCTCCCCCTTCCCTTTTCTACATTATTTGTCTGTGTTTTATCACCTTGGTTCATTTTATTTTCTTTGCAGTTGGTTTGGTCCATTATTTAAATTCATTTTTCTTCTCCTTCCCTTCCATCTTGTCTCGCTTTATTTTGGTTAATATCTGGCCAATCTCTGGGGTTGGGTCAAAGTCATTTGTCTGTCAGTCTAGTTTGTATTTCTTATTTAATAATCACCTTTGGTTTACTATTCTTCCTCCTTCACTCTTAATTATATTTACTACTTTCGTTCTCGTTATTATTTATTTATTAAAATATATTATTTCTTGGCATTTTTTACATACTTATTGATATCAAATATGATCAGGGTTTGGCAATGTTATAATATGCATGTATATTTTTATAATGTCGAGATTCAAAATATTTGGAATACTTAAAAGTTTTGTTGAATTATTATGATGAATTTAAATTGAGGGGAATATATATATATATATGTGTGTGTATGAATAAGTGTATTATGACCCAGTATGTGTTCTATGTCAAACTTTATACCATAGGGGGGGATTGAAACAATTTATGGAATTATTGATATTCTGACATAATAAATGATGTTATTGTTGTTTAACAGAAAGAGTTTTAATTGCAAGCCCCGTCTCACTGGACCCAGCACATTTTATGCTTCGTCTAGGCCTTATGCCTAGTTATAAATATCTAGTGGCCCCTCTAAAAAAAAAAAAAAGGTTACAGTACTTGAGTGCATACTATGGAAAAAAAATTAGTAAAAATAGAATACATATATCTAGCAACATATAAAACTAGTGAATACGATGTACTATACAGATGCCTGCTTTCACGTATGCAGAGGGAGATGAGTTATTCACTATAGGCATTATTAACACAGTTCCCACCGTCGATAAAAGGGTGGTTGAAAGATGTAAATCGGTTTTTAAAAGTATATACACAGAAAAATTAAAAAGCTATGAGATCACAACCGGCCGCGCATTTCCAGACACCTGGAGCGGTAAATACACGGTAAAAAAATTAGAATCACTGTTGATCTCAAAATTAATTCATTATGTGTATATGCATGTAATAACTCACGAGGGTGAATTCGAGTCCCAACGCATATGCAATGGGTGCTGGAAGAAAACACGTAATTGGATAGAGACTGAGATGGTTTTCGTAGATAGCGGCAATATCTATTTTTTATTAGATAAATCTACACCAACCACAGAAATCAATTTACCCGTTACATATAATCGTGGTTTGTCCAATGACAACAAGAGTGAGTTGTATAAGTTACCTCTGGCAGTATTCAAAAACAATTCTTGGGTATATAAATTTTTATTAAAACATTTTATATTTTCAAAAACGCCGTTTGATGACGCGATAACCTATTTGAATTACAAAGTTGATCGAAGGGGGCGATTACAGTTTCAAAAATTTAGAGTTATTAGCCAGTGTGGGCAGATATTTAAAATATTCAACTGTATACAAGTTAACATTTGCACCGAATGCAGAGAGTATTTTAAAACTACCCACATGGGAAGGAATACATCCGTGGGAATTGACGTATTCTTCAAAAGTCGATTCCCATTTTTAATTGCAACAAGTTTTTAATGTACACTGTACCTGCGTTTACATATCTTTTTTTCCTTTCTCACGTAATGTAAATTAAAATACTCATAATTCTGTCATTGGTAAAGTACACAACATTGTAACCCGACAGTTTGTTTAAAATGTTGATAACGAACTACTTTTACTGTAACTAATTGTCCTCTAAAATGTATATTGTCTAGTATTGATAACGTTATATTTTATACATATTATATTTTAATTGAAATATCTTGAATTCTCTTTGTTTTGGTAAGAAAAAGTTAAATTATTCTCACCGATGTTATATTTGTTCGTATGAGTACCGCGATAATCGGGTCAATATTGTTGTCAATGGTTATGGAGCCACGGTAATCTGTTGTACATGTGATAAATAATGTTATTTACAAAGGCCAAGTAATGATGAGATTTTATATTGCAGGAATCATGGTCGGCATGAAGGAAGTGCAGAACACCTTCATCCAGAAATGGAACGGTTTCTTGGGCAAGCTTTCGCTGCGAGAACCGTATCGCTAATGTGCAACCATCAATTTGGGTAATGGAGCGAGGTGCACGAAATTAACAGCACATAGACTGTGCACCTCGCACTGGAAGATGTCCATAGAGTTTTGTAAACTCTACCATTTAATTGAAAACCCCAAATATTGGCACGTGGCGGAAGTTGTTCTAGCCAAGGTGGAACTTGACGCTCGTTTAAAGTACGAGAAGCAATTTAACATTACGGAAAACGCAGAACACAAGCATTGGAAACAATATTTAAGGAGGGTAATAGATGTAAGTAAACAGAGGGAGAGGTATATCCCGAATTTACCGTTTTCCGGTAAACCCTCCGAGTATTTACATGTGCATACTATAAACGAGATTTATAGCGACTGGGGAAGCTGGTTATCACTATGTTATCCAGACTTAAACAGCTTTTCCAGAAAAGATATACATTTGTTTTATTTTAATGTACATTTATCCTTTATATTTCTTCACCACGATTTATCAGAGCAGTAGATAATTTTATTTCCCTTTCAGAAGCGTTTTTCATTACGCTTCTTAGTTTGTTGATAGATTTTAAATTAAATGAAGAGTTTAAATTTGTTTAAATCGTATTATAATTGATGTTATTTACGGTTTTAAATAAATGATCTTGAAACAATAATTTTTCCCTACGCAACAGGTCGTCTAATAAAATGTCTATTTTTGATATACGACTCATTTTTCTTATTATTTAAAAACAAATTTATTTAATACAATACAATTATTCATATACATCGATCAATAAGGTCAGTTATAACTTTAAATCCCAAATATCGTGTTCTTCAACGCGCGTAAAAACGTTCTGATACAATTACTCATTTATAGATGCACCAATATCGTCGGTTGTAAGAAGTTTGCCGGGGGGGGGGGGTACTGGGTCATGTGCGAGGGGGCAGGGGGTTGGAGGGTGATGACGTCACAGGACGGGGGCGTTGTAGGGAGATGACGTTACGAACAATGCACTTTTGACCTTGAGCTGGATATAGGGTCAGTGGTGGCGGGGGGCAAAATCGATTGGCGGGAGGTGGGTGGAGGGTGATGACGTCACGAACAGATGCAATCTTGACCTACAATAAAGATGCACTTTTGACATTGGGTTGGATACTGGGTCAGTGGAGGGGGCCAAAATCAATGGGCGGGAAGTGGGTGGATGGTGATGACGTCATGAACAGATGCTCTCTTGACCTACCACAACGACGGTTGGACGGGGGGGAGGTGGTGGTTCCTAAACCACGGTCTCTCGGTCGGGGTTCGGGGGGCGGGCTCATAGGTCGTATACAGAAATACAATGTTTACGAATCGAAAGAGAAAAAAAAAAATCTAAAGCGAGTATCGAGATTCGAGCAGACAAGCATCGTGCGCGACCGGTTGTATAACCTCAATACTGAACGCGTGGAAATTTCGTTAAAACTTATTCGTTATTTGTTTTAAATCATACGTGAGTTATATTGTCTCATTATTGCAATTTTGCAATGAAGATTCGAGAAATGGAAACTGCAGCGAGTGTGTAATACAAACTTAGAAAAGTTACTAAAATTGTATAACTTGATACAAGTATTTACTGTTTACATACGTTTAATGTGATTCAAGTGTTTACTATTTACTATTTACATACATTTCAGAGAGACAATAGTGAAATCATATGCTCAGCGTCAAAAAGAGTATCGAAAGAGAAAAAAAATCGAAAAACAACTTCAGAGTGCGAAAAAATACCAAAAACAAACGCTCAACGCCAACAACAATTCCGGCAGAATCAAAAAAAGATACAACAAAGTGAAACGTTGAATCTTGCCAGGTATGATATATCTTTCGCATGAGAATAAGCAACAATTATATTTGCTTTTCTATTTCTGTTTTAACTAATAACAATATAAAAATTATATTAATTTTTAATTTCGTATTTTTCAGAAAAAAAAAATTAATGCTGAACGCGCTAAAAGGTATAGAGATAAATTAAAATCAAAAAAGCAACGTGCTGAACTTGACTCTTTACTATAACCTCAATACTGAACGCGTGGAAATTTCGTTAAAACTTATTCGTTATTTGTTTTTGTTTTAAATCATACGTGAGTTATATTGTCTCATTATTGCAATTTTGCAATGGAGATTCGAGAAATGGAAACTGCAGCGAGTATGTGTAATACAAACTTAGAAAAGTAAGTTACTAAAATTGTATAACTTGATACAAGTATTTACTGTTTACATACGTTTAATGTGATTCAAGTGTTTACTATTTACATACATTTCAGAGAGACAATAGTGAAATCATATGCTCAGCGTCAAAAAGAGTATCGAAAGAGAGAAAAAATCGAAAAACAACTTCAGAGTGCGAAAAAAATACCAAAAACAAACGCTCAACGCCAACAACAATTCCGGCAGAATCAAAAAAAGATACAACAAAGTGAAACGTTGAATTTTGCCAGGTACGATATATCTTTCGCATGAGAATAAGCAACACTTATATTTGCTTTTCTATTTCTGTTTTAACTAATAACAATATAAAAATTATATTAATTTTTAATTTCGTATTTTTCAGAAAAAAAAATTAATGCTGAACGCGCTAAAAGGTATAGAGATAAATTAAAATCAAAAAAGCAACGTGCTGAACTTGACTCTTTACTATCATCGAAAGAAGATTCATTACCAACCTTATTACTCGAAAATAAGAAAGAAACTGATCATTGTCATGATACAAACTGTGAAGAATTAATCTTTAGTCAGTTTCAAATGCAGACAAATCAAATTCAACCATCAATGAATAATGAAGTTCAGCAAGTAATAAGTCCAAGTTTTCAATCATTTCAAGCCCCATACGAGGAACATGATGAATGTTCAATGCCAAACGCCTTGTTGCATCATGAAACAAACATTGCTGGCGACGGTAACTGCCTATTTTCATCTCTCATAAGAGTTTTACATCTTCAAATATCTGCATCAGTTCTTCGACAGCAACTTTATGATTCACCCTACTTGAATGCTTGTCAAAATCCAACTAGTGCAAGAAGAATACTTAGTAGTGAGTTTGAATATGGAGATATAGATTGTTTATTCATATTTTCCAGAACATACAATCAAAACATATGCGTGCACTTTCATTATTTTTTCAATAATAATGCAAAAAGAGAAGTTGTTCGTTTCTGCTATTTTAAAGTAAATAATTCAATAAATTTTTTACATCTTCATCTCCGTGATGCACATTTTACACCGTACATCGTAGTTCAAGAAATAGTTCCGGACAACAGAATAGACTTTCAGCAAAATGAAGATTGTCTTTCTCATAAATCATCTGATGAAATTCACTTTGAACAAAGTACTCCGGTTCATTTTGAAAATGATGTAATTGATATGGAAATTGAAAGATCGAATGTTACGAATTCAACTTACACGGATTATTATAAACACAGTCATGCTCATCTAGAATTCTATCATCAATTTCAAAATAATACATTTGGTCATACTTGTGCAGTTTGCGACAGGCTATGGTGGAAAAGCGATTTAAAAAAAGCTTCTAACATAGACAAAAACCTTCTACAAACAATAATACCGATTTATGAATCCAGTTCGAGTATTGACGTTTGTTCTACGTGTAAAGTATCTTTAGATAAAAAGAAAATTCCAATACTGTCGACTTATAATGGTTTCAAATATCCAACGATTCCATCTTACTTGCCAACATTAAATCTTATCGAGCAACGGCTCATTTCACCGAGAATTCCTTTTATGCAAATAAGAAGACTTAGGCATGTTCATGGTCAGTATGGTATTTATGGTCAAATTATCAATGTTCCAGTGGAAGTCAATACCATGGTAAAAAAATTGCCTAGAAATATTGAAGATAACCATTGCTTTCATGTGCACATTAAAAAAAAATTAATTCATAAGACTAGTTATGTTCATGGCCTCATTAACAAGAACAATATTAAAGAATGGTTGAAATACTTAGTTCAAACGCCCCTTTATATTCACCACAAAATAGAAATTGATGATGCATTTTTAAATCGTGATCAAGTAGCTCCGCAGTTGGTAATTGATGATATTAGTGAACATGTGCCTATTGAAGATAACCTAACTGCTCAACAACAAACTCTTTTGTGGAATGAAGATAAGATTTTGCATATAGCACCTGGCGAACAGAGCTCTCCTCTTAGTCTTTTATTCGATGAATATGCCGAAGAGCTTTCATTTCCAACAATATATGGTGGTCAGTTTAGAAATTACAGAGAAGAAATTACTGTTACTCCATTTATGCAAGCTACCAGTGAACTGCGACGTACTGATCGACACGGTGCTGACCCACAACATCTTTTATATTTGGCTGCAAAAATTATGAGAGTAAGGGTTAGTCAAAGCGTCACTATTGCTTTCAAACATTTTGGTTATAACACTACAATAACTAAAGAGCAGATACAGTCTGAAAATTATATTAATCACTGTTTAGAAACTAATGTTGTTTTTCTTCGGTGTATACCGAATTCCGCTTGGTATTGGGCTGATCGTAAAAAAAGATCTTTTTGCAATGATTAGGCAATTAGGAGCACCAACTGCTTTTATGACGCTCAGTGCAAATGAAACTGGTTGGATAAATTTAGTAAAATTATTGTATAAATTAAAAAATAATGAGATGGACGTATCTGATGAGTTTATATCAAACATGAATTACGTTCACAAAGCCAAACTAGTTAATGAAGATTCAGTTACTTGTGCTATTTACTTTAATAAACTAGTTAATTGTTTGTTGAAAATTTTTGCAATATAAGAAAAAAAGTCCATTTGGAAAATATCGAGTGATTCATTACTTCAAGAGAATAGAATTTCAACATCGTGGCAGCCCTCATGCTCATATTCTTTTATGGTTGGATAATGCACCAAAAATTTTTTAAGTAACGACAAAGACGTCATTCAAATGATCGACGAGTTAGTTTCCGTATCTGAGGCACATGCATCTGGAAATATTAAACTGCAAACTCATAAGCACACTTTCACCTGCTATAAAAAAATGGATCCTAATAAAAAAGAGAACTGTCGATTTGGTGCACCTTTCATGCCACCTCGATACACAATAACATTGTTACCTATGAAAGATACTGATTCTGATTTTTCAGAACAAAATTTAAAACAATATAAAAAACATTATCAATTGATTAGAGCAAACTTGGAAAATTTTGAGTATACAGATTTTCATCATTTTTATACTCACATTAATATTGCTTCAGATGAACATTATTATAATATTATTCGTGCTGGAATCAACCGCCCAAAGTTATTCTATCGCAGAAAACCTTCAGAAAAATGGCATAATTCATTTAATCCATTTGTATTATATCATTTGAAGTCAAACATGGATTTTCAAATCATTCAAGATGAGTATGCTTGTGCTGCTTACGTTGTTGAATATGTTAACAAACACAATAGAGGAATTAGCAATTTACAACGACAAATTATTCAGATAATGGACGAAAATCCAGAATTTGATATTGTTGATATTACAAAAAAAATGAGTACTGATGTTCTTCATTCTGTAGAAATGTCGGCGCAAGAAGCTGCGTGGTTTTTGTTACGAGAACCTATGGCCAAATCATCAACAGCTACCGTTTATATACCAACCATATATCCCTCAGAACGCCAAAGAATAAGGAAAAGTTTAAAATAATTAAATGAACTGGGTGATGATTGTACAGACATATGGAAAGAAAATTGGTTTGATAAGTATGAAAAAAGACCCGAGGAATTAAATAATGTTACGCTAGCACAGTTCGCTGCAAAATATTATATCAATAATAAAGGAGTATATACTGAAAGAGACACTCCAAAAATTATAAGATACCGTAATTACGATATGGCTGATAACTTTAATGATTATAGACGAGAGATAGTTTTATTACATATTCCTTTTAGAAGTGAAGATAATGATATTCTAGCTGATAATAAATTCATAGAAATACATGAAAATAACAAAGATTTAATTGTAGAACGCAGAAAAGAATTCGAATTAAATTTAGACATAAAAAAACGCTAGAAATTTGCCGACAATTATGTAGAGATAATGATGAAAACGAAGATGAGGAATTAGAAGACCATGCCAATGTAATTTTTGAAAATGATCCTTACGAGATGTTAGAGCGTGACCCACATTCCGTTGTTAATGCTGATATACAAAATGCAACTCTCAGCCAACTTGGTGCTACTGCAAAAAAAAAAGAGAATTTGATGGACAGGCATCAATTCTACAAGTTCATGAGAATGGCTAACGAAAAACAAAAAGAATTATTGATGCATATTATTTATCATTTACAAACTCCAGATCTAGCACCTTTTCAAATTTTTTTCACTGGTCCAGCAGGCGCTGGTAAAACTTTCGTCATTAAACTCATAATGGAAATTTATAATAGATTTACTGATACAGACGGCTATTGCAATGCTTATATAACTTGCGCCTCCACTGGTAAAGCTGCTGTGGCAATTGATGGTACAACAATTCATACTGCACTTAGAATTTCAATTTCAAAACTATTGCCTGTGTCATCTGAAATCGCACATTTGTATAGATCTTCTTTTTAGATATGTAAAAGTATTAATCATCGATGAAATAAGTATGATCAGTGCAGAGCTTTTAGTGAAAATTGACTTGCGTTTAAAACAAATAACCAATAATCATAAGGATGAATTTGGTGGTATAGATATTATTTTTATTGGAGATTTACGGCAGCTACCACCGGTACGAGCAACACCAATATATAGGCCTATTAGAACACACATGGTTGGACCCCATCTTTGGCGGAAACTTAAATTTTATCAACTCAACCAAGTCATGAGACAGGCTAATGTTGCATTTTCTAATTTACTAACTAAAGTAGGCAATGGTGAACCATTAGAACAACATGAAATTGAGTTGATAGAATCAAGGTTTTTTACAAAAGCCGATACTCAAAGATTGTGCCCTAATGGGATTCGCCTATTTTTCAAAAATGAGCATGTAAACGCCTACAACAATCACGTTCTACAACAATTTGAAGACAGAATTATCTCTACAGCTACTGATTCAATTACAGGATCTAAAAATCATGAACAAGATGCTAATTTTAGAGTAAAGTTACATAAAAAGTCATTATCGATACTGGTGGTTTACCATACGAAATTACTTTTGTAAAAGGCATGTTTTATCTAATTACAACAAATATTGATGTATCAGATGTCTTATGTAATGGTTCAACTGGAAAATTAGTGCATTTAGATCTTGATACAAACAACATTGTAGTTAGAGTTTGGTTGGAGTTTTGTGGTTCAACAAAGATTGGTCGGAAGAAAAGGAAAAAAGCTGCTCAATTAGCTGTACAAAGTGGAGTTAGTAATCTTGCTGTGCCTATTGAACTACGATCTGCGAACATTCCATTGACATCAGATAAGAAAATTATTGCTACTCGAAAGCATTTTCCTTTAATTGCAGCTTGCGCTATGACCATACATACATCGCAGGGTGGAACTTTTAGTGAAATTGTTTACGAGTACAGCAAAGATCATTCGCAAGAACTTGTTTACGTTGCGTTATCTCGTGTAACAAATATCGAAAATTTGTATATTGTAACACCTCAAGATGATCCAACGAAATTTAAGTTTTATCATAATCGAAAGCAAGCTAGATCAACAGAGAAATTGCTGCAAGAATTTCAAAGATTATCTTTAAACACATTGCAGACCAGAACGCAAATTATCTTGGATATGATTTGTAAAAAAAGAGGTCTTTCATTATTCATTTTTAACTGCCAAAGTTTAAAAAATCATACCATAGATTTCATGGATCCAGTTACTCAAATTTCTAATCTACTATTACTTTCTGAAACGTGGATGAGAAATGAAGAAGAAATTGTTCATCCTAATTTCAATTGCATTTCTCATTATAAACGAGACAATGTTCGTGCAGGTGGAGTCGCAATATACCATAACTCTGAAGATACCGTCCACATTTGTACAGAAAATATGAGAATGATTTTGTCAAACATTAGTGATTTGAGTACTAGGAATTCATCAGTTGGTGACATTTGTTCAGTTGTTTGTAAAATAGGAAACGATGTTGAAGTAGTTATTGTAGCTATTTATATATCCTCAAATCAAAAGATTGAGGATATTACATTATTTATTCATCGATCGTTGTTAGAATATACTGAGGGAGGTTCTAAATTACTTAAACAAAATTTTCATAAACTTCCACTCATATTGGCTGGTGACTTCAACGTTAACTTCAATAATAAAGAAAAATTTGAAGAACTCACATCCTTTTTACCAGATACATTTGATTTGAGTATTAATAATGATCCAGCGCAGTTCACAACAAAATACTGTACTACAGTTGATGCTGTTTTTTCGAGATACTTAGACAAAATTGAATCTCAAACATATGTATCTTACTATAGTTACCATAAGCCAATAATTACCATGATACAATATGATTAGATTTAAAAAATGTTTTTTTTTATTTAGTATTTTTTTTAATATAATTTATAATTCACTATTTTATATCTAATTTTTAATAAATGAATATTTTTCCTAAAATATTAAATGAAACTTTTTGATTTGATTCCTTACTTTACATTATTTGCATTGAAAAAATGATAGAAAATAAAAAATAAAATATACAGAGAGAGAGAGAGAGAGAGAGAGAGAGAGAGAGAGAGAGAGAGAGAGAGAGAGAGAGAGAGAGAGAGAGAGAGAGAGAGAGAGAGAGAAGTCGCATGGAGGGGCATAACGCTTTTTCCTTACGTGACGAAAATATACAAATATAAACAATCTAAATCTCCATATCGAATTACATTCGGAATTGAAGAAAAAGCGTAAGGAACTTCGTTCCTGACGGGGGTCCCCCAACCGCTGAGATTTTTTTTTTTGGCATTGCTGTAATCACAGGCTTGAGCTTTGTGTAAGTGACGTTTTAAAGAAAATGGCAAATATCAATCGTTTAAAGGATTCATTGATACACTTTATGTTCTATACCACGCCTCACCCAAGAACAGCCGAGAATTGCGTTTGTGTGCAGTCGAACTTGGTGTTCAACTGTTGAAAATTGGAAGGGTGTTAGACACAAGATGGGTAGCGTCCAGTTTTCGTACAGTTTCAGCGGTTTGGGAGAACTACGAGGTTTTAGCAAACTATTTTGTAGCAGCTAAAGAAGACCAAACACGTGATGCTTCGGACAGACGCAAGTATGAAGGCCTACACAGGAAACTTACATCCACGTGCTTCGTTTTAGATTTGGCGTTGATGTGTGATGCACTTCAAGAACTTTCATAAGTTAGTGAAGAACTGCAAAACCGAGATATAGACTTATTTCAGGCTAACAAAAAACTTCAGATTTTGGCTAACACATTTGTTGCTCGGAAAGATAACCCGGGAACTTTTTATGAGCAGGCTGACATCTGTCAACAACAAAAGATTTATGGGAATCAAACTTTATGAAAAACTAAAGAAGACCCCATTAATCCTGTTGTGTTTTATGACAACCTTGCACAATCGACTGAAAAGAGAATGCTTAGTGGAGAAGATGCAGCTTTGGCCAATTCAGCCCGTATAGTTGACACAAGCACTTGGCCCAAAGACATTAAAGACAATACTTTTGGGGAAAAAGATGTCGAGTCGCTTGCAGTTCGCCTTCAGTTGAACAAACGAGACGCACTTAAAACATTTTGTGAATATGTTTTTGATAATTGTGAGAGCTTTGGTGGAAATTGTGAAAATAAAACAAAGTATCCCGAAAAATTGCTTCCATTGACAACTGCCATCAAGACAATTCCAGTGTCTTCTAGTCAATGTGAAAGAGGGTTTTCCCAAATGAATCTAATCATTACTGACGGCAGAGCATCTCTGTTAACAAAAACTGTCTCTTCACTACTTTTTCTAAAGTTGAATGGCCCACCACTGACTCGTTTTGACCCTTCAAAGTACGTGGAATCTTGGCTGTTTCGGGGACGGCACTCTGCTCTGGACACCAACAGCAAGGAAAGAAAGAGGGGAGAGACGTACAATGAAAACCTTTCTAAGCTTTGGACAATTTTATAAACTGTGAGTTAAACATTTAAAATTAATTCATCATTTAAAAATTAATTAATTAAAAAAACACCACATTTGGACAAATTGTCGGGTGAATTTTAAGACATTAAACACGTCTAAAACGTCATTTTAAGACCTTTATTTTTCAAAAATTTTCCGGGGGCGGGGGGTGGACCCCTTCGATTTGCTGCGGGGGTACCCCAGACCCCCTTAGGCGTACCGGAACCTATATTTTTACAAAAACAGCACTGTATATATATATATATATGTTGTGTATATTTCTGTTGAATCGTGCATGGTAAACGAGCGGGTTCGGTTATTTCTGTTATATTTTCACGGTAACTCGCTTTGCCGCGGGCCATACAACATTCAGATTGTAAGTAGGATTCTGTTGAACGCGAGCTGGTCAGCAGTGTGAAACTTTCCTGTTGTTTTAATATACATTTCAGGTGAATAATGAAATCAGTGTTATTATAAAACAGATGCAGGCATCTAAATATTGTTTAGAATTATTCTATCGTGGGTGTATAGGAGGTTTATTTATTTTTTCGTGTAGATATAAGTTTCGTATATGTTTGTAGTGAAATGTGCCTTATTTCGTGTATATGTATAAAACAACTTTGTTTGAAATTACCGTAAGTACATTATTTTGTATTTAATGTCATTATAGTGATATTATGTATGTATACACTGAAGGTTTATTTTTCTATCAATCTAACGCATTATACGTTTTCTTTTTGCGAGCAATCAGTGACATAATATTAATTATCAGTGACACAAACAAATTAATTCAAGTCTGTGCAAATACTTTTCAAACTGTCCTATGTATCAAGAGGGATCGAGTAGATACTGTTGTAAAAAATTTCTAGAAAACTGGATCTTATCCAACCGAGAATCGTGGAGGTGACTACAAGTCTGTAAATTTCAAGCCTAAAAAAATGGCCGTTATGAATTTCATTAAACGTCTAAAATGCAATGGTTCACATTACTGCAGAGGCTCTTGCTCTGGTAGGCAGTACTTAAGTTCAGATCTCAACATAAATAAACTGTATACAATGTATAATAATCAGAGTCTGGAAGAGTTAAAAGTTAAACGCACATACTTTTTTAAAATCTTTAGCAAAAACTTTAATTTGGGATTTGGACACCCTGTAACAGATGACTGCTCCACTTGCATTCAGCTGAATTTAAAAATAACAGCTGAGAAAAATGAAGAGAAAGCAAATTTGCAAGCCCAAAAACAAATCCACAAACTTAGAGCAGATGCTTTTTTGACTTGGTGCGAGAGAAAGTTGATGAAATGGTAACATTTTGCTTTGACTGTCAGAAAAATCTTCCAATGCCAAAAATTCCTGACTAGTCATGTTATTACAGTCCCCAGCTATACCTTTACAATTTTACGATGACAATGGGTTGTTCAAAAGATCCCCTAGCCGGTAATACTATGTGTTATACATGGACCGAAGATGAATTTAGTAAGGGGTCCAATGAAATAGCTTCGGCCATTTTTCATAGACTTACAAATACTAATATTGAAGGAAAATCGGTAATCAGGTTGATCGCCAATGGATGTTGCGGTCAAAACAAAAACACAGTAGTCCTCACAGCATGTTCAGTATGGTTGGCAAAGTATGCCCCTAAAAATATTAAGAGTGTAGAACTGGTATTCCCAGTAACCGGTCATTCTTTTATTCCGCCCGACCGTTTTCGGCAACATAGAAACAAAAATACGGCAGATAGAGAACATTTTAAATCCTAATCAGTACCTTGATATAATATCACAGCATGGATCTGTTTTCAAAATGAGAACAGACTGTGAGGTTGCAGACTGGAAAGAAGCTGCTAAGAAAGTCATAAAAAGCACTTCCACTCTTCACTTCAAAATAAGTGAGTGTAAAAGGTTTTTTCTCAAAAGAAGCGGGGAAAAAATGTTGCAGTAAGAGGTGAGATTGTTTACAGACATAATATGGGGAGTTACAAACTGATTACAAAAAAAAATTGTAACTTACAAGATTTTCAAATGGATTTTTACAAGATCCATGTATTCTGGAAAAGTACTCAAACAACGTGAAACAAGAAAAAGCAGATGATGCCAAGGCTTTATTACAAAAACATTTTGGTGATCAGTGGGAACTTAACGAAGAGCTGGAATACTATAAAACGTTTTATGAAAGAAACAGAATAGAAGAAGATATAGAAGAAGGAATTGGCGAATATTGTGAACCAAGAAATGAAACAACAGAGCTTATTGTTTAATATAATCATAAACAATTTTTAAACTAATGAAAATAAAACATTTTGAAATTAATTTATTTCAGTTTTTAGTCGAACCAAGAAATGAAACAACACAGTTTATTGTTTAATACCATCATAAAAAATTGTTTAAGCTAATGACAATAAAATGTTTTGAAATTTATTTCATTTTTAGTTACTTCATTTTAATTCCTTCTTACATTATCTACTTGAAAACTCAGGAATTGTTGTAATAAAGGTTAATATAAGAAGCAAACATTGTTTTAATCTGTACAATTCACAGCAAAGACATCAATATCCACCATTTCCCAGCAAACTCAAAAATCTCCATTTTAATAATAGTTATAACTTTATTATTACTCAACATATGGCTATAAAATAATGTAAAAATACTTATAGAGCTATATTCTTAATTATCATGTAATTACTACTTGGGTAAAAGTATTGTAACAACATAAAACAGTTCTTTGCTCATACTCAAAAATCTGTAAAAGTGGAGATTGTTGATTTTGCTATGACACCCCTCATATTTCATGTGTTATTGCATTTTGCCGTGTTCCTATACATATAAGTATGTATGTTTAAATATACCAAAAAGGTTTATTTTTCTGTGAATGTACCCGCTATATTATATTCGTTTAAAGTTGTATAATTATAAATAATGTCGAACTCACGCTCAGTATTGTATCTGTTTTACATCGTAGCGCAGCGTTATGTATTTGTTTTGTTGTAAATTAATGTTATATTATGAAATTTGTCTGTGACTAATACATACCACTGTTAGTTAGTTCGCATGTGTGTGTGTGTGTGTGTGTGTGGGGGGGGGGGAAGCAGCTCAAAAACTGGTTTTCCAAGCAAGCTATGTCTGTCGTGGTTGACCTCGACCGTTGTGAAAATACTCTATGTTTGTAAGTGTTCTATATGTAATATCTTTCTGTATATGTATATTTTGATATCTTTCTGTTGTCATTGTGTATATGTGTGATGCACTATATTAAAATGAATAGATCATTAACTGAAAGTGTACTCTTATACGCTCTCTATCATTGAGGGAGATGGTGTATTCTTATTTAAAACAGGTTATACACTCTCTCACTCACTCTCTCTCTTTCTAATTGAGAGAGATGCTTTCTAACTCTAAAACTGTTCTTCTTCGCTGTCACATACAGTATTCAAGTTGTTTATAATGAAAGCAAGCGTACAAATGTTTGTTTGCAGAAATAATATTATAGTTCTCATCTCGGGTAGTACCGAACTGGTCCGACGGTCAAAACATTCGAAAGATATTTTTGTTCCATAACGAAAGGTCGCGGTTGAACTGGTCCGACGGGTAGTTGGCAGGTAGAGGCAGGAATTCCCGAATGGGTTACTAACCTAACCCCCCACCCCTCAACAACTGCCTCATTTCTCTAGACTCAGTGTCAGTTCTCAGACAGTCTCAGTGCAGTGTAGTACTAGTAGAAGTATGTTGAGTCATGAGGAAGTAGGAGACGCATATGTGGAAGATCTTGAGCCAACTCAACCCCCATCTCCCAAAGTTGATAGGTTTGTCGACTATTTAATAGAAAACTACATTGACAACAGTTCTACGTTTCCTCCAGAGATGTGGGCATCAGCGTCATTATCATCCGAGCGCACCACAAATGCCTGCGAATCTTTTCACGCAAAATTCAGAAAACATTTTAATCACTCCCATCCCAACATTTATGCTTTTATTGAAGCCAATACAGAACGTACAAACTGATGCGTACATTGCCATCCTGAGTTCAGCAAAACCTAGAACTATATACAACAGCAAGTACAAGAAAAGGCTTCAGTACTTGGAAACCTTACAGAAATACTATAGATCAGCCGACCCAAAGGAAAAAATATCGAGGTTGCAGTATATTAAGAGTGCTTCATACCAGTATAAAAAGGTTTAACAAAAATCGCCTATCACTCAAGAAGAATGACCTGAAACTGTAAATAATGTAAAAAAAAAATGTAAATATTCTTAACTAATAAGGCATTTGACAAAGCCGAAAGGCCGCTACATATATTTACTATATTGTCCTGTGTCATTTTATTGGGACAGTTGGTATAATATATGAGCGGACGATAAGGCTTCTTCGACCCTTGGTTATGATATTTTAGCGTCGGACCAGTTCGACCCCACCCCCACTAATTGGTTGATCTCCAAATTCCTATAACCATCGGACCAATTCGACAACACCCCTCATCTCACAATGATTACGTTTTTAAAACGCGCACTGTTGATTGATAAGGGTTATGTTATAAGAAATTATAAAAATCATTTATAAGAAATATGAAATCATTTTATTAATACATTAAATCCATTATTGATATATCTTATCCATTTATTAATACATTATTTGTTCGTGTTAATTTAAAACGCGCGTACACACACACACATTTTATATATATATACAAGATATATTATGTTATATACCAAGTCCTTACGTAAAAATTAAAAATTTATTACAATCACTTTTCTGACATGACTTGTCAACTGTAACAGGATACAGAATGTTTTAATTCTTTTTCGTAATGTATATTTATATTTTTTTTTACATTGATAATTCCTTTAGTATTGTGTAATTTTGATGGTGTAGAAAGAAAGCTTAACCCCACAAGAGGATTATATTTTGTGATATTTAATTCCAGCGTCTCGACACCGTTTTCGACCCACCCGCTTCCATCACGCGTGAATTAGTCCGCTCGCTAGCTATCGAATACTGTTCATCGATATCGTCATACTGTGACTTAAGTTCTGTACGTGATCTGAATACTGCGGTACAATAAATATTTGCCGTGTTTATTAGTTTTTTAAAAGATACACGAACTGCTAAATACCCCTTTATATAATTATTTAATGCTATGGCTTCGTTACAAATTTTATCAATAACCGTGTGTTTGTAATCTGTTAGTATTATTAGTTACAATCACACTTTAATACTTTCTGTGTTTAGTAGCTTTTTAAAAGATACACGTGCTGTCAAATACCGTTTGATATAATTATTCAGTGACTGTATTTTTGTAATCCGTTAGTATGTTTAGTTACAATCACAATTAAAGCAAACAATTACTGAAATTTTAACATCATATCTTATCCAACATTTATATTTTAATAACAATGAAAAATAAGATATAAATATTCATAACTGATATTTTATCATATAAAGGTAAAAAAAATTAAAGTTTACAATAAATTTAAACATCACGTGTGAAAAACTAAAATATTGAACACACACATAACGCGCGCGCGCGCGTGCTTTAATATTTCAAAACATACAAAACACTAACACACACACATGTTACTATGGATAAATAATAAAAGCAAAGAATTACTGAAATTTAAACATTGTATCTTATCCTACAATTCTATTTTAATAACAATGAAAAATAAAACATAAATGTTCATAACTGTTATATTTTATCATATAAACGTAAAAATTACAAGTTTACAATTAATATAAAATTGTGAAACAAAAATGTGAAATTAAAACGCGCGCGCGCGCGCACGCACGCTTTAATAATTCAAAACATATAAAGTTTACCAAGTTTACGTGTTACAAAGTTTAAAAAATACAATCCATCACACACACACACACACACACACACACACACACACACACACACACACACACACACAAAATAATAATAATAATAATAGTAGCAATAACAATAATAATAATAATAACAATAAATATGTAATAATAACATACAATATTACAATGTTAATGTGTAATATATATGCCAATAATAAACATACTAAAATTTAAACACATCAAATGATAATTACTGTAACTCTCTACTTTTATTGTTTAATTAGTTACATTTATTTTGTGTGTACTAGTAATAATTACTTTCACTTTTAAAATCGGACGCCATGTTGTCAGATTGGGCAACATCATACAAGCTTACATTTAGGGCCAGGATTCGGGTAACACGAACCAGGGTTGTGGAATATATTACCTGAAATAACCGTACTCAAGATAAAAAGTACCAGTGACCCTTTATTTTTTAAGATGACTCTAAATACATATTGAAAAACTGACTCTAGCTGTACCAAACACGTACATATTACGCCATGGGGCGTTTAGCAAACATCAAACCCTTAGAACATTTTAACCCTCCAAAATAAACAGTTGTTACCACTATTGCATAATGAACATGATAAACAATACAATAAATAATATCTGCACAACCCAGCACTTGTTAAATGATTTTGTTCACGCTCTCTCTCTCTCTCATTCTCTGGTACAATATTTTAGTTGTTGTACGAGCTCGTTTTGTGAATTTAAATGCAAAATTTGGTCATTTTAAAACTTTGTAATTATGAATTTACTGTAAGATATAAATATCGGTCAGCTGATACTCAGCTGCCGGGTTTTTGGGTAGGTCTCACCGTACTGCTGCGATCAGTCCACCGTGCCAAAATCTGTTGTTTTACATCGTCCTCGGGCCCACACAGTAGTGTCTCCCCTCGGATAACACTTTGGCCGATTTAACCGCACGTAATTGCCGATCCTTTGGCCGATGACACCTACTCAATGATCCGGTTATCGCACCAACATTTCCGATATTTTGAAATAGTTATTTAACCACTTTTGGTGGTGTAAAAGTTAAAATTCACACTTGGTGAACTTCTTGCCGGCCGGCTGCGTTCACACTCTAGAAGAAAATGACCCAGAGTCTTTGTTTCGCATTGCGTAGGTGGGGCAAAAACTACGTAATCAGGCTTTTGTTCTTTGTTTATAGCTTCGACTTGTTTACAGAAAATGTGCATTCCTTCCACTGACGTCATCAGGGCTAGGCACTTTATCGCTATATGTTACATACGATTTTTTGCTGTGTTTGTCGTTTTGCAATGAAAACGGTCGGAATCCTGTCAATTCACATCTGCGTTTTATAAAATAGTTATATAGTCCACTCACCAAAACTTTACAGGGATTATGAAATATTTAAATAATTATTACCAAATATTGTCAAAATAAATGAATACAATAATTATGGTCTTTTGTGCCATGTTTTTTATAAATTTAGTATTGTACCAGAATTGTACCATCACATTACTAAATACATGTCTAAAATGGTACTTGAATTAAACTTTTTGGTATTTCCGATAAGAACAGATGTAACAACGCTTATAAAGAGTACAACAAGTGAAATTATACCTTAACCAATTATATTTCTTTTCGTGAGTAGCACAGCGCATATTCCTAAAATCATAAATCATATAGTATCTCTCCTTAATCAGCATTTATGAAATAATTCTTTTGTAGATGTTCAGTATTATGATTTAAGTAAGCGGTGTTGTAAATAGTGTGAAAAAATTAACTACTAATATTATTATAAAAATAAAACACTTGTTCTTCAGAGTGTAAATTCTCTCCACTCACACGCACTCAGAATGTTACAGTGGTTACCATATGGTGGTGAACGACATACATCTCCCTCGCATTCGCACAAACACATAACATCGAAACAAGGTCTCTGTAACTATGGGAGAAAGCTTTTTAAAATTTAATTTAATTATTAAAATTTTCATAAAAATTTAACTAACACATTACTATTATTATTAACGATTGTTTATCTTAATTTTATATGTTGTAACCACATACATTTAATAATTTTTATTATTCAAAACAAAATATAATTTCCTACAATTAATAATAGTTGACCAAATACAAAAGAATGTAGACATATCAAATGATAGTTAGTGTGGTATTAAAAAAAACATGTATTCTGAATTAGTCATTTTGGTATCGTAGATAATAACACACGCGACAACGGTTACGAAGCGGACATCCACTAGAGTCATGCCTTGACCACTCATATTTTTTTACCAGCGAGGTATACGCTGTACCAGTAAAATTATACATCATATAGTACATCTGATTAACCAGCGTTGTTTTAGCAATTAGCAAATATTTTATTTGAAGATATTCAATATTATGGTTGTTACAATAACTAATTGGTGTTTTGAAGAGTTTGAAAAACTCATTACGAATAAATACTTTCAGTTTGTTAATATTCTTTTCGTTTCGTATTGATATCCATCTACTCACTGTCTTACGATTATTTATAAAATTATAATCGAATTTAATCATGTCGCATTGAAAATATAATCTATTATTACTCTATTATTAATTTATTAAGCAATCTATTATTTCTCTGTTTAAGTTTTTTTACAATATTAGATCCAAGCAACACCTTGTTCTTTCTCTGAAAATGAAACAGTTAACATTAAAAAACGACAACAAAAAAAAGAGAAATCTACTTCAACATTTAAAAACATTTTACTATTAATGTTATTATTACTATTATTATTATTATAGATCAATCCTGTTCTCGTTTACTTGGTCTGGGAAAAAAGAGAAAAAAAATTAATACATAACCACTTCTGTATAAGTAAATATTAGTGGTACTGAAATATCATACTCACATAATCAATATCCAACTGCACGCTCACTTTCTCGTTCGCCAGCGGAGTGTGTGAGGTTACGCATATTGATAGCACACAAGGCTTCACAGCTTTCAATTGGTCCTCTGTAAATACGTCACACCATCTTTTAGGTAGGTATACATAGAACAGTTTGTCCTCCGGCTGAGGACAGGCTCCGGCATCTTCCAAATCTACCACAACTGACTCCCCGAATTTCGTTTTCACAAATTTCATGTGAATTATATGATACTTTACTCGAGTCCATCAGTCACGGTCACCGGCGACAACCTAGCTTCCTACCCCGCACCCAGAGCCTCACCACCTCCCCCCAGCTCGCCTACCTGTCGCTCCGCAACGACGGGGTTTACCCCACCACACCTACCGCAATCGAGTCCGTCGGTCACGACCGGACGACGACACCGATCGGCGACAGCGTCACCGGTCACCGAATTGTCTATATAGGGAACTAACGACGCGAAGTCGACCTCAGTCCTTGACGGAAATTCACAATGGCCAGCAGCAGCAGCAGCGAACACCGTGCTATCAATGGTAATGTAATTACAATAAAATTTATGATACTGAAGATACACTAAACACACAAACGGTATTATTAGATTACAAACACATGGTTATTGATAAAATTTGTAACGAAGCTGTAGCATTAAATAATTACATAAAGTGGTATTTAGCAGTTAGTGTATCTTTTAAAAAACTAATAAACACCGAAAATAATAATTGTACCGCAGTATTCAGATCATGTACGGAACTTAAGTCACAGTATGACGATATCGATTCACAGTATTCGATAGCTAGCGAGAAAATAGTGGAGTCCGTTGACAAATTCACGCGTGACGGAAGCGGGTGGGTCGAAAATGGTGTCGAGACGCTGGAACTAAATATTACAAAATATAATCCTCTTGTGGGGTCGAGCTTTCTGCCTACATCATCGAAATTACACAATACGAAAGGAATTATCAATATAAAAAATGTAAAAGATGAAAAGTGTTTCTTGTGGTCTGTGCTCGCCGGTATACATCCGATCGCGTGTCACCCGCATCGCGTTAACCACTACCTTCCGTACGAAGAAGAAATAAACATGAAGGACATTCCTTATCCCGTTGGAGTTGATAAGATAAAACGTTTTGAAAAATTAAACGAAAACATATCTGTTAACGTTTTTGGCTACGAAGACGAGGTATACCCTTTACGTATAACTGAACATCGCGGTAGAAAGTACCACGTAAACCTACTGCTACTGTCCAACGCGAACACTACTCACTACTGCCTCATATGGAACCTTTCGCGTATGCTTTCGTCGTTGACGAAACGAAACGGCGTTTCGTTTTACTGCAACTACTGTCTACACAGATTTTCGGACAATAAAGATACTAACGCGGCGCGAAAACGAGTTGAAGGACACGAACGTAACTGTACTCAGCACGGAGTACAGAAAGTAAAACTTCCTGACGAGAACGAAAAGTGGATGCATTTTAAAAACTTTTTACTTGTCACCGCGTACCTTATACGGTATACGCTGACTTCGAATCGTTTATTGTTCCGACCACCGGTAAAAACGTGGCACATCATATACCAGCCAGTTTCTGCTATGTGATAGTTGACTGGATGGGAAACGCCGTCAAGGAACCTGTAATATACCGCGGTAAAGACGTGGTGGACACGTTCCTTCGTGTGCTTTTAACCGACGTTCAATGACTAGATAGAAATTTTAATAAATCGATCCAAATGACAGCGGTCGATGAACGGTCTTTCCGAAACGCCACGCACTGTCATCTGTGCAAGAAGCCGTTAACGGGCGACACAGTTCGAAACCATTGCCACATAACGGGAAACTATTTAGGTGCTGTTCACAATGCGTGTAATATAAATTACAAAATACCAACTCACGTTCCGGTTTTTTTCCATAATTTAAGTGGCTATGACTCGCATCATTTGATGCAAGGTTTTGGAAAGTACAAGGAAGATGAAATAACGTGTATCGCTGCTACAAGCGAACGTTACATCTCCGTTACACTCGGTCAGCTCCGGATTCTCGATTCTCTGCGGTTCATGAACGCATCACTTGAAAAATACGTCTCCAACTAATCCGCGGATAAATTTAAAATCCTTAATCAATTTTATTAGCGTAGGGGAGAAGGGGGTGGCACCGGTAGTTGTATTTTTTTGCTTTAACGTTGCCACAGCGCCATTTGATTGGTGCTGCGCTCTGCGCATCAACATCATGAACTAATTCGCCATCCATCGCCATTACGAGATTAGTAGTTTCAGAGTTATGATGTGTAGAAGTTTTTGCCGCTTTGCTTTATAACAGATTACACAATTTGCAGCATCGTAAGTACTACATCCTATTTATCTTTTAAAATTAAGCTACTGTTTACGAGAAGGGTATTATGTTAGCCTTAGCGTAGTCCAGTTTCCATTAATATTATCAATTAATTTAGACTTAAAAATTAGTTTTTCAAAAGCTATGCAATGCGGGTATTCCCGGTTGGTCGCGTGGGGGTAATGGCAGTAGGTACCGGCGCTACCCACAATGGTTCAAAACGGCTAATTTTAATAAAGTGTTTTAGAACATAATGTCACAGTAGTAAGTCTTAATTCGGGTTGGCTCTGTTGCATATGCCAAGGACGTGGAAATTGGAGATTGTTATGCCAATCTCCCTAAAGGGAAATTGGACAGAGAAGACCTTAAAAGATGCGTTTAATTTTATTGACGAGGGTCACTCTATTAGCGCTGCGAGTAGAGTTTTCCAAATTCCTTTTACCACTCTGCAAGAACGTAGATCAAAGAAGAACGTTGCTAATCCTGTGCTAGGCTGCACCGCCACTTTTTCACCAGACCGAGAATGTGCTCTAGCCGTCAGAATAAAACAGTGTCAGATTTGTTTTACGGTATCACAGCTCAACAAGTGAGAAAAGTTGCCTATGAATTTGCCGAAAAAAAAAACAAAATTCCCCACAAATTTTCACAGTCCGAAAAAATGGCAGGAAGAGACTGGTTCAATGGGTTCTTGAAACGAAATCCTTCATTCAGTGTAAGGAAACCGGAGGCAACTTCTATCAACAGAATCGCCGGTTTAACCGACAAGATGTAAAGAGATTTTACGATAACTTAGAAGACATCTTGAGCAAAAATAATCTTACACCTGACCGCATTTAGAATGCTGATGAAACTGGAATAACAACAGTAGCTGAACCCGGAACTATAGTGGCTACCACGGGGAAAAAAAGGATTGGTTCTGTAACCAGCTGGGAGCGGGGGCAGCTCGTTACTGTGTTGTGCTCAATGAATGCTGCTGGAAATTTCATTCCACCAATGTTCATTTACCCGCGTAAGCGGATGAGTCCTCAGCTGATGAAAAATGGCCCCCCTTGTGCAAAATATGAATGTTCTCCAAAAGGATGGATCAATGAGAATATTTTCGAGGATTGGTTAAAGCATTTTATTTATCATTCTAAATCTAGCCTGGACAATGTCGTGCTACTAATTTTGGATAACCACAACAGCCACGCAACATTAGAATCTTATGAACTTTGTAGGAAAAATGGTGTGATGTTATCTTTCCCTCCCCACTGCTCCCACAGGATGCAGCCACTTGATGTCACCTTCTATTCAACTTTAAAAGCTGCATTTAAAAGAGAGTGTGACTTGCACATCAAAACTTGCCACCTTCTGAGGATAACGCCCTATGATTTGGCAAAGCTTTTTAACAGAGCTTATTCAAAGGTTGCACCTATTGCTGTTGCTGTGTCTGGATTTAAGGCAACCTGAATTCAACCTTTTGACTCGACCATTTTCACTGATGTTGATTTTCTTGCTGCAGATGAGTTCATTAACCAAATATTTCCCTTTCTCAGATAGAAAATGATGAACCAGGGCAGCACCCAGCAGCCATTTATTCAGCAAACGTTCAGACAGACCAGGCTTCAGAACCTCATGAGAACGATGGGCAACAGGAAGAAAGCAGATCGGCAGTTGGATCTCTAAATCAAAACTCTCAACAGACTGCTGATCTCACTTTTGCTGTAACGTTTGAGGATTTGATTCCGCTGCCAGGCCCTAGCAGGTCTCAGGGAAAATTTTCTCAAAGAGACAAGCAAAAGTCAGAAATTTTGACATCCTCTCCAAAAAGAAAGGATTTAGAGCTCAAAATTGAAAAGAGTTAAAAAAGCAAAATGCAATCTTCAAAAAACAATCAAAAAACTTGTTATCACAGCTAGACCTTCCTGCATCAACTAAAAAACTTAAACAGAAATCTCAACTAAATAAAGTCCAAAAGAAGAAATGCAAACCAAGAAAGAAAAAAGCTTTTGAAGAGACTGACTCATTGAAGGGGACGAGCCAGATGTAGACATGGAGGACTTGTGCGACGACTACGAGCTAGATGACTTACCTGGAACAGAAGATCAGTCCACCTGTTTTATATGCGAAGAGTTTGGGCGTGATGGTGAAGAGTGGTATAGATGTACCACATGTGCGATTTGGATACATGCCCTATGCAGTGCAGCAGATTCTCCAGAAGGATTTCAGTGTGGAAGATGTGTTAAAAAATGATAACTCTATGGATTTTCTTTTAATCTTTTTTAATGTTTATAACTCATAAAATAAAATAAACTTAGTTCACTTATTTACTAAAATTGTATTTTGCCTATACCTTTAAGCCTGTACTTTTACTATTTTTTCACAGTTAGTTTTAGAAAAAACAAATTAATCAATTTTGTCCATTTAAAATACATGGGAAATTACCTACTGCCATTACAAACCCTACACATAATTACAATGTGGTGTTCTATGGTAGATATGTCGACGACACTTTTATGGTGTATAAAGGCACAAATCGTCAAATTGACAATCTCCACAATTACTTGAATGGCATTAATAACAAAATACAGTTTACTTTGGAGAATGAAGATAGAGGTCAATTACATTTTCTGTATTTGACAGTAACTAAGGACATTGTTACTAAAAAACTACGTTTTAATATATTTAGGAAGCCCACGATGACTGACGCTGTCATACATGTCACATCGTTCCACCCCATTTCACAGAAATTAGCTGCATTCCATAGCATGATACATCGCCTATTGTCTATAACCCTTGGCATCGAGGAATACATCGAAGAATTAAACACCATTAAAGTCATTGCATTTAACAACGGGTACAACGAAAAAATAATAGATAATATTTTAAAAAAACAAAAGAAAAAGAAGAGTAACGCTATTAAAAATAAAGATATAAATAATAGAAATGAGAACCTCGAAACAAAGGCACGCAAGTACATTACGGCACCTTATACGCATTTCATGCCAGGAATTTTTAGGCCAACCATTAATAAAGTCAACAACATAGTTGTTTCCTATAAGACCAGTAATAACATCTTAAACAATCTCCGCAGCCGTGAACATACCAGTCTTGAAATTAAAACAGGAGTTTATAAGCTAGTCTGCAACGACTGTGAGGCTTTTTATGTGGGCCAGACGGGTCGGGGTTTTTTGAAAAGATTTTCTGAGCATAGACCCCCTACACGAGTTTACAACTTTGACAACATCAAGTCAAATTTCGCCAGGCACCTTATAGACAATAATCACAGTTACACGGATTTTAGCTCGAATCTAATACTCCTTCATTTCTGCAATAAAGGGTGTTATTTGAACGCCCTTGAAGAATATGAGATTTATAAAGCACATAACGACGCCAGTACCAAGCCACACGTGTTGAACGACCAATTACAATATAAATCAAATATACTGTACGATACCGCTATGCGATATAGTCGAGATAAAACCTAGATTTCGTCAGTATTGCGCGTGTTGTCTTGCAACGCACATCTAACATTGACGTGCTCATTTTTAAAACAAGTTTTGTATATAGTTTAGTGCCATATTGTTTTAATATTTTGACACGTCATCATTGATGACATGCATTAGTTTCATAAAGTTCTGATGATGAGGCAAGTGCCTCGAAACATGTAAACGAAATAACAACATCACAGAAAGGCCATAGACGGTGAGTTACAGTATATTTGGTTACTGCCATTACCCCAAGGGGTCGGGGAATACCGGTAGATGTAAGGGTCTAGTAATTTTTGTTGTTGTATTTTTTACCAATCAGTTATGCACTTGCAACATTTTTATAGCAAACTATAATAAATGTCCAATGTATTTCAGTGGTTACAGTAAATCTAACAAATAAAATACAAGTTTTATAATTAAAACCGCTTAACCTACCGGCATTCCCCCTTCACCCCTAATGTTGATTTATTGTTGCATAAAGGTGTGTACCCTTACGAATACGTTACGGACGATTCAAAATTTGACGAGAGGCAGTTACCACACCGCGAACATTTTTACAACGGGTTGACAGAGTCGGATATAGACGATGAAGATTACGCGCACCCTCGAGCGGTTGGTCGGTTTTCGACAAGCAAACGTTCGGCGATTATCATGACCTTTATTTAAAAACGGATTTACTGCTGCTTGCTAATGTATTTGAAAACTTTCGAAACATAAACCTACAGTACTACGAACTCGATCCGTGTAACTTTTTACCACCGCTGGTTTAGCGTGGAACGCGATGCTGAAAATGATAGGAGTCAGGTTAGAGTTACTCCGCCATATAGACATACATCTGTACATCGAACGAGGTATCCGGGGCGGCATAGCAACAATTTCTAATCGGTACGCCAAGGCCAACAACCCATACATTCCCGATTATGACGCAAGCAAGCCGCACAACTATTTACTGTACCTCGATTGTACCAACCTGTACGGAATGACTACGACACAGCCTTTACCACTGGCCGGTTTTCGATGGTTGGAACGTAAAGAGTACGATACGTTGAACGTGCAAGCGTTACGTGACGATGGTGACGCCGGTTATATTCTGGAAGTCGATCTGGGGTATCCACATTACCTACACGACTTACACAGTGACTACCCTTTAACACCCGAAAAGCGTACTATTACAGACAGTATGCTTTCACCGTACTGCTATCGCATGAAGCTTTTAAAAGACTTTGTGTGTAGTAACGGTTAGGTAGAGAAACTGATAACGTCCCTCGAGGACAAGACAAAATACATTGTTCATTACAGAACATTGAAACTCTACCTCGAACTGGGAATGGAGTTGAAAGCGATTCACCGTGTGTTGGCTTTCACGCAGTGCGTTTGGTTGAAACCTTTCATCGATTTTAATACGGAGCGACGAAAGGAAGCCAGAAACACCTTTGAAAAAGACTTTTTTAAGTTAATGAATAACGGGCCATACGGTAAATCGTTGGAAAACGTACGAAAGCGAATCGATTTCAAGTTAGTTCCAAACGAGAAGAAACTTCACAAACTAACCGCTAACCCCAGGCTACAACATTTTTTCATCTATAACGAGGACCTGGTAGGTCTCACGATGGAAAAAACGTCCATTACACTGAACTGACCTTTGTACGTTGGGTTCAGTGTATTGGATATTAGTAAGCTGATCATGTATCGGTTCCATTACGGATTCACGATGAATACGTACGGGTCACGTGCACGTCTATGTATGACGGACACTAACTCTGTTGTACGACATTCGCACCGACGATGTGTACAAAGACATGGAGGAGCATCTCGAACTCTTTGCCACGTCGGAGTACCCTAAGACACATCCGTGCTACAGTAAAACGAACAAGAAAAAGTTGGGTACGTTTAAAGACGAAACAAATGGAATACCGATACTTGAATTTGTCGGGTTGCGCGCAAAATGTTATTCATTCGTTACGACAAACGACAAAGAGAAAAAGGTAGCGAAAGGTGTGCCACGTTCCGCGATAGCTACACAGTTGAAACATCAACTTTATAAGCAATGTGTAAAGACTACTTCTCAAACTTATACTACGGCGAAGACTATCCAAAGCGAAAAACATAACATATACACAAGAAAGCTTACAAAATTATCGCTGTCACCGTACGATGACAAACGATATGTCTTGGATGACGGTGAAACAACACTGGCGTACGGTCATTACAAACTCTGTCAACGCAGACGCAAGATAATTCTGCAAGCGAGAAAATCCGTTATAAATTACGCATTCGATATACATTGATATAAGACTCGCTTGCGGGAGTAACACACTGTCAGTAGCGATGATGAAGTTGGTACGGTTCAGTGAAAACGTAACGGTATATCTCGTACCAAAATTTAGCGATTCGCGTTTCTGATGGCGATATGGAAAACGTACGCAAAATTATTGCGAAGGAATTGCACAGACCGGTGAGAAGGAACTTTCCCAGACATGCGGTGGAAGTGAAGGGGTTACACGATCTGTACCAAGCGGATTTGGTGGAAATGATACCGCATGCCAAGATGAACAAGGGGTATAAATATCTACTGTATACAACACTCGAGTCAAGAGAGAGGTGAGGTCATCGATGCACGAGATCGATGGGTAATCAACGTTCGAAGTCCGGAACAAGCGACCGATGCGGTCAACAAAAACTACGTAGACTTGAGCACCATTAAAAGAGTATCGAACAGCTATTTGTTTGGGCAGAGCTGGTTGTCGGGAGTGAGTTCACCGATTTTTTCTGATGACGCGGTTAACTTAAAATGCATGTTGCAAAACACCGTTAGCTTGGGCGAAGATGGTGTTTTCAAAGCAGCGGAAAAGAGAATAACAGACGTAGCGGATGGTTTTGCGGAGAGCGATGCTGTTAACTTACAACAATTAAATGACGTGAGACGATACGTAAAGAGCGAGATGTATAAAGTCGTTAAAACATTTCAGTATCAACTGGACAACTACTTATTGAAATTGTCTAAGCCACGTAGTTCAGAAGACGAGTGGACACTCGACACGAAGGAAATAAAAAGGCTAATAGATGAATACCATAAAAACACAGAAAAGAAAGACTGGAGATCGGTTTGCGATGCACAACAACGTTAAGAGGAAAAAAGGGTGGAGCGTTGGAAACGTGCTTAAAAACGTTGTACCGTCCGTTGTTTCGTCAGTTATCAATCGCGCGGTGGACGCACTACCTGTCGAATTACATCTGCCGGGTTACAGATTCTGTGGACCGGGCACGAAACTCGAAGAAAGATTAGCGCGTGGTGATCGTGGAATCAATCAACTAGACGAGCCTGTCGCGAACACGACATCGCTTACGCTCAATACAAAGACAACGAAAGTAGACGTATTGCAGACCGTAAACTCGCGGAAAAAGCGTGGGGACGGGTAAAGGCTTTGGATTCGGGTATCAGCGAACGAGCTTATGCGACAGCAGTTGCAGCGGCCATGAAAGCAAAATCAGCAATAGGAAGCGGCCGACGTCGTAAAAATAAAAAGAATGCGAGTAGTCGTGGTCGTGGTCGTGGTGGGATGAGGAAGAAGAAGAGAACTGTGCGGACCACCAGGAAGAAAAGGAGAAGTGCGTCCGGATTGTATCTACGTCCGTACCGAAAAAACTAATTCACATACCGCTCCGCCCGTTGTCCAAAGATGAATTACGTTAATACGCAAAAAACCTAAACATACCGTATTTAAGAGGTGTTTACATGCGCAACGCATTACCGGATACAGCGCCGTGGAAGAACGAAAGCGTCATCGTGAATTTGGACGACGAGAGCGGACCGGGAACGCACTGGGTATGTTACAAGAAGCGTGGAAATCGAGTACACTATTTTGACAAGTTCGGTAATTTAAGTCCACCTCTCGAGCTGATGCGATATTTTGGTGATACAGCCGACGTTCGTTACAATTACGAACGGAAGCAACCTCCTAACACGGTCATCTGTTGTCATTTATGTTTAGAATTTTTATCGTCTTCTGATCAGTAAACGTCAGCATGTCGTCGCTAACGGTCACCGTGACGGGTACCGACGCTGCGAATCTCGTGTGTAACTTTTTCCCACCCCTCGAGTTATACGGTGAATGGTACGTTGGCCTAATGGATTTTACATCGTATAATTCAATACCAAACGTTATTGAAGGAAAAAATAATGAATTTCCAGTAAAAAGTTCCAATGACACATGGTCCGTCATCATGTTGCCTACCGGCACCTGCGAAATCAGTGATATCGAATCGTATCTGCAGAAACAGTTGGGTGAGAGAACAATCAGTTTACGTCCAAACAACAATACATTAAAGTGTGAACTTTACTGTAAGCACGAGATCGACTTTTCGAATACACCGAATACCATTGCACGTATGTTGGGATTCAAGGAGAATCAACAGCTGGAAGCGTATAAAACATACGAGTCGAACGTACCCGTCGACATAAAGTTAACACCGTTCACGTACAGAGCACGGGGTGCGTACAAGGACGGCCAGGACCAGCCAGCACACGTTGCATTCGTTTTATCCGACCGTGGCACCAGGTTTCAAAATAGTTGAAACGCCGAGAAACGTAATATACTTACCGGTAAACGTGCAACGCGTTGACAACATAACTTTGTCTCTCGTCGATCAGGACGGGGATTTAGTCGATTTTCGCGGTGAAGTTATCACGATACGACTGCATCTGAAAATATGGGACTGCATTTCGGACAAACGTTACCTGTAAAAAGGGAGTGTGTACGAAAGAAACATGGTAGTCAGTGTTCAACGTTGAAGCGATTGACATTATGGAACAAGCGTTTCTTACTTTCACTTGGATTCAAATTATACGATTAAAATGTCGGGTGAAATTTTAGCTATCGAACGAGGAGTGGCTTTCGATAACAGAATCGTTGAGTTCGAATATCGTACGCACGTACCGTATGCTTCCACCCGATACGGTAACAACGATGAAATACGTATACCCATCCAACAACAGGATGTTTTCACTTTACCGGCGGAGAGTTTTCTGTACATCGAAGGAACATTGACCAAGGATAACGCTACCGACACAGCGTTGAACGTGAAATTAATCAACAATACAATGGCTTTCTTGTTTGAGGAGATCCGTTATGAAGTATGCGGTGTGGAAGTGGACCGTACGAAAAACGTTGGAATCACGAGCACTGTGAAATTGTTACACTCGAGCAACGAGCACGAAAGAAAGTTATCTGATCAATGCAGGATGGACGACGTCAACTGACGAGTCGTTGACAGTACACGAGAGTACGGGTGATTTTACGTTTTGTCTTCCGTTGAAAATGCTACTCGGTTTCAACGAAGCCTATACACGCATCATGCTGAACGTTAAGAATTGATTCTGTTGCGTACGTCTACCGATCAGAACTCAATGGTGCTAAAAGAGTCGAATGCAACTGCAAACGGTAATCTCGTAATAAACAAAGTACACTGGAAGATGCCCTATGTGCGCGTGTCAAACAAGTACCGAATACCGCTATTGGAGCACATCGAGGAGGATCATGAACGGGTGATGCCGTACCGCAGTTGGGAATTGCACGAGTACCCCGTTCTACCGATGTCAAATCGACATTCGTGGACTTTGAAGACATCGTCACAGTTGGAAAAACCTCGGTATGTGATACTGATATTTCAGACGGATAGAAAGAACAATATAGCGAAAAACGCGTCAGAATTTGATCACTGCAATTTAACGAATGTCAAGCTATTTCTGAACGATAAATACTATCCCGTACGATGATAACCTGAACCAGGACATCGAAAAAAAACATTACGCACTGTTCTACATGTATAATGCAACGATACAGCCATACGCTGTATTAGGCATTAATTTGAATAAATATAAAATTTGTAGAATTATTATAAGTTAAGGGTAAATTGACAGGGCTGAAATTGTAAAAATATTTCATTGTTAGATTAGGGGAGAAATTAACCTGTTCCGACAAGCAGAGAACACCTGCTCAATTGTATGTGTGTTACGCGTGTATCTTGTGTGTGTTAGTGATGCATGTACAGAGAGGAATCTCAGCAACCCGCCCCAAGTAATTAATAAAATAATTATTTTAATTCATTGTGCGAAAACTAATTAGTGTATAAACAAACCAAAGGCACCAAAGTGTGTGTAAATTTTATAGTTACCCCCAGTGAAAAAATGACGTTAATAGGACACGCTACGCGAATTCAGTGCGAAATAAACGTGCAAAAAAATACGCAAATTACCCTATGACGCTCAAATTACTACAGTGAGTGCTTAATCAAATTAGCTATGATTTGTGCTATCTCGATTCCGTGCAAAACATTGCTATTTGCTAATAATTGCAAATATATGAAAAGATTCGGGAGTGGGGGGCTATCAGGTGATCTGCAGGTATCGACAGGACGACTTTGGAGCCAACTGGCGCGGAATCTGAGAGGGTATAAATTGAGGGTTCGACCGAAAACCCTTCTCTTCATTTCAAGACACAGTTGCAGTCGGACATGCTGTCCGTCGGCAGAAGTTTTATTTTTATTACAAGTCTCATTAACGAAAGAATAAAACGTTCGTTAATTATGTGACAATATTCCGGAAAACGTAAAGTACCGGGATCGTTTAAGTCTACCAAGAGTATCTACGGAGAAGCTACCAGAGAGACGAGGGATGCTGGAGTTAGACGATGTTCAAGATCTACCTTGTAGCAGATAACAACTCTCTGAAGAGGACCACACACTGCTGGAGACGACGCTGGACTCTATACGTATTCAGGACCACGCCAGGACAGGAGGAATTGAAAACTAACTCTGAACAACGCTGGACCCCGCCAATAAATCGTAAGATCATCAGAACTCGAGGTGACAAGCATAATGCATTTTAAATGATTTTAAAAAGAGCTCATAAAGACTATATTAAAAGACAATAAATTGAAACAAAGAAAAAATTACAATTAGAAATATTTTAGAAATGTAGATAAATGTTAGTCGTAAGAATGAGCGTTCACATATAAAATAATAATAAAAAAAAAAGAATTTAAAGTTGAGTGAGTAGATGTTGTTTATCAAAGTAAATAGTTAAATTGATTTGATATTTGCATTATAGAAAAGAATAATTTAAATTTGAATATAAAACAAATGCCAGTCTAAAAGTAGTTAATATAAATTTTAATTTAATTTAAAACATTGGTATAGAGTGAGCGAGTTGAGGTTAGATCTGAATTAAAAGAATTCAAGTCAAATTACATTTTAATTTTATATTTTATTAGCAAATCAAATTATTAACATGTCTAGATTACGATTATTAACATGTCTAGATGTAAGAGGGTTTTTAAATATGTGTAACACTGCATAGTATAAGAGAGAAACATTTAATAATGAGCAATATCGTGACCGAAGATTATTAATGATGTTTATTATTTATAAGATTGAGTAAAGAATAAATATGAATTTTAAATACTCATAAATACAATACTCTTATTATAATTACACCTGAACCCCAATTATACATACACGGTATTTGTATTGTTACAATTTTGTCGCCCGTCAACGTGTGGCACGACACGCATACATTTAAATTTGCATAATATACTGTTGTATAAATGGCGCTCCACAAAATTACATTATATTAAATCTGTAAATGTTGTAGCGTTATATAAAATGGCGTCCCAAAGAACGTGGGGCTCCACAAATTTAAATTATAATAAATTTGCAATCATATATCGTTGTATAAAATGGCGCCCAACGTGGGGCCCGAAACGCCTACATTTAATAATTAATGTATGCTCTATGATTACCAATGTTTGATGAGTTATATGATATAACTAAATTTATATTTTAATTAATTTTGTTAGTTTAGTATTTTAAAATTAATAACGCAACTGGCGCCCACCCAAATAAACAGGTGTAATTGTAACAGGAGTAAATAAAAATAAATAAATAATTCAACAATAAATAAATAAAAGCTTGCATACGGTTCACCAATAATAAATAAATATTTAAATATAATATTCCTGTAAAAGGAGGCGTTCCTGTACAGGTTCGTGACGGCCGCATGTTTTGTGTGTTATTACGTTTTGTTTTATATTTATATTTATTGTGTGTTATTTTATTTAATGTTTTATACCGTGTACGTGTTGTTTTTATTATCTGACGTGATGTACAAACATCGAAAAATGGAGTTTTAACCATATTTGTATATAAGATCTGATGATGACACAGTTGTGGTCGAAACTCGAGTAATCCCGCAATTGGATTCAAATAAACGTGACAGAAGGTAATCAACCTGTTTTATAGTCTCAACCGTTTCTGGAGGCAAATAAAATGTTTAAATATAATATTCAACATGACAATATCGGAGAGTTTAAGAATGGAAGAGGCACTTCAGGCTATGATGCAAGCCGTATTTGGCGAAGTAGAGAACAAGCAAATAGAAAAAATAAAAGAAAATATTAGAACTCAGACGAGTTAGCAGAATTTTTTAGAGAACAAACAGAAAAATTAAGAGAAGAAAGAAAAGCAAAAGAGAAGTTAGTAGAAAGAATTGACGACACTAATACGCACATAGCGGCAGTAGAATGTAAACAAACAATTGTAATTGAAAATATGAAAGAACAGACGTTCATAATTACTGATGATAATTCAAATATAATAATTAATTCTAAGGAAGAATGTAAAATACATTTAATTAAACAAACGTACCGTGTTGGCGAAAATATCCAAAGTGTTGGTTGCACACAGAGTAGGAGAATCAAAAAGGTAACACGATTGAAACAAATCACACGCGACAAGGGTACGCACAGTAATTATCGAGTGAACGATAATCATGATAATCACAATAATTATAAAAACTACAAAGATTATCATAAACGACGCGCGAAGTCGCACACAGCTGTTCAGGTAAATTCACTCAAACGAACTAATGAGAGAGAGAGAGAAACGTTCGTCATGAGAGGGGGAGCAGAAGAGAATGCATTTTGCCGACGGCTAAGAGAAAAAAGGTTTTAACATCAGGTGATCGCACATTTACAGCGGTACAATGGAATTTTAACGAGGCGATAAGCAAAACGGAAAAGTTACATGGCGGACTATGTCACAAAGGAAACAAGTGCCGGCTGCTAATCAAACAATACGCGTACGTCCGGGAGACGACGGACAATGCAAGTGTTATAATGAGGGGTGTAAGCTCAAACGACACACCGAACTCGATGCTCTATTGAATGTGAATAAATAATTATTTAAACGAAAAATATTACGGTTAATTATTAATAAGATAAAAGGTTAATTAAGAAATGTTATTGTTAAGGTTATGATTGCAAATAAAAGAAATGAGAGAGAAATGTAAGAAATAAAGAATTAATTAAAAAGGAGTGTTATGCTAAATAAAAGGAATATTATTTTAAAAGGTAAATTAAGAAATGTATTATTAATGGTAAGGAATGATAGTGTAAAGAAATATTTAAGAAAGTATTGGTAAAGGATGTTAGTGTTGTTATTAGTATGAAGAAAGGATTAGAGATGAGAAAGCAATGTTAATTGTCAGAATGGCTGATCAAGCGAAATCTTCATACCTTGGTGGAAAGGCAAGGACACAGAAGATAGCGATAGTGAAAGTCAATGGCAGAGATTAATTAGAGCTCATATATTACGATTAAAACATCGAGTAGAGTTAAGCACATAAAAGTCTGGATATAGACGTGTTTCTAAGGTAGTCATCTGTAGCCGATAATGACTCACTACGAAGGTAACGAAAAAGATGTATTTCAGAAAGTAATGGTAAGGATGAAGAAAATTATTAGCGATAAGAAAGGTAATGTTACAGAAATGTAATAAAAGGTACTGAAAGAATGTATTGTATAAGTAATATAAGAAAAGTTAAGGAAGATAAGTAATGTTCATGTTAAGGAAAGAGTTAAGGAACGAAAGTAAGAAATGTTATGAGTGTCAAACAGCAAAAGGACCGAATCTAAATACCTACGTGGAAATGCAGAGTATCCAAAAGGACCAGAAACGAGAGCTAATTGCAGTTGATTTTCTTGGACCACTTCCGAGATCAAGTCGGGGAGTGAAACACATACTTGTTTGTATTGATGTATTTTCCAAAGCCGTCCATCTGTATCCAATTATGCGACCCACAACTAAAGTTGTTTTGAAAATACTCTTGCAGAAATACATTCCTGCATATGGTAAAACGAAGAAGGTACTTAGCGACCAAGGAGTACAGTTCCAGAGCGAGGTATGGGAGAGGACCCTTCGTGAAAATGGAATCCAACCTGTACTCACATCAGTACGACACCCACAGAGAAATTTTGCGGAAAGAGTAAATAAAGAGTTAGGTAAATATCTACGAATCTACTGTCACGATCAACACAACAAATGGGCAGAGTACTTGCCTTTCTTTGAGAAAGCAATAAATGAAAATTATAGCGAAGCAACAAGTTATACGCCAATCGAGCTAGATGAAGACAAAAAAAACCTGTTAGATTCTAGACCAAATATGTAAGCAAGCCAGAGAATCAAAACGTACCTATTCCATTAAGTGTAAAGGTGGAGTATGCTAAACAACGCATCATAGAACAAGGTAACAAGAGGATAGAAAAGTACAATAGAACGCATAAATTACGAGTCTGTTGAAAGCTAATCCTGTAGGAAAACGCAGTCACAACACAGCGAAGAAATTCTTCCGGCTGTACAAAGGACCTTATACGTTGAAACAACGCGTGGGAAGACACACGTTCATCGTATACGATCAAAGGAAAGAAAAGGACATCGGCAAATATCATGCGACGTCATTCAAGAAATTCTACGTATGAATGAACAATGCCACTGAAACCGTCCAAGGTCACCGCACCGATCAGCTGTTATGAGGGAGGGGTGAATCTTGCATTCCACCAACAGCGAGAGTTACTGACTTACTCATTATTATGTGTTGTTTAACTGATGTAAACTTAAGTTAAGCGAATATAATATGATTGTATTTGTCTAGAACAAATAGACAAAAATTTAATAAATAAATATTTATTAAATTTTTTTTCTCAAGCAGAGGAATAATGCAACGATACAGCCTTACGCTGTATTAGGCATTAATTTGAATAAATATAAAATTTGTAGAATTATTATAAGTTAAGGGTAAATTGACAGGTCTGAGATTGTAAAAATTTCATTGTTAGATTAGGGGAGAAATTAACCTGTTCCGACAAGCAGAGAACACCTGCTCAATTGTATGTGTTACGCGTGTATCTTGTGTGTGTTAGTGATGCATGTACAGAGAGGAATCTCAGCAACCCGCCCCAAGTAATTAATAAAATAATCATTTTAATTCAGTGATAAGTGAAACTTGGAGGTAATCGAAAAGGGACGAGAGAATCACGTCACAATTGTAAGCTTACCCCCTCATTCCACGCACAAGCTACAGCCGTTGGACAAATCATTCATGGGGGCACTGAAAACTCACTACAGTGAGGAAATCCGCAAATGGATTAGGCACAACAACCGAGCTCTCACCCCCTTCGATACTGTTGAGCTGTTTGGCATTGCCTACTTGAAGGTTCAAACAGGGGAAATAGCTGCAAAAGGCTTTCGGAAAACTGGGATTTACTCCTTAGATAGGAATGTATTCAATGACGCAGACTTCATCGCTGCCGAAGCTGCCAAGAGAGGAGAAACGTCAATTGAAGTTCCTATCAACGAATCTACCAACAACAAACAACAATTCTGCCTTTCAGCAAGACCATTCAAATGAAGTTAGCGGAATCAAAGAACCCACATCAGTACAAAATGAGATAGTTTCACCCTTCCATCTCTTACCTGTGCCAGTTAGCAAGAAGGCTGTGTCTAGAAGGGGATCAGCAGCTGTAATAACATCCTCTCCTTAGAAAAAGGACTTGGGAGTCATCCCTAGAAAATCATCCTTCGACATCAGCAGGAAAGTCAAAAATCAAACCAAAACCAAAAAGTAACAACTCTGCTAAAGGAAGGAACAGTAACCTACCAAAAGCCAAAAGAAGCATGAAAGTATCCGAATGTTCATCGTCTGAGAGCGAGGAAGATGTTGTTTGTGTTCCAGACGACGACACCGACTTGGAGGAACTAGGCACAAATCCTGATGATGGAGATCCTTTGTGCCTATTTTGCGAAGCAAAATTTTCCGAAGATAGGAGTGGTGAAACCTGGATTAAATGTGTTTTGTGTAGCATGTGGGCACCTGTAGAATGTGCAGGTGCTGAAAAAGATTATTACGTGTGTGATTTCTGCAAATGAAAGCACTTTATTTTTAGTGATACGGGTATTCCATAATACCACCCTATTTTCAATGGACCAAGAAGTGTATCTTTTCAGAGGATATAATTTTTTGATGTGGTATTAGCATTATACAGGGTCCGGCAGAGAAACCTGACGATTTTTGAAGTAGTTCTGTAGAGTGTAGCATGGAGCGCTGCAATCGAGCTTGCGCTCATGTGTTCGACAGCTCAAAGCATTTAAGTCGCCATGGAACGTTGGTCAGCACAACATCGTGCGTTCGTAGTGGAAACGTTTTTTAAAAACAATGAGTCAGTTATTGTTACGCAGCGCGCTTTTCGCCGCCATTTCAGCATTCATCGAAATGACAGTGTTCCAAGCCGCAATACCATACTGTTGTGGGTGGCGAATTTTCGGGAAACGGCCTCTGCCTTAAAGAAGATACCACCAGGGAAACAGCGTACTGTTCGAACCCCGGAGAATGTTGAACGCGTGCGTCATGTTATTCGTAGGAGTCCTCGGCGATCGGCATTAAAACACGCAAGCGCCCTACAGATTTCTGACCGCTCCGTACGCAGAATTTGCATCTGGAACTCGACTTTCATCCCTACAAACTTGTTGTAGTGCAAACATTGAGTGTCCAGGATAAGAGAATTCGCATGCATTGTTGCCATGGACTTGTGAATATTGTGAATGACCAAGTGTTAAACAATCTGCTCATGACCGATGAGGCCAATTTCCATTTGTGTGGTTATGTCAATACGCAGAACTGCCGGTACTGGGCATCGCAGAATCCTCAAGAACTGTTTGAACGACCGTTACACAGTGAGAAGGTTGTTGTGTGGTGTGGGTTAACGTCTTCCGGGATAATTGGCCCCTACTTCTTTGAAGACGAAGAGGGGAATGCAGTGACTGTAAATTCACAACGTTACGTTCACATGCTTACAACATTTCTCGCACCTGAGTTACGGCAACATGGTATTGCATTGGAAACCACATGGTTCCAGCAGGATGGGGCAACTGCTCACACTGCAAGGGCTTCCCTGAATAAATTGAGAGAGATGTTTGGAGCCAGAGTGATCTCACACCGAGGGGATGTTCAGTGGCCTCCAAGATCGCCCGACCTCAACGCTTGCGATTACTTTCTGTGGGGGTATCTCAAAAATAGGATGTACCAGAACCGACCAAGGACAATCGTGGATTTGAAGCGGAATATTCGGACAGAAGTGGCGGCAATCTCTCCGGAAGTTCTGGGGCGCATAATGCACGGTTTACCGTTACGGCCCGAAGAATGTGTTGAAAATGAGGGACACCATCTAAAGAATGTGATTTTTAAAAAGTAATTAATGCAAGTAAAATGCTTTGAGATGTACTTTAATTCTAAAATAAAATTTTGTTTATAAACTATTTATTCTGGTCATAATTTCACTTAGAAAACCGTCAGGTTTCTCTGCCGGACCCTGTATATAATTTCAATGTTGTCAGCAGATGTAGCATTAAATGAAACACCAGTCTATATTAATAAATGTGTAAAAATTTAACCCAGAAAAATTTTTTTTAGTAAATACAAAATGGTATTCCATATACCCACCATCTCCTCTAATTGGGAACTCCATATACAATGTGTCAGAGCTATGCTCCCAATCTTCCATGCAACCGGACACTTTCCCTATGCTAAGGCCTGCCAGTTGTACCTCCAGGACATGGAAAAAGCTGAAAGAAACCATGAAACCCGAGAAGTTCGATAAATTTACCAAGGAAAGCTTTTTCACCGTTCGACGCTATGATAAATATTGGTATGGAGTATGGACCGACATGGTAATCGAACAAACCCTTATGAAGAACTTGAAGAGTGTTGGGGGTGTTTCACATGGAAGAGGTTTCACTGACAGTGTGTTGAACAGATGGATTTGTGGTTTGCCAATAGCCCATCACATATGTGAAGCAATGGAACAGTTCTGCAATGTACAAGCTGTCTCCAGTAATCAACATGTTGAATTGAGAGGTGGAAGAATAGAAATTGATGAGAAAATTCGCAAAACATTTCACCTATGGCTGCAACAACACTCTCCATTTGTGTACAAGGAACAATTATATTCAGTAGCATCTGGATTAGTTGGTTCTGAGAACGAAAACTGCTACACAGCTGTGTCAGTTGGTGAACAAGCACTTCAAAGAATAGGAACTGACTTGAACAAATTTGGTTTTCTGAAGCTTAAGCGGTCCAGCATGGCTAAGACAATGTGCATGTCAACTGTCAGAGTTGACAAAGATGTCATTCAAGTTGATACAACTCAATTATTTCAGAGAATTTTGTGCACGATTCATTCACCAGATGATTTAAAAGATTGCTTCACGTATGAACTGTCTAGCGTACCTATGTCTCTATTTGATAGCCGTGGGTTAATGAGAAAAACCAAAAATCTTCACTGTAGTCTTTTCAATCAAGTGCCTGAACGGAATATTGACAATAATAAAGAGATGTTCTTTGTTATAGATGGAGGGTTTCTATATCCATCAATCTGCACAATAAATGCCTTACAATTATACCGGCAAGTTGTTATTGTCGGTCAAGATGTTGATCTTCTCGCGTTACTCCAGAAGACAAAGATATTCTCATGATGAAGGAAGGTAAAGGAAACGTCAAGACCAGGTGTTACAGTTACAAAGATATACGTAATTCCTCACTCATCCATGACTGCAAGGAATCAATCGTATTTCTTCATGCAATAAGTGGTTGTGACACCACTTCAGCCATGTTTGGGAAAGGGAAATTGCAGACTTTCCAATTATTCAACCGATCCCAGCAGCTTCATGACATTCCCCGAGTATTCAATGATCCAAGCTCAACTCCTGAGGCCATTGAAAAAGCAGGAGAAAAATTCTCTCTCTGTACACAAAAACAGGAAAAGCTACTGCTAATAACACATTAAATGATCACAGATTTCAATGTTTTAATGTACTTGTGGGTCAGGCAAGCAATGCTGTCATACTCTCACGCTTGCGACCCACTATTGATGCAGCATGCCTCCACTCCTACCGCGTATATCTGCAAATCCAGATGTGGTTACGGAAAAGCTTGGACCCCAGAAACTGGGGATCGAGGGAATCAAACTCATCCCTCTCTCCAATTCACATTAAACGAGCACCAGCTCCGGCAAAGATATTACTCCTGATTTCATGCGACTGCACTCAAGGTTGCGGAAGAAAATGCAAGTGTGACTTACGCTTGCTGGGCTGACTTACGCTGCACAGCAATGTGTAAAAGCTGTCGAGGTCAAAGCTGCACTAATATGACTCCCATTGATTTAGCGGAAGATTTTGAGGACGATTTTCTATAAATAATTGATTATTGTTCAACAGATATTGTGGTAGTGTAGGTGTTGTACATAAGATGATTGTAAATGCATTAAAATGAAAGTAATTCTTGATTAATTCTCAAATAATTCTTAATTCTAATGATGAATGATTTTGATTCCAACGTAAATGTTAAAGTACATAATATAGAACAATAAATTGTATTGTAGAATTCTATTGAAGCAATAAATGTCAGTTTCAAAGGAATTTCACATTTTGGTTTTTTGTACCTTCTGACTTCAGCACTAACATTTATGTGTTACATATATGTTTATTTATGTATAATAGGTAAGTAGTTGGGGAGAAACAAGAGAAAAAAATAAATAAATAGAAAAAGAAGTTGAAAATTAGGCCAAACTCATATGCTAACGGATTTTTAATCTTCTTCCAACTGCAATATATCGAAAACGGTTCGTCTCACTTAAAACATGCATAGGAACTTTTTTGTGCAGAATTTCACGGGGAATATTTTTTGTACAACAGTTCTCTTCGAAAAATGAACTGTTTTGCGTAAAAATTGAAAAAAAAAGGTAAAAAAATTGTGAAAGGTAAAAAATGGACTTTTGGGGTGGGGAAGGGAGGACGCGCCACCCCTCCGAAGGGGGAACTTTTCTGTTTCTTACTACTACACCCCCTATGAGTGTTTTCCCAAAGTTTCAAAACTTTATAAATTATTTTTTTTATTTTTCCTAATTTGCCTGGACTACAAACAATTTGGAAAATTTGCCTTCTCCCAAAATCCTGTGGCAGTGCTTTCACAGATTTCTTTAGTCAGTTCTGGAATACACTGTGAGCGCATAATGGACCAAATTGCTAAACAAACTCTCCTGATTACTTTACTTGCAGTTGATATGCCAATTCGAAAAGTGTAGTACAGGTCAGTTATAAAGTACACCCACTTGAAAGACACCTGAAATAAAAACAAAAAATTGTAATTAAAGAGAGTAATTGTAAAATTAATTAAAATTAGAAGTTTAATAATAGTAAAGTAAATAATTAATTAGTAAATTAATAACAGTAATTCTAAAAATAATTAAATTCCTATATTTAAAACAAGGTAATATCACATATTTCTAAAGACAGCTTTTGATGTTTTAGGTAATGTAGCATAACAGAATTTTCACCTTGAATATAACTTGATACAACCTTGAAAAGAAAAAGAAGAAACAATCTGTAGTGAGTGATAACAAAATGGTTACAAAATAAATTAAATAAATTGATCATTATAGTAAATCAAATGCTGACAATAGACTCCACAACAACAAAAACTCTTGGTCCAAATAAAATGAACAATTTATATAAAACAATATACGGTCAACCACACGATGATTAAAACCCCAGTACATCATCAGTATACCCAGTAAGATAAGGAGCAGTAATGAAAAATAATCATGGGTAACTTATTAAAATAACTACATCAAAGGATCCAAACATAAAATAATAACATACTCATTGAAGGAGAAATAAAGAACCGACTAATTCAAGCTTAGTACAAGGAGTGTAGTATTAGGGAAGGTTACTTCCCAAATCTCATGACAAATATGTACAATTTAATTAAATTCAAAATAATGACAAAACCCTAAATCCCAGTAACCCAAGTTACAGGATACACTACAAATAAGTTAAAGATTGTAAATTAAATATAGAGATAACTTCAGGGTAAAGAGTAGAATATTAAGTAGAAAGGATGAAAGGCTACCATTAGTGTAGGTGATAAAGAATGCCTCACTGAGAAGGAAAGTGATATCCAATATAAACTATAATAGTGAAAGACAGAAAATGACTGAAATTTTATTAATTGTAACAGAGTATTTAAATATAATATGTAAGGATTGTTTTATATTAATATAAATGTGGAAACATGAACTTTCATTATATGTAATTGAATATGTTAGATTATAAAATGTTTTGTTATAGTTAAATAACGTTAATTATTGCTAAAGTTTTGTTAAGGTAGGAAAGGCAAAGAAATAATCATAATATCTTTTAAATTGTAAACCATAGAAATAATAAGGAAGCAAACTAGTTATAATATCAGTAGCAAAGCAAAACCGATTTTTAGGCCAAATTCAACTTTTACTATGTAATCAAATCCAAAAGCATAAATTAAATAAAACTGTATAAAATTAACAGAGATTAGTCAGTTTAGAATAAAGATACTTAATTATAATTATCACAGAAATATATAATAGTAAATGTAATGATCAGAGGATAAAATTGACTTAATTGGAAATGTGTAATATCATGCCTAACAGAGGACACAGTACAAATAAAATGTAAATTAATCAGTATCGGTGTGTTGTAACAACAAATTGTTAAAGACAAAGAATAATTATGAAATGAGTAATCTTATTTAAGGACAATGTTAACATAAAACGACTTGTAAGCCATTTAATTTATAATAATGTGAATAATAATAAGGCCTATAAGAAATGTCAAAAAATGTCAGTTTTAAGCTTAATTGAAACTAAAATAGGTCATGTTGGATATTGATTTATGTAAAATTAGAACAGGAATATTGCTAAGTACTTAAATTTTCATGAAATTAAAAAAAAAATAATTAAATTATAGCCATAAAATAGAAAAAAATGTCATATTTATATGAGATCACGCCTGGACAAGACGAACAGCTGATTTCAGACAATGGGATAGGATACCAAAATATTTCTGGAATTACTATATTAAACAACGATTTCAGTTAGCAGTTGATTGTTAAACGCGAACCAGAACGGATGGGAACGTGCAGAAGGGAGATAAAAAAATAATAATAATAATAATTTGAACTAAATTGAAAGTACAATATAAAGAGTTAGTTACTGCAGAGGTTATAAACCAAAAATTAATAAAAATAACTTAATCAATTAACGAAGTGAAGAACGAGTTTTAGTTACAATATAATCAAACACCAATACACCAAGAATCATCCGCCATGTTGGAATAATTGAATTAATACTATTCCATTGAATAACGAACTTAACCAGATTTCGAACACTGAATACGACACTAGTAATACTGCATCAAACTACCTACTTGAGCGAAAAGGAACATTACAACAGAAGCATCCAGAGGAAATTACACTATCGCAGAAGAAGATATCCACAATTACATTTGGGTGAGAGGAAAAAACCACAAGCCGGCGTAGTTGGGCGAAATCCGAGGTTGATGGCGGCCATGTTTCGAAGTCATCTCGCCAGCAGTACACTGCCACGATGAATCAACAGCTACGCGACGTCATACACAGCTGACTGGTTCGAATATTTCTTTTTAAATGACATTATTTTCAAAAATATTTTACATTTACGTAATAGTAATTAAGTATTAATTAATTGTAAGTATAGTATCTTGTAACTTGCCTTCCCTGACCATTTCGACAGTTCAAAGAACTCTGTTAATCAATTTTGTAATTTTATATATTTTGTTAGTTAACACAATCGACCTGTGAATTGAGTCTCAGCCGCAACAATAGTCGATGCACATAAGGTTATCGCATCACTTCTTAAATAAATGTAATTATTGTTTCTAAACACGATTTTCCTAATTATTTGAGTAATTAAAATTAATTTATTTCATTTCTAATTTAACTTAGAAGGTAATAACTAAAGAAATCGAGAAGAAGAAGAAGAAAGGGAGCTGATTTATAAGCGAATACAATTCGACCCAGCTTTGACATAATCGGATTAACACAATAGAACAAATATTTCTTTACCGAGTCTAGCAAATTAACACATGGAAATAAATTAGTATTAATAACAATTAAATAATAAAACTAATTAAACAATTAAAATGTATAAATAATAACAAAAATTTTAATAAATTTATAACTTGTACATTTTCTCAAACATAAATTTTATTTGTAACCCAAGGTTTTATTACAGTAGAGAAGTCACGAAGAAATGAGGAAACATCAGAGACTCGTTTGTAAAATCTGAGAAGAAATCGAAGAATGCATCTGCATCTGGTTCAGGGGCTAAAACTTTCAAAAAATATATTTATTCAGAGCAACTGCGATTTAAAAAAAAAAACAATGGCACAGAGACAAACCTCTGATTCGTTAGAAAAGATTCCAGAAGCGGCCATTGATATCGAGACCATTGATAATGATCAGGAGGTTGAAACCGCTGACGCCTTTAGGAAACCAGCTCCAAAATTCAAGAAACGTAAACTAGATGAAGTCGATTGCAGACTTTTAAAAGCTTTAGAGGACCGAAGTAATGAGAACCGACACCTTTGTTTTTTCAAAGGTGTTCTTCCCTCACTTGAGAATTTCAGTGAGGAAGAAACCTTGCAATTTCAAATGGGAGTTCTCCAGTTGATCACCAATATTAAAAGCCAGAGGGAACTCAATGTGAACTCAGTGCCGATGACGCCAAACTCATCTGGAACTTCATCATAAGATTGCAGTTTCCTGTTGTTTTGAATTAATGTTTATGATTTGTTTTAAAACTTTAATAAACATCGTTTAATCTTTATGCGTATTTTGTGTACGTTCCCTTTGAATTTAGATACTTAGTGCTTAATATTTAGCAATATTTTATTGTACTTTATAACATAATTTATAGTAACAGAGCCAGCATAGCTAGTGGAAATCAACAAATAAATCAATGTTGAAGGAATCTATAAATTGAATCACTTTCGTACTTATTATTGTACAAGCTATTGGCACAAAATTTTATTTAAAATAAAAAGAAATTAAAAATTTGTTCTCTTTCCAGTACCAAAAACGGCCCCTCAATTTTTAAAATGAATTTTTCCTTACCTCAAGGTTATAGCTATCATTTCCACTGGTTGAATGCAGTTCCTCATCTTCGTGTTCTGGCGCTGCAAGCAATCTTTCAGTTGAGCATGCATCTCGTCAAACGACGATATGGACATACGAAAATAGTTGAAAAATTTCGTTTCGTACTGCCTTAACTCATCAAAAAGTAAGTAGAATGCACCCAAATCTTCCCGTTTTACTAATAACGGATGAACCCACATTCTTCTGACACGTTTTCATTTACGGCGACGATTGAGCAACAACAACGCAATAATTTGGTGACGCTCCATCACGAGACCAGAGCAGACTGATTATTTTTTCAATTCAAACGAAGGATTTCAATTTTCCGGCTGCCGGTGAGCAAATTTAGCCCACCGGTTTTCTCCCGGTTCCAACCGGCTGGTTTGAAACCGGTGTGTGTGAAAGAGGCCTAAAATAAATTAAATAACAGTTTTTTGCGTTTTCCCAACAATTTTGTTAGAGTGGACTTGTCTGGTTTTTCTCATGGCACCTCCTCATTTGTAACAACTAGCTTCCTTCGAGTGTGTGTTTTAATCTAGTCACTCGTTGGTTGCGTCAATTTATAACAAGCTGCCTGAGTCGTACTCTATTTTATTCGACTCCGATCGTGTTATTTTTTACGATGTCTGAAACCTCGTAGCATTCCCGATACTCGTCGTTCTTGTGACCTCGCCAATACCTGTTTACCTGATTCCACGTAGTTGTTATTTTCCCGATTATAGGCGCCAAATTGTTTGATTCAAAACAATTAAAAAAAATTTACTTCTTTCTTTTGAGGCAACCGTATCTCTCGTCGCTTGGTGTCTGTTAAATTCGAAATCCGCTCTCTCGCGAGTCTACAACCTGTAATTCTGGTAGAAAATTTTCACGGTGATATATTAATGAAATAAACACAAATATTAATTGAAATAATGTACAGGTATTATATTACTTTTGAGTATTAGTTTATTAATTATCGGTTCTGCTTTTGATAGTTACCATGACATGAGATTATAAAAACATATAACTTTTTTGCTCCGGCTTTAAATAAATTACAACTCAGCGGTTGGGAATTGATCGTTGGGTCATGGACTGGACACGCTCTAATGTCGAGTTTGTATTATTCAACGTGTAATCAGTCACAGAGTTCTTTTGATTACGGCAAAAAGATAAAATGATTTTCGAAAGTACAATCCTTCACAACGAGTTAATTAAATATATTATGATCCTTCTTTACAATAGTTTTCTTAGTATTTAAAACAATAATGAGTTCAATTTACAAATATAGGTTAAGTTAGATATCGTGTACAAATATTTTCTTATTTCCCAAAGTGTTAATAATTAATTTGAGTAATTCATTTGGTTGGTTTATTTTCTAATTTTTATGGAGCGAATATTTTGTCATCTGCTCTCTTCTGATGGTAAAAATGGACTGTTCATGAGTTTGTAACGGTGTTTTAGTTTTAACTGCCAAAATCTACCTTCTCATTGCTTGAACGAATTTTGTACTCATTGCTAGATATGGCTTGGGTTTTTGCCCAAAATGAATAAATATTTTCTAATTAGGATAATTTCCTTGTATTATTAACAATATGGTTATTATTATTATCGTTGAATAGCTTTTCTGATGTAGATTAATTTGACATCAAACATGACTAGATTCTATTATCTCTGGGCTGTTTTAACATTTGGCTATTTTTGTTCTTTGTACTTATTTTGTTTATTATGTTCTTTTTTTGCAATTATTTTGGGTTTGTAATGTTCCTTGGTTTGGTAATTTATGTTTACTTATCTTTTTCCCTCACTGTGTACTGTTATTTGTTTATATTTTACAATTTTTTTCACATTGCTTTAGGCCTACCTTTGCCTATCCTTTTGACATTGTTTAAACTTTAATTTTGCTCTTATTACTAGTTTCTTATTGCTTTGTTTTAGCTAGTTTACAATGATTACGGATTTATATCCCTTAGTATATGAATATTACCGCTTATCCGACATATTAATGCCTTTTATATATAAATTTATAACTTTAACATGAACTGTTTCTTAGGCTTTCATCACCACTCAACATAATACAACTTACTCTTAAGACTATTTCAACAATTATAACATTTGCACATTTCTATATAATTACTATTATCTGCTCTGCTTTTCTTTATGACATAATAACAATACTTTCAAACATTTATTATATAATTTTAGTATTGTAACATTCATTTCTTTGTTAGGCCTACTTTTCTTTTATACAACATTATTGGTTTAAAGTTTGATCGGGCCCTATAAACTATTAACTCTTAACTGTTAACAATAATACCTTGAATAATATTAATGGATTCTTATCCTGAATAATAATATAATATAATGCTATCTTACCGACTACTGTTTTTGGTCCTTTTCCAAAACTAAACTCTAGTATTGTTCACTTATTTAGGTGTCTTTATACAGATTGTGTTTGTGTTTTATTTTTAGTTAATCACTTTCCTTCCGCACTTTCACTTTTATATGAGTTCTTGCTTATATTTGATGTTTTTTATTTATATTTTGTGTCACACCTGCACTTGTACTGCTTCACTGTACTTAGTGTCAATAGTGTTATACACTTTTATTTTGTTTCTTTATACACTGTACCGGTTATTATTAATCACATTGGTGTTATCACCATTATCACAGAGTGTTTATTACTTAGTGTTTATTTGTAATTCACGCCCTATTCATTATCATGCACTCTTGGTTCACTTTGGTCTATGACTATTTTGAGTATTAGTCTATCTCTATTATATTTCATTTTTGTGATTATACTTTTCTGTATCATTGTTTGTGTATTTTATTATTTGTTTACTTCATCAGTATTCTATACTTACTTAGCTAATATTACAACATTTTCTTTTGGTTTGTACAGTACTTTCTACTTTCAATGGTACCTTTAATTATATTTACTTTTCTTAGTTTTTTATTTCATGAGTTTATTTCATATAATTTGTCATTTGGCCAATCACTTGGGTTGGGTCATAGTCATTTGTCTCGTATAAGTTACAGTCATTCTAGTGCTATTTATTTAAAATTGTTAATTCTTCTTCTTTTCTCTACCTTTAGCCGCTTGCTTTTTACATTCTATGGTATATCTTCTCTTGTATTGGGCTGCTTTTCGTATCGTAACTATATATATATATATATATATATATATATATATATAAAATTATATAGTAATGTGACAGAATAGTAGCCCCATCCCAAAACCAAAACGGCTCAATTCAGTAGGTATGGCAGTAGGCAAAGTCGCCTATGCTATCCACATAAACCAAATAAAAATAAACAACCTGTAGTTACAGAAAAAAAGACTGTCCAATATAAATGATAAGAGAAAAAATACAATGCAAATAATAAAATAAGTAATTAAAATGTATTATAGTAAGTATATAATATACATACAAACCTTTGTGTAATTAAGTAAACGTGAGGGAGTGGGGAATAAAGTTAGTGATCTCTAATATTATATAGTGATGTACAAGTGATATTCCAAAACTACAAGTGTCAGTGAGGGGGAAATGGAAAAGGTGTGGGTTAAGTACTTTTATGTAAAAAGAAAACCCAAGAACCATATTAATAGAGAGTTGTGATGGGAGTTTATAATAGAGTTAATTTTAGTCAAACATAGGCCTATAATGAATAAAAATGCAGTCACAAAAAATGCATACGTGTTTATGTTATGCATTTTATAAATCTATACATTAAATGTTCATATTATGTTATTATTAAATTTTTGTTAATAACATACGTAATAAAAATGTAGTAGGCCTATATAATAATACAGTAATAGTATTATTATAAGATTATTATTTCTATTATTAGATTAAGTATACAATATTACATTTTAAATGATATTAAACACAATTATCCTGCCATGGCAATCTCCCTATTTCACTTATAAAGTAGTCAGCCCAAGTATTTCTCATTACATTCAAGGTGTTTCCTCCTTGTGTAATTTCTGGCCTTTCCCTGCTGTTTTCCAATCCCTCAATAGTTAAAGTATCTTCAAATTTATAACCGTCCCTATTTAGCGTAAAATTATGCAGGATGCAGCAAGCTTTGACTATACTTAAAGCTAAATCAAGTTTCCGTTGAGGGGTCTGTGCAATATTCTCCACTTGTTGCTTAAAATTCCGAAAATTCGACATACCTTCTAAGCTCGGGATAATCGGAAGTTGAATATTCTTTTCTTATGAGCCAGATATTTGCCACTATACGGGCGTAAAACATGCACCAACAAAAACATAAGGCATGACTGGGTGATGTGTTCCGGGAAGTGGATTACCTTTCGGTATATTTAGCTCATTATTTTGTAGCTTGCGATTGAGACTAGAGTTCTGAAATATGAAACTGTCAGAATCCTTGCCGTAGGAACCAACACCTACATACAGAAATCTATATTTTGCATCAGCAACTGCCAACAATACGATTGAAAAATAGGGTTTATAGTTAAAATACAACGATCCGCTCTCTGCTGGTTTCAAAATGCGGATGTGCTTTCCATCAATCGCCCCCTACCAGTTTGGAAAATTTGCTTGCTGATGAAACGTCATAGATATTTCGTTCCATATATCCTCTGCGAACGGTGGAAAGCATTCATCTTGTAGAACTGTCCAACAAGCCGAGCATGTTTTTCTTATCATTTGACAAAGAGTTGAATAGCCGATCCTATACGAATATCGTGCATCCACTCCCAAGTTATCTAAAATCAGACAAAACTCGTGTAATTTATCATTAGTAGTGTTAATGTAACTTTAAAACTTAATGTAACAATATTATTTTCGTAAAATGAGGTTGAATTGTTTTCCTGTTTTAGGGAAAGTGATTCTGGGAAAATGGAAGAATGTGAAGAACAATTACAGAAGATTTATAAACAAACGCTCGAAGTCTGGGCAAGGAGCTGATGGTGGGCGCCAGTATATGTATTCCCTCCAGCTTTCTTTTCTTACTGAATCTTCAGACTCTGTTGCCACTGAATCATCCCTACAGAAGGCAACAACGAATCCTGTGTAAACACCAGACCATCTCCACAAAATATCAGAAAAACATCCGCTGCTAGGCGGCAAAAATGGAGGAGAGTATAATCAAATTCATTAATACACCAGCTCCGTCACAACCACAAAAGCCAACAAATCCTACTTTAGCTTTCTTCGAATCACTTAAACCTGCTTTGGATACTTTTATCGTCGATGACCGTATTGAATTTCAGGCTGAAGTGTTGAATATAGTTAAGAAAATTAGGAGTAGATACACATCAGCTCCGCATTCATTTACTCCATCAAACAGTCGCTCATCTCATTCCTCACATTACCAGCCTCCCTTAGAATATGAATTCCCAAGTGTTTCCCGTTTTCATCCACAAACACAAATATACCACCCGTTTACCGACTGCAGCAGATTTGTGCCTCCTGTAGACACACCAGCATCAACTTCCTCTGTTATTCAAAACCCAACATTTTTCTCCCTGCAACCTCCGACCCGTCAATTAACCAACGTTAGGTTAGAAACACATGCTCAAAATGAGTTATACAGCAAAATTTCTCCGTCTTCAGCCGCCACTGATGATTCTACAGTTTCAATAGACTTGTTTCTGGACGATAATTAAATTATTGATTCCCTTAGGTTTTCTTTTACTTTTGAATTTAATTATTTGTTCGTTATAGTTGAGAAAGATATTTTGTAACATTTGTATGCCATAATAAATATTTGTTTGATATAATATTCGTGCTTTTTTATAATTTATTGTGCCTGCCATAATTTTAGATATACCGTATAATTTGTTATATATCTATATATTAATACGTGAAGAGAAAACTTTGTACCCCTTTTTAAGCAAATTGCGCGCACGGAGGAGTGTGAGATTTGGCATAGTTAAAGTTTATATGGAGAAAGAGTGCAGAAAGCTAAAATTTATATGTGTTACAAATACAATAAATAAAATAAAATAAAACATTCATTGTTTACGTTCATACCGCCAATGTCAAACTCATAATAGTCTGTCGTTTGTTTACGTTCATACTGCCAATGTCAAAAACATAATAGTCTGTGGTCAAACAGTCGCACAGAGTAGAGATTGTCGCCAAAGAATTTTAAAATGTTGCCAACAAATAATTACTGACAGATTGACTGAATGAGCTGTGAATTTTGTGTGATTTCAAATGTTCCTTTTTCAATAGTCTGTGGAGTGTATGTCAAGGCAAAAAGCGTTTATTTTATATTTTGTATATTAGATATCTGTGTTTTATATATTAATGTGCAGTTGAAAGTGAAATACAGCTTGCTTAATATAGACCTGTTGCAAAAGGAAAATTTTGTAGCAGCAATTTGAATTGACTTACTCTCGCCTAATTATTATTGGTGGTTTCAAAAAAGTGAGTACATTTTATTATTTTTAAATTAAACCTTGTCTAATCTTAGTTTCAGTAATTTCATTGTTTTTTTTTGTACATTCAGATATTGACGGGTCGGAGTGAGAGACAAAGAAGGAATATATATTCGCGTGAAAGTCAAAATGATAATAGACCAAATGCAAATTTAAATAGTGTAAATAGTGTACAAAATGATGAAATTATTTTGAGGGATACATTTAAATGCGCACTGAATGTCATTCCAAGAAATTTTAATACTTTTGATTGTGGATTAATGCATTTACAATGCAGGTTTTCCAATGCAAAACATTTCGAATCTGAAGTCACTTTAGGTGAAAGGACTGCATTCACTTCATGTTGTTATAAGGGTAAAGCAATATTACCGGCCTTAAGTCAAAATGAATACTTTAAATCATTGTATGATGGACTTACTTCAAATGAACCTTCAATAAAAAGAAAGTCAAAAAATTATTTTGAAAACATTCGTAAATACAATTCATCATTTGCTATGGTTAGCTCAGAAGCTAAAATTTCGGATACAGTTACGCGTGGAGTGTATCATTTTAAAATACATGTCGTTTTTTATCACAGATCAGGTCCAATGATTGCTGGATATGGTCGCTCACCATGTTATGCGCAATTATATTTTTATGATGTTGAGACTGCTGTCAATTACAGATTACGTGAACACTACAATCAAACTTGCAATCTATATATTAATACGTGAAGAGAAAACTTTTTACCCCTTTTTAAGCATATTGCGCGCACGGAGGAGTGTGAGATTTGGCATAGTTAAAGTTGATATGGAGAAGGAGTGCAGAAAGCTAAAATTTATATATAATATGTGTTACAAATATATTAAATAAAATAAAATAAAACATTCATTTGCACTTGAAAATTCATTTAAACTTTTTCAAACAATGGTAATTGTTAAAAATAAAATAATTTTGTTGCCAGGCAATAAAATTATAATTTTTTCATTTTAGTGTACGTTCATACTGCCAATGTCAAACACATAATAGTCTGTCGTTTGTTTACGTTCATACTGCCAATGTCAAACACATAATAGTCTGTGGTCAAACAGTCGCACAGAGTAGAGATTGTCGCCAAAGAATTTTAAAATGTTGCCAACAAATAATTACTGACAGATTGATTGAATGAGCTGTGAATTTTGTGTGATTTCAAATGTTTCTTTTTCAATAGTCTGTGGAGTGTATGTCAAGGCAAAAAAGCGTTTATTTTATATTTTGTATATTAGATATCTGTGTTTTATATATTGTCACCGGACAAAAGGCTTGCCGCATGACAAATGGCGCCAATCGTAAACTCTAGTGTTTTTGGTGGCCCTAAAAAGGACCTTGTGGCAAGAAGACTGATGTTGGTTGTACCGCGATAAGATGTTCGGCGGCTGCGACCGCTGTTCGAGGCGTACTACAGTCCTCCTCTTCTTTCGGCACCGGTTGTAGAGTCGGCTGCAGGCCCAGCGAAATCCATCGCTGGCGCGGAACGGGAGTGCGAAGACGCAAGAACGGCGGCGGTTCTATTCTTCGGCTGTTCCTTCCGGCTGACTCCGCCTCGATGTCGTCCGAGAGAGGAGAGGAGATGAAGTGCGTCCGATGGCGTGGCGATGAAGAGTGTCCAAAATTACACAACTGGGGGTTTCGCGGCCCGCGCGAAGCGCGGGTCGCGAGTAGTGCAGTGTCCCGAGTCTCAGAAAGGACTCCTGCCACTGGGTCTTAGATTTCTATTTATACTTTTTATCTACTTATGGGGGGGGTCTGAAGCCCCCGCACAAGCGCCGGCACCACCGCCGCCAGCGCAGCAGCCTGCAGCACAACAGCAACCACCACCAGCAGCTGCACCACCACCACCACCAGATTTGAGACCACACGCCCCACCAGGGACGGCACTATCGGGTTACCCAGCAGGGCCAAGTACCACCAGGCCCATACCGAAACCAATCGCGGCAGGAAGAGAGCTTCTTCTGCAGTTCGGCCGCTTACAATCTATGAGAAGGATCACCACCGTAGAGGTAAACCCCGGTAAAATCGATCGTGTTATCGCCGAGACGTATAACACACTAAATGTATCATGTGGAGGGTACTTCCAACTACCCATAAGTCGCCAATTAACCGAGCCATCGTGATTGAATTGTATGCGAATTATATTTGTTGCCATACGTCATATTCATTTGCGCCACGGCTACAGAGACGTGTTTTGTGTTTCGTGAAGTTCACCTAAGAGCGGATCGAACATTCCAAACAGCCCTTTTCAGGGATCTCGTCTACTTGAGACAGCGGCCAAGCCTTTGGCCTAAATCGCCTGGATTACGCGACTGTCGGTTCTTTAGACCTTTACAACACTGTAATCTTGGAGACAACTGTCCCGCCGCAGCAGCTGCACCACCACCACCAGATTTGAGACCACACGCCCCACCAGGAACGGCACTATCGGGTTACCCAGCAGGGCCAAGTACCACCAGGCCCATACCGAAACCAATCGCGGCAGGAATTGCCAGCTTCTTCTGCAGTTCGGCCGCTTACAATCTATGAGAAGGATCACCACCGTAGAGGTAAACCCCGGTAAAATCGATCGTGTTATCGCCGAGACGTATAACACACTAAATATATCATGTGGAGGGTACTTCCAACTACCCATAAATCAAGAAGACTTCATTCAGATAGTGAGGACGTTAATACTAAACCGATAGGGGAACTACTCTATGCATTGGGCCCATACTACTGCCCGGTAGATGGACGCCAGTATAACATCCGCGCAATTCGTAAGCCTAGAGATACACCACCCAAGTGGTTCAAGGTTGACGATACACATTTCGCGAACTTCATGCACCTCATGGCAATGGTCCGTGACAGATACATGTTAGTTCAGATGCCCCGGACAACAGACATGGACGGAGCCCCTCTAGTCGTAATGGCTAAAAAGTCATACTACGGAGATGTTGAGCACGTTGTCTCGAAATACAACGTTCCCCAGCCCGCAGACGGTTATTTAAAGTTTGTGCACGAGGAATTCTTCGAAGAGCCACCGTTCCAACCCGAAAACTGCGAGTTCGTAGTTACGGCGGCACTGTCACCGGTCGATGTAGTAGTAGACTACGTCGGTTCGTACGTGACACGATCAGGCGCCTAGCATGGCTAAGGACCGACCTGATATGTATCAAGAAGACTTCATCCAGATAGTGAGGACGTTAATACTAAAACGCCTCCAAGACATTGAGGAATTCGAGACGAAGAAACGGGTCGAAGACCCGCTCAAATTGATGACGTGTATGGAAATATTTCCGAAAACATACTCTCAGATAACATATTGTAGTCAGTTATTTTAGCACCTAAAAATGATGATTGTACTTTTATTAATACTGATATACTTAATCGAATACCAGGTGAACAGAAAACATATCATAGCTACGATAAAATAATTTGTGATGATGACAATGAAATCAATAACTATCCAGTAGAGTTTTTGAATTCTTTGACTATTAGTGGTTTGCCACCACAAAAGTTAGTATTGAAAGTTAATTGCATCGTTTTACTGATCAGAAACTTAAATACAAAGGAAGCATTAGTCAATGGAACAAGAATGCGCCTCATAAACGAAAACCATAGTTACACCGGATTCAAAGAAAACATGGAGCCGATACACATATGTAATAAAGGTCATCTCCTGAACGTCCTAGAAGAGTTTGAAATATACAGGGCCTCCAAATTAAATGAAGAACAGTTACTCAACGATCAGCTGATGTTAAAAGCCAATAAATTATATGATACCACGTTGAAGATAAGCAGTGAAGCGCGAAAACATGTTAGTTGACGATCAGAGGTCGACCGGTGCACCGAGTCACTTATAACGTTTTCATATGTTTATGTATATATGTTAATTTGTTCATAGTGAGTTTTGTGCGTGTGGTGTTTATGTGTATAAACGTTTTAATCTTTTCGACGACCCCTATGTATTAGGGGAATAGCATTTTACTGTACCTGAGGATGGGGATTTAGTCCCTGAAACATGTCGTATTTGAAAAACTGAGATCGCCTTAATTTAAGGTAAAATTCTTAAATTAATCATAATAGCGATCTGGAGACTGCATAAAATGTATCTCGAAGCCAAACAAGCAAACAGTCTCTATAAGTACAAGAACATCAAGAATAAAATATTGAAAATCAACTTCAATATTAAATTTATCAAAAAATGTTTACGACATAACATCACACCGAAATTCGCAATTTTGAACGTTAGAAACAAATCAACGGCAGCTTATAATGCTAAAGTAAAAGCACAGAAAACGTGGCTTAAGGAGGAAATTAAAGCATTATACATAAAGAAAATTCGTTTAAATAAATTGTTATACAAAGCTCATTTAATGGTCTTGAACACGTTACACCCAGCTATAGTCAATGAAGTAATTTATTTAATACAAACACAGATTAGAAATATTGCCAGTATAATTATATCGAGACACATTAAGAAATTTGATAAACTATACAGAGAACAACACAAACAAGATAACGTTGAATGTAAACATATATTTTATAAACGCGTAGCTAATCTTACTAACATCGAGTTATCGACAGAGGAACACAATTTATTATCAAAGGGGCTACACTACAATCTACCTGACTTTAGTAAACACGCTTTACCACGGGAAGTCACTAATGCTGAGGCTACAATTAAATGTATTAAGAACCAAGACACTCAGTGTGAAACACGGTCATTAATCAACAATAAGTTGAATCGTTTACTGAAGTTAAATAGCACACATAACACAGAACATAAGAAAGAGTTAAAAATCGCTAAAAATATCAAACAAAATATAATAAATAACAACACAATACTTACAAAAGCAGACAAAGGAAACACAGTGGTTATTATGGAAAAAACAGATTATATACGTAAATGTTACGACTTCATTCAAGATAATAATATAACGATGTTAAATAATGACCCGACCGAAAAACACACTAAAACCATAAATTTAGCTATAAATATATGTGTAAATTTACTTGACACACTAACCAGACGGAACGTAAAACAGATCAAACCTAAGGCACCTGAATTTGCGGGACTGCCCAAATTGCACAAACAAAACATTCCCATACGACCTTTGATTAACTATACGACCGCCCCAAGTTATAAAATAGCCAAAAAACTACAACAAATTATTAAGAACAGCATAAAAATAGAAAATGTCACTATGTAAAAAACACCTTTGAATTCATAAATAAAATTAAAGATATGGAGATTCTACCTAGCTATAAGTTTGTCTCGATGGACATTGTTAATTTATATACAAATATTCCGGTTTTGGAAACATTAACAATTCTAAAGGAAAATTTAACTAGGACAGGCATTGTAAACAAAAAGCAGATAGAAGAACTCCTATCTTTATTACAGATTATAGTACAACAAAATTATTACACTCATGACAATAAGTATTTTAACCAAAAGGAAGGGTTGGCAATGGGTTCACCTCTAAGCGGACTTTTGGCCGAAATATACATGAACTACTATGAGAATAAATTTCTATTGTCTAACTACAACCAGTTCCATGATAAAATAGTTTCTTATACACGTTACGTAGACGATACCTTCATAGTATTTAATGGCACTCATAGACAGGTGGATATGTTTTTTAAGTTTATTAACGACATTAACCGTAACATTAAATTTACCATGGAAATGGAAACTAACAACAGCTTGAACTTCCTCGATGTATCGGTGTTAAAAAGAAACAACCATCTCGGTTTTAAAATATACCGAAAGCCTACCACAACAGACATAGTTATAAATGCTAAATCGAATCATCCGTACACACAAAAAATGGCGGCGTTTAATGCGCTAGCATATAGGCTATTAAACGTACCAATGAACACGGAAGATTATAAGGACGAATCTAACGTCATAAAACACATAGCTTTGAGAAATGGATATAAAATAGAAATTGTGGATAAAATAATACGTAAACAATTACGGAAAATAAATGGTGACAATAATAAGGCTAAAAATAAAACACAATACGTCTCAGCATTATATACGAACTTACTCCCCAATGTAATAAAAAATGAATTTAAAAAATTATGTATAAATGTTTCATTCAAGATCATGAATAATCTAAAAAATATACTTAAGCCACGTGCTCCAATAACATCGGAGGAATGTTCAGGAGTGTATAGAATCCAGTGCAGTGAGTGCGATAAGTTCTATATCGGACAGACGGGGAGAAAATGTATCGAGAGGTTTAAAGAACACCTACCAAAAAAGAATTCCCAAACCACCTCATCAAATTACGCACTCCACCTCATAAACGAAAACCATAGTTACACCGGATTCAAAGAAAACATGGAGCCGATACACATATGTAATAAAGGTCATCTCCTGAACGCCCTACAAGAGTTTGAAATATCCAGGGCCTCCAAAATAAATGAAGAACAGTTACTCAACGATCAGCTGATGTTTAAATCCAATAAATTATATGATACCGCGTTGAAGATAAGCAGTGAAGCGCGAATACATGTTAGTTGACGATCAGAGGTCGACCGGTGCACCGAGTCACTTATAACGTTTTCATATGTTTATGTATATATGTTAATTTGTTCATAGTGAGTTTTGTGCGTGTGGTGTTTATGTGTATAAACGTTTTAATCTTTTCGACGACCCCTATGTATTAGGGGAATAGCATTTTACTGTACGTGAGGATGGGGATTTAGTCCCTGAAACATGTCGTATTTGAAAAACTGAGATCGCCTAGTGGATTATATAAGGTAAAATTCTTAAATTAATCATAATAGCGATCTGGAGACTGCATAAAATGTATAGGAAAGGCTATTTGTCACATATTCATTGTGCAGTCACTGATCCTTATACAGACTACACCAAATTCTTAAGTACATTAAAAAATTATTATGACAATTGATGACAATTTTTAGTAATAAACAAATCATAAATACTTTCACATTACAACTAAATCTATATATACTCTTTACAAATAAATAGAAACAAATTAAATTCCCTTTTTTAATAATAGAATCTCGTGTCGTTAAAATTATTTTTAACAATATGCAAGTTGAGAAAGATATTCAACTGACTTTTTATTTATTAGTCAAGGTTTCAAATGTTTAAGAAGAATTGTGTTCTTTATATTTTCTTGTAGTCAAGAGACTATATAATCTAGGATAAATCAACCTTATCAGCTACGTAACATAATACTGATTGAACAACTCTGCTATCTCAACTTTGTCGCTTATCAGCTGTCTGTCCGTAAACAAACTCATAATCTCAGCTTTGTCTTTTTTTCTCCCATTATACTAGTTATGTTCTTCTATTGTTCTCTATTGTTCCCCCTGCAATTGTAAAAAGACATTCATGTTTCCCTCTAGCTAATGATAACGCACATTTTAAAGACCGTTTTAAACTGGTGTGATAAATTAAAACGTTTATGTCAAAGGGTCCCCCCTCGTTTGCCTATTTTGTGCTTTTTGTAAGATTTTTAAGTTTTCAACCATGTTATGTTATGCTGCAATGTTATAATAAAATTTCAGTGGAAGTACGGTTTCCGTGCAATAAGGTTGCAAACGACATTCTACACTAGTGGAGAGTATTTTAATGTTGAAAAGTCACATGTTGGTAAAAGTGATTGCGTCCGAATCCCGCAGGAAAACTAGAATCAACAGTGGTAGCCAGGACCCGACCATTGTTCAGAGAAGCGCATGAAGTCCAACCAACGGAGGACATTCCGAGCAACGTCATCAAAACGGACATAGTAGCTGATTTATTAGAAGAGGAGAACCATACTTTAACGGAAGTGAGAGCAGGATTAACGGAAATTCAGGTAAATATAGAAGGTAAGTATTTTAGAACACTGGTAGATACAGGGAGCGAAATTTCAGTGATAGCAGAAAATATTTTAACTGAGTTAGAGAATTTAACAAAAATATTCCAGTTTTGCCAGTAGCAGGGGTTACGGTGATAGGAGTTACAGGGGTACGGAGTAAGCGTGTGACGAAACAGATACACTTGAACTTTTTGATAAATGGTATAGATTTTGATAGTACATTCTTGGTAGTTAAGAGTTTGAGTTTTGACATTCTTTGGGTAACGATTTTTTACAGAGGAATAGAGCGGTGATAAATTTTAAAGAAAAGGTGATAGAGTTAGACGGAGGTGACCGGTCGGTGAAAATAAATTTTGAACGGGTGATAGATAAAATTAAAACAACGGGGGTAAAGTTATTGAAAAAACGAGTAGATGAGAATGATAGCGATACTAGAATCAATTGGTGTAGAGAGGTAGAGTATATTTACGATGATGATACCGAAATGAGTAATATTAATGACGCAGTGTGGGAGATAAGGGCAGATAAGTTTCGGAGTGAAGGGTCCGGTGTTGGGAGTGGCCAGCGTGCAGCGTTATGGCAGGTGGTAGAGCAGTTTAGGGGAGTGTTTGCCGATGTACCAGGTAGGGCAAAAGATTACGAGTGTACATTACAGATAAGAGAACATACACCATTCATGCAACGGAGTTATCCTGTGCCTTACTCCAAAAGACGAGCGGTGCAAGAGGAATTGGATAAAATGCTGGAAGGTAAAATTATAGAGAGATCAGTATCGCCCTACTCGAATCCTTTGGTGGTACTGATCAAGAAGGACGGCACAGTCAGGCTGTGTTTGGACGCAAGGAGGATAAACCAGATAATTATACCCGACAGAGTCACCAGAAGCGATAAATGAGATATTCCAGAAATTCAGCGGCGTGAAGTATATGACATCGCTGGACCTTACTGCAGGATATTGGCAGGTACCGTTAGCAGAAGAAACTAGAAAATACACCGCATTTTTATTCAACGGGAAGAATTACCAGTTCAGGAGACTACCTTTTGGATTAAATACCAGTGTGGCGAGTTTCATCAAATGTTTAGACAAAATTCTGAGACCCAAGGACTTGGATTTCCTGACAGTTTATGTGGACGACATCTTGATAGCATCCAGGACTTTCGAGGAACATTTGGAGCATATAAAATATGTATTGACGAAATTGGTATTTAGTGAAGTACCGAAGCAGACGACAGTATACGAGCACTCTATAGTTGTGTCAGACCCTACGAAAGTCATTAGGAAGACATACCCTATCCCAATGCGATATGAGGAAGAGGTTGACTGGAAATTCGGCGTATGATCGAAGGTGGAGTCATAGAGCGATCGAACAGCAACTTCCTGAATCCTCTAGTGGTAGTGAAGAAGAAAAATGGTGAAATACGTCTATGCCTTGACATGAGGGAGCTGAACAGCATTGTATTAAAAGAGTATGACTGTGCGCCAACTGCGGACGAATTATTTACTAAGTGTGAAGGAGCAAGGTATCTGACGAAGCTAGATTTACGCTCAAGTTTCTGGCAGATTCCAATTCGTGAAGAGAATAGAAAGTACACTGCTTTCCTGTATAAAAATAAATGCTACCAACGCAGGGTAGTACCCTTCGGATTAAGCACGAGTTTGGCAGCCATCGTAAAGTGTCTAGAAAGAGCCCTAGGACCTGAAGTGGAACCCTACACCATGATATTTGTAGATGACATCTTAGTTGTATCTAAAACATTGGACGAACATATAAAACATCTAAGCACGATATTCCACAAGTTTAAACAAGCGAACATATCCCTTAACCTAGACAAATGTGAATTTATCAAATCCTGTATCCAATTCCTAGGTCACATTATTTCATCCTCTGGTATTCAACCCGATCCTAACAAAATTTCCAGCATAACTAATTTCCCGATACCCGGAAATCTCAAAGAGTTAAGAGCATTCTTAGGACTAACCGGATACTACAGAAGATTCTCACCGTTATATGCAAGATATACGCAACCGCTTCTAGAGCTGACGAAGAAAGAAAAAAAATGGAAATGGGAGAAGAAACATCAAGATGCCTTTAACCAAGTGAAAGAGTTGTTCATCGAAAATATTATGTTACATCATCCTCAACGAGAAGGAAAATTCGTAATATACTCCGATGCTAGTGACTACGCAGTAGGAAGTGTACTATATCAACAAGATACTATGGGAGAGCACCGAGTTATTGCCTACGCCAGTAGAGTCTTCAAAGGAGCTGAAAAACACTACTCCACATCAGAAAAAGAAATACTTGCTATAGTGTACGCTCTTAAGCAATTCAGATATTATGTTTATGGTACTCATTTTTTGAGATACATACTGACCACCAAGCATTATCATTTCTATTGAAATGCAAAGTAACAAATGCCCGATTATTAAGATGGATTTTAGCCATTAACGAATACTCATTCACCATTAAATACTGTAAAGGTAAAGACAATATTATAGCTGATACACTAAGCCGATACATCAAAGAAGAGTGTGAAGAAGTTTATGAGAGCGAAAAGAAAGAAATACGATTGTTATCAATTAAATTCAAAGAGAATGATGAAGTAAAACAAATGCTGAAAAACTTAGCACATCAACAAGATTTGGACGTGACAATAAGGGAGATGAAGGACCAAGAACAGCTACCAAATCATTATAAGGTACTTAATGGAGTTCTTTTCAGGTTAGTAAGACAAGACTGGAAGATAGTACTAACGAATGACATGCTACAAAAATTAATTCAACCAGCACATGAAAGTTTAGCACATGCTGCCGCTCTGAAATGTTATCTGAGTCTACGAGAAGATTTTACGATTAATAATATGTATCGAAAGATAAAGAAGGAGGTAAAGAAGTGTTATGAGTGTCAAACGGCGAAAGGGCCGAATTTACACACATACGTAGGAATGCAGAGTGTACAGAAGCAGAACAAGGGAGAGCTAATTGCAGTGGATTTTCTGGGACCACTACCACGATCAAGTCGAGGTGTGAAGCACATATTGGTATGTATCGATGTGTTTTCCAAGGCAGTCCGACTGTACCCAATTATGCGACCCACAACCAAAGTTGTTCTAAAGATACTACTGCAGAAATATATTCCGTCATATGGAAAAATGAAGAAGGTACTCAGTGATCAAGGTGTACAATTCCAAAGTGAAAAATGGGAGAGGACGTTAAGGGAAAATGGAATACAACCTGTACTCACATCCATAAGACATCCTCAAGGAAACCTTGCTGAGAGAGTTAACAAAGAATTAGGTAAACATTTACGAATATATTGCCATGATCAACACAATAAATGGGCAGAATATTTACCATTTCTTGAAAAAGCCATTAACGAAAATTATAGTGAAGCAACAGGATACACTCCAATGGAATTAGAAGAAGATAAGAAGCCAAACAGATTTTGGACTAAGTATATAAACAAACCTAATAACCAGAATGTACCTGTACCAATAAGTGTGAAAATTGAATACGCAAACCAACGGATAAGAGAAAGAGTAACAAGAGAGTAGAGAGATTTAATCTAACTCACAAGCTACAACAATTCAACGTGGGAGAAAGTGTACTACTCAAAGCTAATCCAGTGGGAAAACGGAGTGATAATACGGCGAAGAAATTCTTCAGACTTTATAATGGACCGTATACGTTAAGACAGCGAGTAGGACAAAACAGTTTCATCGTATATGATGAGATACAGAAGAAAGAAATTGGTAAATTCCACGCAACGTCATTTAGGAAGTTCTACACATGAAAACAACGAGGTCGATGAAACCAGTCAGATCAGCTGTTTGTTAAAGCCACCCTACTACAAGGTCACGAGCAGTGACCGTATAAGGAGGGGAGGTAAGACATTTGTATACACTCCAATTAAGGGTGAAATGACGAATATTATTCTTTATTATTTGTTTCATTTTTTTTAGTGTAATAATAATAATAATAATAAATAAAAAAAATTATAATAAATAAATTTATTAAATTTTTTTTTGTTACCAAGCAGAGGGATAATGCGACAGTACAAATAAGTGATGTACTGAGCATTGAATATAAAAATTTAAATATACCTAATAAACTGTAAATAATTAATAATGTATTAGAAATAAGCATGTCAGGGATTGCAAGCTTGGCTCAGACCAAAATATGAACAGGTGTTTCGACCTGAATCGACGTGCACACACACACAAATATAACTGCAAGTGTGTACACCAGTATTTTGCTAGTGTGTGTGAACGCAGGTCTATGCAGGCGAGTTTGCCACCCCAAAATGAATAATTGCACAATTACTGTTTTTCCGTAATTATTCATAAACTATAATTAAGAAGTGAAATCCAAAAACACAATAAAATGTAATAAAATTTACTAAATACTGTGTACGAAAACCACGTGAAAGTGACACACCGTACGAGTGTAATAGTGAAATAACTGTGTACAAATCGAAAGGGTTAAGTTGCAATGTCCAAAATTACAGTGAACATGTGTTGAAAAAATAGTTATATGATAAATATAAGAATATACTTACAGGACTCTGCAATTCGCAGAAATATAAGAAATAGCGAAATTGACAAAGAGTGGGGGAACTGAATCCAGAGACAGTTTCTGACATGTCGATTTCGTACCACTGCAGGTGTCGACCAAGACATGGGTATAAATAGGACACACAAGCTACAGTGGTTCTCTTTCTTAAATCATCCACGGTGCAGCGGGAGCTTATGCCCGTCCGCACAGAATATTTAAAATTTTGTAAATAGTTTCATCCTTCCAGTTACATACAGTTATGTAACTGGATTGTAAAACAAACTGTTTTGAAATAATAACACAATTACATAAGAAGATACACCTAAGAAGATCCATTGACGTCAGAAACAGCACGAGGAGAAGTTCCAGAGAGCGATACGACGCTGGACAGAGAGAGTCGACGCTGGACAAGAGGAGAAGAGAGACAGTCGACGCTGGACAAGAGGCGATATGGCGATACGACGCTGGACAAGAGGCGAGTCGACGCTGGACAAGAGGAACGAGTCGACGCTGGACAAGAGGACGCTGGAGTGCGAGACGAGGACGACTACAGATGGATCAAAATGATCGAGTATGATTGACGACAATAAGGTGATAACTTATTTATCTCTTAATCGAACAATGAACTCAAAAACAAAGACATTCTTGTTTTATTTAAAAGTAAGAGCCAATGTTTATTTTAAAGTAGAATTAAAATCATAGATGTTTTAGAAATACGATTAACGTAACAAGAGCTCAAATTAGTATTGAAATAAAACGAATACAAAGAATTTAAATGAAAACAATTAGTGTTTGATATAAATCAGTACTGAGAAACAAAAGATAAATTCAATAACTATTAATATTTTGAGTACATTACAATATATAAAAAGATATTTAAATATTGATATTTTGAAACACATTAATTGACTTAATGTCAGGAAAGTAGTCTGGAAATGAGATTTTTCTTTAATACAATAATTAGTAGAATAGAATATTTAGTCAGTAAGGATGTATATAGCATAAGCCTTACGGCATTATAACAAATAATAACGAATGTTTTAAATCGAAGTCAGTGCCATGTGCACAAATTTTATTAATATCAAATAAATTTGAAATACCGTTACAAGTTACATAGAGTTCTTATTGCAGATACACCTGAAATCCAATTTAAATGCTATATTGTTACATAATTTGTCAATCTTGAACGTGAGACCGGTCACGCCAAATTTATGTATATCGTATTGTTGCATATTTATGGCTCCCAAAGAACGTGGGGCTATACAAATTAAATTACATATAAATTTGTACACATAAATACGTTGCATATAATGGCGCTCCAAGACCGTGGGGCTATTCAAAAACAAATAGAAGTTTATTTGTATTTGAAATTAAATGTAACAACGTTAAATACGTTGCATATTTGGCGCTCCAAGATCGTGGGGCTCCACAAATTTAAATTATATTAAATTTGCAATTTGTTACGTTACAATATATATATATATATATTTAATCGTTTTAAACAAATTATGGTTTATTTTAATTTATTTCGCTATAAACCTCTGAACGTATGAGCAATTATTTTGTAAAGTACATTAACTTATGGGAAATGCTACACCAGAAGATTCAAATCATACCTTATTGACGCTGTCAACGATTTGAATGAGGAAATTTCTGCCGACGTCTGCAGCAGCAGCAATACACATTACATTAAAACTAGTACGATTATATTATTCATTGATGTACAAAAAATTTACTTAGTATACACACACACAATAGGCTAACATTTATTGTGAAGCCGTTAACGTATGGATTTGTCATCTGTAACAGCACACGGAGAGAGCTATACTGTGTCCAACTAACGAACAAGTCAATAAAGTAAATGACTTGATAATGTCTAGGTTTGATGCGCCGTCTAAAATGTACCATTCAGTTGATACTGTCATGGATATAGAAGAGGCGGTACATTATCCAACTGATTTTTTAAATTCTTTGACGCCTCCTGGAACTCCTCCCCACAAACTCATTTTAAAGGTAGGTTCCCCTATAATATTACTCCGCAACCTAAACACACCAAAATTGTGCAATGGCACAAGATTGCTAATAAAATCGTTAAAAAATTTTCTACTTGAGTGCACGATCCTCTGTGGGTGTGGAACCGGTGAAACTGTTTTGGTCCCTCGAATACCAATGATACCCACCGACCTACCATTTCAGTTTAAAAGGCTCCAATTTCTAGTAAAAGTATGTTTCAGTATGACCATTAATAAAGCACAGGGCCAAACTCTAAACGTTACAGGCCTAGACCTGAGAGTAGAATATTTTTCTCATGGTCAACTCTACGTGGCCCTGTCGCGTGTTACTTCCAAAGAAAATTTGTTTGGTTTGGCCCCAGATGGCGAGTCACGTAACGTAGTATATACGGAGATATTTAATATGTAAGGCCACGAATGTATAGAAAACACAAAAATAATGATGTATATGTAAATACATAATTTTAAATAAATACAATAATTGGTATCAAACTTTAAATTGTGTTCACTTAATCTATATATATACACCACCCAAATCTAGCAATAGCGAAGCATTGCCGGGTTAGCTAGTCAATATATATATTTAAAACAGATCTTTTTTCAGGGACGGAGACTAGCATGCCGAGCAAGTACAAAAGGCAACCGGGGAGCCGGAGGTACGCCGACTACGCAGAAGAAAAACTACAAGAGTGTTTGGAGGCTGTAAGAACAAAACAGATGACATAAAGAAAGGCAGAATCCTTTTATAAGATAAGTAGAGCTACCATTAAGATAAAACGTAAAAATCAGCACATAAATAGTCCAGGACATCCTAAGTATTCACCACTGAAGAAGAGCTGGCTTTTACGAGCCATCTCGACAAAATCTGTGACTTTGGATTTCCATGTGATGAAATAGATTTTAGATTCATAGTGAAAGCTTATTTAGCTAGGCAAGGACGAATTGTAAGTCAGTTTAAAAACAATCTTCCCGGCAGAGATTGGGTCAAATCTATTTTAAACAGACATCATCAGTTAGCTGTAAGATTTGCAGCAAATATAAAACGAGCCCGAGCCGTTGTTGACGAAAAAGTCATCACTGATTACATAGAAATTTTAAGTAAAGAGCTTGAAGGAGTTCCTTCAGCCAATATTTACAATTACGATGAAAGTAACATGAGCGATGACCCTGGTAGGAAAAACGTTATTTGTAGGAGGGGCTGCAAATATCCAGAGAGGGTTATAAACTCAACCAAGTCTAGCATAGGCGAGGTAATTGTTTTCGCGTTCGCGACCGTAGTCTGGTACGTAAGGGTAGTTGGCCTTGGCGTATCTCGTGGGCACCATCGCGGTACCCGCTCTCGAACAGGTACATGTCTATATCTTGTAGTAGTTCTAGTGGAATCCCTGTCATTTTCAACATGGCGTTCCACGCGATTCCCGGCGCAGAGTACACGTTGCACGGTTCGATTTCGTAGTATTGCAGGCTGGTTTCGCGGAAGTTTTCGAATACGTCAGCCAACAGCAACACGTCGGTTTTCAGGTAGAGGTCATGATAGTCGCCTAACGTTCGCATCCCGAAAGCCGTCCAGACGTTTTGCGCGTGCGCGTAATCTTAGTCCAACACGGACGTCTCGGCAAGACGGTTGTAGAAATGTTCCGGCGCGGGCAGAGACATGTCCTCGAACTTCCCTTTCGTCCGTCACGTACTCGTACGGGTAGACCCCCTTTCTGACCAGCACTTCAACGCGTTCCTCGTCTTCGTTGTTTCCGTCCGTTCGCATGCACTGTCGTAGTATTTTAAATTTATCTTTTCAAAAGTTCTTCGCCAACTTTTCCAACGACGCGTTCATAAACTGCGCGGAATCGAGAAAGCGGAGGCGGCCGTGGGACACGGACAAGTACCGCTCGCTGGTCGTGGCTATACACTTGATTTCGTCGTGTTTGAATTTCCCGAACGCTTGGACGAGATGATGGCAATCGTAGCCGCGCAGGTTACGGAAGAAGACGGGAACGTGTTCCGGCACGTTATAGTTTAAATTGTACGCGTTGTGCGCGGCTCCCAAGTACTCGCCCGTCGCGTGATCATGGTTTCGCACTTTGTCGTCCGCGTCGTCGCCGCGCTCGATACTCTTCTTGCACAGATGACAGGCGGTCGCGTTCTGGAAATCGCGTTCGTTGTCGTCGGTCATGCGGAGCGGTCTGTCGAAATAGCGTTAGAGTCGCTGCACGTCTTCGCGAAGAGTCCGGAGAAACGTCTCCACCACGTCATTACCGCCGCCGCCGCTGCGGTACAAGACGGATTCTTTCCCGGCTTTCCCCGTCAAATCGACGATCACGTAGCAGAAACTGCACGGGACGTGATGCGCGATGTCCTGCGAGTGCGATCTGTCCATTTCGCGCGTACATCCGGACACTGGGCGAAGAAAAGATTCGAAGTCCGCGTAAACCGTGTACGGTACTCTGTGACACTTCGTGTAGTCCTTAAAATACATATGGCCGTGTTTTCCGGTCGGCAGTTCGACTTTTTGTGCTCCGTGCGGCGTGCAGAGTACCTCGTGATCCTCGAGTCGTTTTCGAGCCATTGCTGGATCCGTATTGTCACGAAATCGTTGCAGGCAGTAATTACAGAAGAAAACCGGATTGTTAGCACTCGTTGTGGTGTGCAACAAACGGGACAAGTTCCTAATAAGGCAGTAATGTTTGAGCCCTTCGTCGTTGCTCAGTAATAATAGATTCACGTGCGTCCTGTCTTTATGCTCGATTATCCGAATGGGTACCACTTCCTCTTTTCTATATCCGGATTCGTTGATTTCGCTTTCGTACCCGAACACGTTCACCGAAATGTTCGCGTTTTGTCTTTCAAATTTTTTAATTTACGTCACCGGCACCGGATAGTCGATCCCCTCCATATTCACATCGTTTTCGTACTGTCTGTATCGAGACACGCATTGCGGGTTATTCACGATCGGATGTAACCCGGTTAAAACGGACCAGAGGAAGCATTTATCGTCGTGTTGATTTTGTACGTTCACTACCGTTTTCTTACTTAATAATTGCTTCGGTGTCGGTATGTAACTGGATCCGGCGAGAGGACGATATTATTATTTCGACGGCCAAGATCCCGTTCTCGACCCATCCGCTACCTTCGCGAGTGAACTTCGAAACCGTTTCGAGGACATTTTTCACACACTCCGTGTACTGATCGTTTACGTCTTCGACGTCCTCCGTCTCGGGTAAAACGAGTTGCATACGCGAACGAAACACTGCCGCCTGCTCCAGTTCGCGATCGGATACGAGTTTCTTGAATACGTCGCGTACGGCCAGGTACCACTTGAAACTGTACTCCATAACGCGTGATTCCGCGCGCACGTCGTCCGGAATAACGTCCGCCATTCTGTCCAACAATACGGATACCGTGTCCATGCCGTCTTCGAAATCGATATACTTTATCGTTTTTACACACCCGTTAAGCGAGAGCGCGATCGTACGAGTTGCGTATACCGCCATGGTTCTGTACTACGATTTACACGAAATCAACGCACTTTTTTTACGGTTATAAAATCACTTGTTTTCACCAGTTAGAAACCACTTGTTTTCAGCAGCGTATCCAGCTGCTAACTAAGATCTCAGGCGATAAATCTGTACAACTTATAGGCACGAGCATATTATTGCGCAACCTTATTCGAGGCTTTTGATTCGCCACCGGTTTACAGCGTGGGAAAGTCCTTTCACTCTCTTTCTCACGCTAGTGCTGGCTATGTGTTTTCAATCTTCCTCGAGTGTGTCTGTGATTCCCACGTTGCATCGTGTCGTTGCGCAACAGTATGGTGTAATAGTTACGATCTTAGTAGAACAAGTGAGGGGGAAGGGGGGTTGCAAAAAATTTGCGCGCGCCCACACACACTACGACAACCGTACACCCGGTAGTAGGATGTGTGAACTGATTATACACAAGTCGTTATACATGCGGAAGTGGCACAGGTACACTAATCACTTAGAAGTATTCTAACACCAGGACGTAGCATTTGTGGACTGCTTATTCTCACGTGTTTACACACTTGGAAGTAGCATGCGTGCGCTGATTATTTACATGTATTTATAGATTTGGAAGTAGCACAGGTGCACTAATCACTCACATGTGTTTATACATGTGGAAGTAGCACAGGTGCACTAATAAATCAGACGTGTTCAACCTCTTGGAAATAGCATTTGTGCACTGCTTATTCACATGTGTTTATACATGAAGAAATAGCACAGATGCACTAATAACTCAAATGTGTTTAAACACCTGGAAGTAGCATGCGCGCGCTGATTATTCACATCGCACCCGGGCAAGAAAAGTGACACAAGTCAAAAAATGGCAATTTTGAGGTTGTCATTGAAAAATATGTATGAAGTGCCCCAACATGCACGAAAAGCGTCACATCTCTTATCTCGCAAATTATCCACCAGAGGGCAGTTATGTCAGTTTTATTGTAGGCTAGTTCACGGCACGTCACGACAAGAACAGTGTCACTTCAATGTTGCTACTGGAAGGTGTGCATGAATCAATCAAGAAAAGCGGCACATTTTGAGTTGACACTTTTCATGTAATAAGGTAAGTTGAATGTAATTTTTATTAGCGTCATAATAAAAAAAGTGACATTTTTCTTGAACCAATTATTTTTGAACGTATTTTTTTTTACTGCGTTATTTCGACTTGAGCCAGTTTTCCTGACTGATAGTGTCAGTATTTTGTGCTGAATAACAATTATTCTTGATTAAAAATTATTTCTTACGCTATTCATCTAACCATGTACAGTTGGTGCAAAAAGTATTGGAACAGACAGCAATTACATACTTTGATTTTATGATAATTTATTTTCAACAAACACAACGGTAATTAAATTATGGTTCAATTTATTATGTACAAAGCGATTTATACTGATTATGAAAATTAATAATAATTTTTCTTTCTTCCTCAGTAGTTTCACGAGATTTTCGGCCCATTTTAATAACATGTGTAAAACTTAAAAAAATTCTTCTTTTGGTGGATGTTTAAATAATTTTGTGTTTGGAAATTATAAATTTATGTGTGTACTCGCTTGGCTAGTTCGGGTACCTGGGAGCGTTGGTTGTTTGAACACAGACACAAGTTTGATATAGATTATTTATTTATTTATTTATTTAGGTCTTGAATTGTACTGATTCATATTTCTTTAGTTTTCATTAAATATAGTCTCTCACATAATCCTTATATTAATAATAATACTACACACATTGAAATTACAAAATATTACAACATCTTTAACATAATTTATCAAACGCCAACATTTATACCATACATTTACTACATTAAACATTAAACATGAGTACAATACTTATATTAGTTCATTTTTATTTTCTTTAACCCCATAATAAAGCTCTATCGTTATATATTACTATTACCTATTTTATGTATATGTAATATTCATTATCATATTTAAAATATTTGAAAGTCTAACTCGTTATTATTGACTCTTAATAACCTTGACACACATACTCAATTATTTTACTTTATCCTATGATTATTTAATATAGTCAACATGGGTACAACATTTATATTAATTCATTTTAAATTACTTTATACTCTCAGAATAAAGTTCTATAATCTTAACTCATTATTTACACATTATATATACATTTAATATTTCATTGTTATATTAAAACATTATTTTAAAATCTAACCGGTTAATATCTTTGACTTTATTGGAATCTAAATACTAGCTCTCAATGACTTCTAATCTTTCATACTCCCTCATCTTATTAATTTACAACGTCCTTAAGGTAAATACTCGGTTATGTTACTCAAATATACTATTTCTATCTGTTTATTTCTCTTATTTATTATGTTATACACTATTTAATTATGGATTACTTCTCACATTTGTTTATTACTTTTCTTCCGTAAGATTTTTTTTTGCGGGGGAGAAAAAATGCATTATGCACCATCAGGAGACACCCGACTGGTCTCCCGGTGTGTGGGACTCGCACCCACTAAAAAACCTCCACTTTACAGGCAGGGAACCCCCCCTGGAACAACTATTCGTATGGCTTCAGGGTGGCACCTCGTATTGCGCCTACTAGGCTTCTACAGCTTTATCTATATGATCGACCTGTGAGACGGTCCAGTTCAGGCATCCTTTGCCGCAGGACCATCCTCACTAAGGTCACAACCATGTCCCAATTCTCTTTGTTGTTGAGCATGACGCCTATGATGTTATCAGGCGTCATGGGGCCAATCTCCGATTCGAGTCCTCGCCTCTCCAGCACCCACCGTTGACACTCGAAAAAAGTATGATGAGCGTCATCAGAGTCTGAGTCGCCATACACGCACGACGGATCCTCCATCTTACCCATCCTTCGCAGGTATGCACAGAAATAACCATGCCCTGTCAGGAATTGAGTAAGGTAATAATCTACCTCGCCGTGCGTTCTGTCCATCCATTCAGGGAGGTTCCCAATCAGCCTCGCCGTCCACCTAGCTCGACTCTCCTGCTCCCATCGTAGTTGCCAGCTCCGCATGGAGTGTGCCCTGGCCACTGCTCTTGCTTCTACAAACCCCAAGTCTTCCTTGGTTGTGTAGACCCTCCTTCTCTCCTCAGCCATCAGATCTATTGGCATTACTCCAGCGACAACCAACACTGCTGGTTCCGACACCGTTCTGTAGGAGCTTGCAATCCGAAGTGCTCCTCTTCGTTGTACCGCGGCCATCTGCTTGCGGTATTTTTCTTGCTTCAGTGCGTCGGCCCAAACCTCGCATCCGTAGAGGAGAATCGAGTTGGTCACCGACATCAGCAGTCGCAGTCTTCCTGCAGCTCGGCCTCCGACATTTGCCATTAGTCGGCTTAGTACAGCAACGACCTTAGCGGCTTTTCCGAGGAACATCGAATCTGCTCCCAGTAGGAAAGCTTAGTATCCAGGTGCACCCCTAGATACTTCACCGCTGGCTTTGATATTATCGCCTTTTCCCCCACCAAGAACTGTGTGATTGTGGGTATACGTCGTCGAGTGAGCAGCACAATCTCTGTCTTCTCCGTCGCGAGGCTCAGATCGTGTTCGTCCATCCAGATGCGGACCCTGCGCATGACCTGGTTCAGCATGCGCTGCGCCTCCTCTGCGTCTCTCGCGGTGATCACGGCAGCCACGTCATCAGCATATGCTACCAGAAAGGTATCATCTGGCATCTCCATCCGGAGGATTCCATCATAGAAGGCATTCCACAGGTCGGGGCCCAAGATAGAGCCTTGAGCTACGCCTCCTGTTATCTCTCTGCTGCGTGGCCCATCTGCTGTGTCGTACCGGAGCTCCCTGTCCCTCAGATAACTTTGTATTATCTGGAGCAGGTAGTCCGGCGCTTGAAAGACGTCCTCCAGAGCAGCTAGCAAGTCTGTCCACCTAGCCGAATTAAAGGCGTTGCGTACGTCCAGTGTAGCGAGTAGCACCATCCTTCTGGAGAAGTGATTATCCCGCTGGCCCACCTGGACGGCATTCAAGATCTCCTGTATGGCTCCAATGGTGGATCTGGCCGTTCTGAACCCGTACTGCCTCGCTGACAGATCTCCCGCATCCCGAATTGTCGCTACTAGGCGAGGCCTGAGTAGACGTTCCAGTAGTTTCCCCGCCGTGTCCAGCATACAAAGAGGTCTGTATGCCGACGGGGAATTCGGGCCGCCCTTCCCTTTGCCGACTAAGACTAGTCTCTGGATCTTCCACCTCTTCGGGAAGACTCCGTCTTTGAGGCAACGGTTGTACATATTGAGTAGCACCTGGGGGCAGGATCTAGCGACCACCCTCAGCACGTCCGCAGGTATACCATCCGGCCCTGGTGCCTTCTTGTTGCGCAGGGAGCTAGCAGCTAGTGATAGCTCGTCCTCGCTGAAAATGGGGACGTCTTCCAATGGGCCTGGATACTCCTCACGATCCCTCAGTGGGTGACGAGGAAATAGACCGTCCACGATGAAGCGCATCCGATTTTCATCCATCCTTGGGCTACGAGGCCGGGCTCCAAGCCTGCTCATTACAAGCCTGTACCCCAGACCCCAGGGATCAGAATCTAGATCATTCCTGAGGGTCTCCCACTTGAGCCGCTTGCTTCTGTTGATGGCCTCCTTCAGTCTTTTCCTGGCGAGCCGATATTCGTCTTGCGCTTCGGCTGCTGCAATCGCGTTTCTCCGTCTGTTTCTAGTCGCCATGCGACGCAAGCGCAAGCAACGTCTCCTGAGGTCAGCAATCTCGTCTGTCCACCAGTACGCCACTGTCTCCCCCCCGCGGCGTCTCCCTCTGCTGGGCATAGACACATCGCAGGCATTCCGTATGAGGCGCATTGTCGCACCGACGACTTCCTCTGTCGGACCCAAGCTGTTCATCACCGCCTCCTTTCCGATCGCGATGACATCCTGCAACAACTCCACGTCCAGTTTGGACACGTTCCAGCCAGGTGTTCGGCTGGGTTCAGCTATGGGCGAATGCTGAACTCTCCGCAGGGTGAAAGTGATATACTGGTGATCACTACCAGTATAATCTTCCAGCACCTCCCAGTTCATGACGCTGTGCGCCAATGCATCGGACACCAAAGTAATGTCCGGGATTGTCTCGGCGTAACCAGGTCTTCTAAAAGTTGAGACACCGCCCACATTGGCCACCGCGAGCCCGACTCTTGCTGCCATCTCTAACACGTACCGTCCCCTGGCGCACGTCGCAGGCATTCCCCACTCCACCGCTTTGGCGTTGAAGTCTCCAGCGACCATGCAGTGTCCTTCCATCTCACGAATCGTGTCTTCCAATTATAGTATTATCCAATTATATTATAATCGTATTCTTCCGTAAGATAGATACATCATTATTAGTAATAATTAATTATTGTCTGTGAATACAGCTTTATTTAATTATATTCTTTGTTTAATTACTTGTAACATAATTGTTCATGCGTTTTGTATATTTTTTTGGTTTATAATTTGAATTAAAATTTTTTTGTTTTATCATCCCTTATTTATTTAAGGGATGCTTATACATTGTAATGGTACATATCTTCAACAAACAATAATGAAGAAACATGATAAAAATAAATTATTTAAATACTTAACACTATGATAAAAAGGGATGAGTCAGAGATTAAAGAATGGGTGATTAAAACCATAATACGATCAAACATATGAAAGTAATCATGAAAGTAACCTCTAATAACAAAAAAGTAACAAGCAACGGAGCGAAACGTTGAAAACAATGATACCCGGCGATTTAACCACAATAGCCCAATAGATGGTAAGTGAGAAAGTAGAACCAGCCCCAACACCAAGTAAAAATTTTTTTAGTGATAACACATTGTAAGTGAATAAGTAGAACCAGCCAACACTAACATAAGAATGTATAAATAATTAACATGGAAGTGAGAAGATAGAACCAGCCCCAACACCAAGGAAGGGATATATAAATTGTAGAGTGGAAATGAAAACCGGGCTAAGTGCCAAAAAATCAAAAATTGAGTTAAGTGTCAAAATGTGTGCTATGTGCCAAGCCCAATACACTGAAAAGCGGGTTATCTGCAAATACCACTTCTTAAGAGGTTAAAACAGTAGCCGCAAGAATGCGCATGGGTCAACTCCATTACCTCAGTAAATGAAAACCGGGCTAAGTGCCAAGCTCCTTGGAACCCATTATGAGGTTATAACATTGTTATAGTGTTGACTGTGTTGTTAGAAGTGTGCACGTAGTTTTATACTAGAAATGAGTGATACAGAGTTAGTAGAAAGTAATCCTAAGAAGAGACGTAAGAGTGGAGAAGGAAGTGAGAAGGAGTTTCAGAAGAAATTACGCTGTGAAGGCAAATCGTACATTAATAACAAAAAGCAACAGGTGTTGGCAAAGCAGCCCCCTCCAGATGAGGTAGGCCTGTGCTTTTAACTTTCTTGGTTGATTATACCTTAACTCATAAGGTATAGGTATTTAGGTATTATTTAGTAAGGTATTTACTCGGGCTATTTTATTGCAGAGTTAGAAAACTAATATGTTCGTGGTGTCACAAGTCTTAGGTTACCTGCAAATGCAAGTATCAATGCAAAAATGTTTCTTATGATCAGAAACTGGTAATATTCAGAGAATATTATGATATGGGTGACAATATTAAACAATATTCCTATCTCATGGGCCTGATTAATGTGACTAACGTTGTCAGACGAAGACATGGTACCTACGAGGAACCTGAATCAAGCCGTCGCCAAGCTACAGTATTTTTTACTCTACTTGATGGGAAAGGTAATGTAGTTCAAGTTTGCAAAAAGACTTTTTTGGATGTACATGGAATTACCAAAAGACAGTTGAAACATTGGTTAAAGCGAAGAAAAAAGGGGATTTTGTTTACGTGGAAAAAAGAGGAAATAAAAAGAAAAACAGGAAATATTCTCCTGAGGATGAGAAATCTGTTGTCGATCATGTAAATAGCTTTCCAAAGCAAAAGAGTCACTATACGAGGGCGAAAAACGATAGAGATTACCTGAGTGAAGATTTGAATTTCAACAGAATGTACTTAGCATTTAAAGAAATCTATCCAGAATCTGAGATAAAGCCTCGTTATTATAAAGATACTGTAAAGAGGCGTTTTCCGAATTTAAAATTTCAGAAACCACGAAAAGACACATGTGGAACATGTGATTTGTTAAAATCTAAACTTGTGAATGAGTCTAGCAGTAGTAGTAATAAGGATAAAAACAAAAACACTCTCGAACTTCATCATCGACAGGCAGAGCGAGCTCGCTTGGAAATGAAATCAGACACAGAAAAATCTCAACATCCTAACAGTAAAATGTGTACCATTTCAGTTGATCTCCAACAAGTATTCTCACTACCGACATTGACGCACTCACAGATGTATTACTTACGCCAACTTTCCTGCTATAATTTTGGCATTCATCTCGGTGACTACAATAAAGGATTCATGTTTGTGTGGCACGAAGGTTTGAGTGGAAGAGGTGGCAACGAGATTGCTTCTTGTTTACTAAAATTTTTACAATCCAGATTTACAAATAAGAAAAATCTTGTCATTTGGAGCGACAATTGTACAGGTCAAAATAAGAACCAAATGCTTTTATTTCTGTGGATTTATCTGGTATTGAACGGTGTATTCGATGAGATAGATCATAAGTACCTGGTTTCTGGCCATTCATATCTATCTTGTGACAGGGACTTTGCTCAAATAGAAAAAAAGAAGAAAGTCACAAAATGCGAAGTTCCTTTGGATATTGTTCGACTTCTTGTAAGTACCTGCCACAAAAATCCGTTTATGGCTACCTTGATGCAAGAAGAGGACTTTTTTGATTTCAAGAGTGCAGCAAAGTCATTTTTAAATACAACAAAACTTGAAATTAAAAAGGTGCACTGGATTAGGATAACAAAAGAAAACCCTGGCGTAATCAGCACAAAAAAAACATTCAACGAAATCGAGCCATGGTCACAAACCAAAGTTTTGAGAAAGGGGGTAAAATTAGAAGATTTGAAACAGCTACCCGAACACTTGAATCCTATAAACAATATGAAAAAAGAGAAGAAAGATGATCTTAAGACAATGATACCATTTTTGAAAGAAGAAAACAAAGACTTTTACAGAAAGTTAACTGTTTAGTTTTTAGATTGTACCAAAACTGACACTTTAATTTTGGTTCTTAGATCTTTTAGTTATGACAATAAAACTTGATTTTGATATTTTATTGTTTTGTTTTTTTAGTTTACCCAAGTTTTAATTATTACAATGTAGAACCTTTTATGTTTACTAACTCTGCACTTAGCCCGTTTTATGATTTTGAATTAGGTACTTAGCACGCTTTTCACTAATATGCTTATGGACATAACCCTTGTTTCAAAAGTGTAACTTTAAAAAATTTTTTATTACATTTAGGATTTTTTCCAACAGTTATTTTATTAAATCATAATTACCTATCATTTAATTTATCTACCATAAATATGGCAAAGCAAAACCATTAATAGTAATTGTTTTAAACATATTTTCTTCATTTACTCAAAACTATGTTTTTGGCACTTAGCACGGTTTTCATTTCCACTCTACAATTATAACAAATGAAATAAAGACAGTGAAAGTGCACAACACCAGTGATAGACCAAGTGAAAAGAGACCAATCAATAATAATTGTATATAATGATGATGAGTGTAAACACAGACAAACAATGTAAAATAAGATGCATTAAATTTTAATGACTTGAGTTTTAGAAGGGTACATTAACCCAAATGAAGATAACTATGACAAATCAAACTAGCACGACACAAACTTGTTAACTGTATAATCAAACCTAGTAGAGTGAGAGATAGTAATTAGAATAATAATGAACATTTTTAATAAATGAAAAAGAGAATTTTAGTAAGCAATACCCACCAGTAACACTTAAGCCAAATATAGAGTGCAAGGTGTTAGTATTAAAATACCCAAAGTAAATAGAACCACATTGATAGTGATAAACACTGATAAATCAGTGGAAAGTGTTAAGAGTGCATAAAAAGTGAGTGAAGGCTAATAATTGCTAAACACAGAAAGGACTGTGGCCATCAAAAGCAATTATAAGTGAACACCAGTATATGACAAACTAAACGAAATTGTAGATTAAATAATCAATAGAATTAAGATAGCAGTAGGAGTAGTGACTACATATCATATATTAAAATTTGAACAATTAGTATTCTAAGTGGCAATTTATGTTATTGTCAATGTGTTCAAGAAAAATTGAATATTAGTGTGATAATACACAGTATAGAGAATTTCCAATATACAGAGGTATAAAACCAAATATTATTAACCCAAAATGATAGGGGAAAGACATTTAATAATAATATAATCCTTAAAAGATTTTATATATAATATAGTAAAAGGTTATTAGAGTGTCATGTTAATGACCTAATGTCATATAGAATTAGTAATAAGGAATTATCATTATGTTTAAATATTTAATTAATGTTTATATGTTTGTTTTGTATACTATGTAATAATTATTACTCACCAAAGAGTATGAGGAGATGAAGAAAATGAACATTGTGAGTAATGACAAGCAAATAATTATGTTAAATGAATAGAATTATGTCTGTGGGAATTATTAGACCATAAGATTAAATGTTATATGTTAAATAATAAAGAATAAGAAATAATAACAAAAAACAGTAAACAAGAAACAAAATAAATACAGACAGATACAATGATACTAAAAGGCAGTTATGACAATAGACAAGTCAGAATATGGAACCAGTAAAATCACATACAATTACAATAGAACAGACACCTAAAACCATAGAACAAATGAACAAATCATGTATTAAACCAATCAGAACCCATACAAGGGGAAAATAAAATGTAATCTCTGTAATTTAAGAAAAATAGCCTATTGCTGTATAGGCCTAGGCAAATGCCTAACTAAAACTACAAAAAACATCAATTTTGAGAATTACACAATAACATTAACAAAACTAATGCAAGTAAACAATAAAAGACGATTAGGCAGTCATATTAAGAAAGAAATATTAAAGTAATCAGGTAAATTAAGAAAACAGTGTAATTAAACAATATCAACATAACTGTCAAAATGTTAATACATCAGTAAACTCAATCCTATTGGATGTCAAATTAATCCTTGAGACAAAATACGAACAGTGGTGATGATATTTAATACTCATATTTGAATACCGAAGATTAATTGCATTTAGAAGATCTGTAACCATTTTAAAGAAAAATTCAAATCTCCTAACAATGGTCTTAAGCCAATTTTAACCAATCAGAAATTTTGAGTTACCATGGCAACAGCAGAATATTGACAATTTTCAGTTAGGAACGAGAGAATCTATAGTGACGCTTACATGAAGAGACGCCACGCCGTGAAGGGCCCAAAATTTTATTATAAAACATTAAAAATGCCCATATTTTGATGAGAGGATGATACATTCAACCCAGACCAAGGACCAGATTAATTTAATTCCGATGCATTGAAAATAAGGAAATAACAAGAAGACGCAAGACGTACCTGAAGCCCAAGATTTGAAGAAAGAAGAATCGACATCGACGAATCAACCTACATTAACTATTGACAATACACTTCCTAGCAACTGACGATAAGTATTGCTGAATTAATTGAACTTTTAAAATAAATTCTCTTTCAAATTTCTCACTAAACTGTGAACTCTCACTATCACTGAAGGTATTATTTTTTCAAGGATTGATGAATAAAACGTAATTTATGAACACTGAATAACTGATTATAACCTCTGTATTACACAAATAACACCGTCACACACTATAACACCACAACATTGAATCTAAAGTAAACCTGATTCAATTTTCATGCTCACGATTATAAAGTGCTATACTGTAATTTATTATCTTGTTTTAAAACTTCTTTGTCGTACTTAAAAGGACTCAATTTGGCAAATTTATTGAGTAAATAATAATCAACGCCGTCTTGTGGCGAAAGAAAACATTGTATTGCCAAAGCAGCCATCCGCTGAATGAATGACTATTTATTGCCGAGGCTAAAATTATTATATTAACCCTGTAAGGGTTTATGTTGCTTTTTGGCAACATTGAACTTTACGATTTTTTTTCTAATATGATATCAGTTTATTTACCTCTAAAGTTCAATGTTGCTTTCCTACTACTATTGTATGTCAAACATGTGCTGCTCCCAGTGGAATTTAGCTAACCTATTCACCATGATGTTTGTTTCCAAATTAGCCAATAGTACACATGCTGCAACCGTATGGTATTGGTTTTCTGCTTGTGGTTTTCAATAATTTTCACAGTTTATACGTCTGCAAGGGTTTTTTACAGGTCAGAACATTGTTTTATATTACACAATACTTATAATGGTGTATAAATAATTATCATTTCATCGCTGTATATAAATTATTATGCACTTTGAAAATAATGTTGTCAAAAAGGAACATTGTACCTTAGAGGTTATGTTATTCAACCAAACTATCTGAATAGAATATTTTGTCAAGTGATTTGTTTTGAGTAAATAAATAACATAAAATTGAGTGCATTCTGGGAAATATAGACAAATTTCACAACTTTAAGGTTTATATTATTTTCTTGTGCAATAGATAGAATGATATTTCATAAATATATTATATTTGAGTACTTTATTTACCTAAACTATCCACAAAATGTTTCTTTTGAAGTATATGTTACAGAATATGTTACTTACTTATTGACCCCTATTTTCTGTACCTAAAGAGAATTACAATTAGGGAAACTAACATTCAATTAAATTAATTACATTTTCAATCGAAGTAAATAGGTTAGCTGTTGTATGTTATTTGGCTCATATTTGTGTTCCAGTAGAATAATCTTTTTTTCAGGAATAAATATGAGTGGAATAAAACCAATGCTCTTCTACTCCAAAAAACCGAAGTATGTCCAGACAGTGATTCCAACTAACGCAGTTGATTCTGGTGACGATGAGGAGTATGATTTTGAAGACAGATTCCGAAGTAGAGTCACGTTAGGAAATGGCGTTATTGAAGAATCTCCCGAATGTAGTGAAGATGAAACTGAGTTATCAGCCCAATTTGAATGTGGAGGTGGTGATGCGGAGATGGAAGCTCCCTCAACATCAAATCATAATATTAGCCCAGCTACACAATCAAATTCAGGTAGACCTATAAGATCTAACAGAAGGCAGTACCTACCACTACTGGTAGATAATATGCCAGAAGAAAATGGCTACAGTTCTGGATCTGAAGAAGTTGTGCCTCAACTAAATGTGCGTTTGCCTAATTGGCACAGACATTCACATGTATGGAGGCGAGGAGATATTTTAGAGACTAGAGATAATCAGAACCCAAACAATATTCACAGTGAGGATGATAATAATAATAAATCCCCACTAGATTATTTAGCTATTACTTTGATAAGCAAATTTTAGAGTATGTTTCTGATCAAAGTAATTTGTACTCTGTACAAAAAGAAGGTTTGTCTGAAAACAGAAATCCTAAAGAATTGCAGGCATTTTTGTCAATTATGATATATATGGGGATTTGTAAATTGGCAAGTGTAGTAGATTACTGGGCTCAAAACACAAGAATTGATCAAATTGCTACAATTTTGCCACTTAAAAGATTCAAGAAGCTTAGACCAACAATTCATTTTGCCGATAACACCAATCAAACTAACGATAGGTTTGCTAAAATTCGCCCATTAATAAAGCACATCTGTGAAAAATGCAAAAGTCTGAAGCAACAATCTAAAAGTAGCATTGACGAGACTATGATCCCTTATAAGGGTACCCGTGCTAGCAATCTTCGTCAATATATGAAAGGGAAGCCCCACAAATGGGGTTTCAAATTTTTTGTCCGAGCAGGTGTGTCTGGTATTGTTTATGATATTTTACCATATTGTGGAAGTAGCACTTTTGATCAAGAAAGCTTGACTTCTATTGAGTCTAATATGGGACTGGAAGCTAAAGTTGTAATTAGCCTGTCAAAATCTATTCCAAACCCAAGCGAATCAGTTCTATATTTTGACAATTTTTTCACGAGTATACACCTATTGACTCACCTAAAAGAAAATATGGATATATTGGCTTTAGGAACACTACGAAAAAATCGTATAGAAGGTTGCCCCCTCCTTAGTGATAAGGCCTTGAAAAAAAGAGGCCGTGGTAGCTATGACCATCGTATAAATGGAGAAGGGATAATTGTTGTCACGTGGGTTGACAATAAAGCAGTTTGCCTAGCAAGTACCGCTGGAGGCATTCGTCCTACAGGGACTGCTCAGAGGTATGGCAAAGATGCCAAAGCCAAAGTGCCCATTCCATGTCCTAGAATAATTCAACTTTACAATGAACACATGGGAGGCGTTGACCTAAGCGATATGTTGGTTGAATTGTACAGAATACCATCACGTGCTCGTAGATGGTATTTTGCAATTTTCTGTCACCTGATTGACTTAGCCATTGTAAATGCATGGCTTCAATACAGAAGGGACAATTCTTCACAAACAAAAGTTCTAGACCTAAAGCACTTTCGTTTAGACGTAAGTCAAGGCTTAGCCGCCAGAATTACCACTAGGAGGCGAGGAAGGCTATCTTTTGAGGAATCCCCAGTCCCAAAAAAAAACAAATCAAGAAGCCTTCAGTTCAGAGGCCACATGATGAACTTCGCTTTGATGGAACTGATCACTGGCCAGTGTATGGTGACAAGGGTCGATGCCGGAACTGCACCAATGGGTACACAACCATCAAGTGCACAAAATGCAACATGTTGTTGTGCTTCACTTCAAAGAAAAACTGCTTTGTACAGTTCCACAAAAAGTGAATAGTAATGTGTTTTTCCAGTTAAAGTGTTATTTGTTGTTTTATTCTTATAATTCTCATAAAATAGATATCATGTGTTTGTAATTTTCCAGTATTCTTTTGTATTTTTATACAGTTTTTTTTGTAATAAAAAGAAATGTGTTACATTAAAAATGTGTACTTGTACTTTTTTTAATTTATTGCTATCTGAAAGTGTTAGAAATTGCAACAAAATCTAAATACATAAAGCTTTATTATATGTCAAAATTTGCTACCTGTAAAGGTTTATGTTGCTTTTTGGCAACGTTCTGAATTTCAGGTATGGTACATGAAAAATACATAAATATACAATTTTTGGTATATTTTATATGCTATAAGTAAAAAAAACATCACTTAATATTTTACAAATGCTTGGCTAGAAAATGAACCTTACAGGGTTAATTACAAATTTTGTATAAGCGTTAACAAGTATTAACAGTTCTGAGCCAAATAAAAAAGTGTGCATCATTAACAACTGTCCAGTAATTATTTATAGAAAAATATTATGTGTTTTGTTTTGTAACAGCGAGTAAATTAACCAACATTATTTCACGTTGGTAACACGTTTCCCCCCCCACTCAAACGAGATTCGAGTTCATGCCAATTGGCGAACATCATACTGTAAAACAACCCAGGTAAAAAACTTTTGTTTCCTAGTAAAACAATTTGGCGTCTATCGGGAAGTACAAAAGAGTGAGAAGGGACAGGTAAGGCACACAGGCTATTCGACGCTTAAATCACACCGAACGAGATTTCATAACGTTCGCAAAAACTTAAAAACTAAACTCAATATTAAAAATTAAATACAACATGTACACTCAAAAATCAAAATTTATACTGATGATTTAAGAGGTAGAACTTGTTTAAAAAAAAAGGGATTAGGGATAAACAAAAGCTTAAAATTTGTTTATTGCAGGTTCATTATGTACTCACAGCAAGGATGCAGAAGTAGAAAATTGCTGGCATTGGCTGCTGCTGCAATTAAAAAGGGACAAACTGCAGAACAAGAAAATGCATCAAAAGAAATAGAATTGAACAACACAGTACCAGAAGATCAAGGTACGCATTCTAGATGGCAATGTACTGAAAACCCGCATTCACAGCGATTGAGATTACAACGGGTTATTCAACAGCACAACGCCAAGAATCATCAGATGAAAGTGTGGACGATTCAGACTTGGATCCAGATTTTCGTATGCCATCATCTTCTGATTCTAAAAACGCGTCGTCATCAGGATCGGAAGAGAATGAAAATATTATTATTACTAACGAGACAGAGGGCGCAGCATCAGACAACTCCCAAGCAGATAACAAGAGAAAATGTAAGAAAAGGAAAGCGAATCCGGTTGAGTGGAAAAAGTCTAAAGCAAAACTTCTACAAAATACTGGAAAACCTTATACATCATCATCAATTCGTAAAACAGAAATGCCTGCAAGAAAGATACGTCTAGCGTGTAATGAACAATGCAAACTAAAATGCTCAAGCAAAATAGACGAAAATAAAAGGCTTGAAATATTTAACAAATACTGGTTGCTTGACAGCCTGCAATCCCAGCGAGAATTTATCTGTAGAAGTATGACTGCTGTTAGACTTCAGCATCAATATAAGAAACAAGGAAGCACACGCCAATGTAACCATGCGTTTAATTTCTTGATCAACGACGTAAACGTGCGTGTTTGCAATTTTTTTTCAAGGCAACGTTGGACATCAGTGACCGACTTATTAGGACTGTGATAGCTAAATTAAACGAAGGATTTCTTCAAGAGGATCTCAGAGGAAAACACGGACACCACTCTAAAGTCGATCCTGCAATAAAAGATGGTGTTATTGATCATATTAATACCATCCCAAGAACTGAAAGTCATTATCTGTGCGCACAAAGTACTCGGGAATTTATAGAAGGTGGGAAAAGTCAGGCTGATTTGCACCGCGACTACAAAAATTAGTGCATTAAAAGAAACGTTCCTTATGCAAATCTAACGATGTATTCACGAATTTTCAACAACAATTTTAACGTATTATTTTTCACTCCAAAAAAAGATACGTGCGACTTATGCAGCTCCTACAACAACGCTACGGAAGAAGAAAAAGAAGGGACACAAGAAAAATATGATAAACATTTAAGGGAGAAAGTTTTATCAAGAGCAGAGAAAGAGGAAGATAAAAAGAAAGCGAAGGAAAAATTATAATCGCCACTTACGACCTCCAAGCAGTTCTGCCTGCACCAAGAGGGGATACATCTACATTTTATTATAAAAGCAAAATCAATAGCTACAACTTAACTGTCACTGAACTTCAGGCAGATTATATAGAGTGTTTTTTTTTTTGGCACGAAGGTGAAGGAGGTCGAGGTGCCATAGAGATAGGCTCTTGCGTTCTGAAATACTTAGAACAAAAAGCTAACACCAACAACAATGATAACCTTGAAATTGTACTCTATTCGGATAATTGTTGTGGCCAGCAGAAGAACAAATTCATAATGGGAATGTACTTGTACGCTGTGGAAAAATTTAAGATCAAATCGATCACACATAAATTTTTGGTTTCAGGTCAGACCTAAAACGAAGGAGACAATGTTCATTCCGTCATCGAGAAGTCAATTAAGCGAGCTCTTAAATCAGGTCCCATCTATATCCCCACTGATTACGTCAGATTAATTCGGTCCGCAAGAAAAACAGGAAATCCGTATAAAGTAACAGAATTGGGTTACCAGGATTTTGTGGACTTGAAAACACTCTCCCAACAAATAGGATAAAACTATAACAAAACATCAAACAATGAAATGATCAAAACAAGCGACATAAAAATACTCAAAGTGCGGAAGAGTGACCCCGGCATTCTTTTTGTGAAAACTACATACGAACAAAAAGAATATGCGCAGATCAACGTCAATAATACCAGGAGAAGACAAATGAGCATCTCTACAATGCAGTGCGTTGCGGCATACAAGAAAAAATGGAAATTTCTGCTATATTGAATCCCTTATCTCGGCGAAAAGGATTCCGACATTATATAAGCCCATTTATGAATCTATGTTTTTGTAAATTGTGTTCCTTAAATTGTACCTTATTAATTGTTCCTTATTAAATTGAATTAATTTTCATAATTTTTTTTTTAAATTAGTTTTGTAATTAATGATTGGCTTCTTGGTGTAATGTTCTGATTTTATTGTTTTGTAATTTTCTCTTAGTATTAATCCAGTAATACATTATTTGTTTGAATTCAGTAATAAAATTAATTGAAATTTGTTTCCAGCAAATATAATTTATCATTCCTAATTTTTATTATTCTTGTCTGATAAAGTACTAGTGATAAATACACTTCATTTGAAAGAAATCTAACATCACTTTAAAATTGTTTTGCTCCTGGGGTAAGTCCTGGTGTCCAGCCGACTGGACGCTCTGCCTAACGGCCTTAGAGCCGTTCATATTAAAAAAAATAATTGTGTATTCATTTAGAACCAGTATATTAAGAAAATAAAACAAATTACAAAAAAAATTCAAAATTTACTTCTCGGGACTGAGGAGGTTATAGTAAGTAAAAAACTATATTATTTGGGGTTGAAATGTGGCATAAGTATTACATGAGGGGTCATAACAAAAACAAAAGTTTTTAGAAAAGCAAGAAAAGTGACATAACTCAAAGACGTTACCTATATTTACCTGATAACACCTCACATTCGACGAGAGCAGAGATAGAGATCCATATTACTATTCTATAGAATATAATAGAATTTAACGCCATACAAACTTACCTGAAATTTAAAAGAAGCTTAAACTATTTCAATATAAGTTTTATAGTATTCTTTAAGTTGATTTTTCTCAAATGCTGCATTTTTGAGTTGTGTTACTTTTCTTGAGGGGGTGCGACATGTGTTTATACATTTGAAAGTAGCACAGATGCACTAATCTTTTATCCTCTTAAAATACCTCTCTTAAACTACTTTAAATATGATTTTCACAACCCTAGGTCATAAGGGGTTTTTACCATTAAAGTTTTCCAAAAATGTGTAAAGTTTTCAAAATCTGACTTTAACGTTTAATATCTCAGTCAAAAAAAGTGATAGGGTCAATCAAACTTGGCTTAAAAAATTGCTTTTGGTTTTCTTAATAACACCCATTCCCCTGTATTTTTCGCTCGTACTTTAAGTGAGTTAGAGGTATAACACCCAATTCCCCCCTTCGCGGTAATTGGGTATGAAAAAAAATGTTTTTTTTTTTTCTTCAGTTATTAAATAAGTTGCAGGTGTAAAACTAGGTGAAAAGATGACAATTGACGACCTTAAATGAAGGCATAAAAATATTGTGGCATTTCAATTAGGGATAGCCTACACAGCACATTTTGTAAAACCTAGTACCCAATTCCCCAATATAATACTTATACGAGTTGTACCCGTTTACGCCCAGCGGTGAACGCCAAATATAATAATATACTACGCTTAGCGTTCTGGAGCGTTGATATTTTATGCTGCTTATTTTATTAGCATGAGTTGATTTACATATTTTAATTTATTTGTATTTATTTTAATTATTTACGTCTCGCATGTTTTGTGGTGCCAAATATAACGATTTGAATTATACCACAAAAGTTGCAGTGTCAAATAACTTTAACTTAGATTGCCCGACGTCGTGTGCGTCTTATATAATAATACAACTACTGTTTTGATATATCTAAGGGTAAAATTCAATAAAATGTATTCTTCATTACTCTCTATTAGTTAATTTATTAACTAAACATCATTATATCATATTTCATGGTACACTTAATTCTTGCTATAAATATTAATAAATAGATAAAATTAACAAATAGCACATTTAACAAAGTTAATACTTCTTCAATCTTTACGAATTTACTTATTACTATAATTCATTGTTTTTTTTGTTAGTTTATAATTGATCAACTTAAGTTTAGTACAAAATTTATATATAAACGGATTCATTTAAATCAAACGATTGTGAAATGTTGTATAGATATTTTATGAATATTAGATTCTCTACGATTTCTCTAATGGTTCAATATGACCTAACTTAAGATCAAGTCTCTAAATTATTACTTTAAATTAATTTCTTTCGTGAGTTCTTTTAGTGAAAAGACAGTGGGTGTAACATTTAATTAGTACATATAAAATTTACTTGAGGTACGATTATCCAATTCTTGTAGAGGTCACCAGTGTAGAAAGCGATGCTCCTTAATCAGCATTGGAGTTTTTTGAAGATTAGTCATCTGATGAATCTCGAGTGGCATGCTTGAACTTCACAGTTGCACTTCACATATAGATATATAGCACTTTTCACAACGCGTGTTCGGATCGGCTTTATTTCGAGTCTAAATTATTATTGCGATAGCTTCAGTTATTCACTGACATTTTGTAACGGTGTCATTAAATCTACTCGTGATATTGTTAAAGACGTATATTACACTCGGTTTGTTGTTAACCGATACACTTGTCGGTAAATTACTGATATTTATTCACGACTAATTATTGTACAACATTCTTAGCATTTGAGTACCGCCGTTATATCACGTATCACTACCGTTTACTATTATATGATCTCAAACTCGAACGCTAGGTTCGCAAATGTCATACAGTTCATATCATAGGGATATTTTTTCTAAGTCGTTATACGAACTCCGTAACACTTTCGTTCCGTCTCTTACTTCCGATACGCTCGAAAATTTAATAAAGACCCCCTTTCGCGTCTCTGTCGCTTGCCTATATCAAACCTATCTCATTTGATGAGTTTATTCACTCCCTCGTGCCTTTCATCGGATTGTAAACTATTAACCACTAGCGTCATTTCCAGAGATACCCATCACAATAACCTTGTCCATCTAACATGTGGCCACTCGTTACACTAGATTTATGGCGTGTCAATTAGGCTTGCGTAGGCGACAGCGGATGCCTTCACCTTTTTTTTTTTTTTTTGTTCGCCACCCCTACAACTAACTCATACATCACTTGCCACAACGTCCAAATGACATTTACCTTAATTAAAAGAAAATTTATTTGATTCTATATATATCTATATTTTTTTTATTTTATTTATTTATTTTTTTTTTTTTTTTTTGAATTAGGCATTATATCGTCCCCAATTTGGGTCAATTTGGATTAATTCTATGAATCAAAAGGATCCCAAATTTGTGCCCTGTCGTTGAAATACAACCTCAATTAGATGCGCACAGCATTCCGTGCACAGGCTCAACTTTTCGTGAACATAGTGTAGTATGTTTACAATACTATTGACCCACTGACAAAAAAAAAACTGGTGCCGTAAGTTTAAACGCCCTACGTCGTAACGGTCCCATCCCCATTGGTAACTAACTTTCACTTTCGCCCCCTTAAATGAATCCGTTTCTGTTTACTATTCTTATTGCTAACATTCCTCTATGATTACAAAGTTACATCTTGTCATATAATTTTAAATCTACATTTTATCTATGTATGCTTAATACGACTCTTTAAATACATTCTCTTTTGTTGTTTATTCCTGCATATGACACAAATATACACAGAAAATTGTTAAACATTTCATTTAATAATAATAATTATAATCGTATTAATATTAGTAGTTCTGAAAATTATCTATTCAGATGTACACATGTAGTATACTATGTCAAATACTACCTAACAATGTGGTATTAGATTGATACAAATATTTTATGTTTTTTTTTGAACCGGTAGTTATTTAAGAATATTAAGGAAACACTAATTAAACAACTTTTCTACCTAATCATGAACATACAATTTAATGCTTACATCTTAACAATAGGCTAATGTATCTACTTAATTCAGTTATATACTCTTCAAATTTAAGATTGCTACTAATGTTCTTTTCTATAAATTTTTTTTTTTACTCTTAACAAACACTTCACTACAACCTTAAACTAAATATTTTGTGAGAATATACATATTTAATGTGTCATACTAGTAAACTTCATAAATGTTATACCACAAACAAAATTTTGGACATTTTAGTATAATCTATATATTTACCTTAACAAATAACTGCCAACTGTTTTACTAAAATTTGTTAACAGGATTTTACTACAAACTTTACAAATTTTATTATATAACATCTCATTACTACGACAATTGTTACCTCAAATTTCCATTTAACATCATATAGTTAGTAATATTTATTACATACTTTAGTTTGCTAGAAAACTTCACTAATTGTTATTTCAGTGTTGTAAAATTTTACATCTAATTTTACACAATTCAACTGTCAATTACAAGTTATTTTAGGCGTCAATTAAGTTTTCTGCTAAGTGTTCTGAACGACAAACCTTTTAAAATTACAAATCCTATTTTTTTAACGATTTACCTCCCAGGCGTCTAGACAAAATCGCATATTCCCGTCCCTTTTTATAGCAGTTCCCAAATTGGATGTAGGGGCTCTGGGTCCTTAATTATCCCATTTTCAAGCATTCCCTAATCGCAGCTAATTCAGCCTTCAGGAACATACTGGGCGAGGAAAACCCCTTTTTGCAGGTTCATCGCGATGTCATTGCCCTGTAGGTGATATTCGTAATACTTCGTATTGATTAATTCCTGGGAATGTATAAATCCCATTGGTTTATCCATTCATGACACACTTTCGTACTTATTAATTCGTAATATCTATTTATTTGATAATTAATTTCCTTCTCATCTTTCTTATAAATCTTCTTATAATTTTCATTCGTTATTAACTTCATTCATGAAAATTCCGTACTTTCACGGCAATGTTTTTATTTACCATTTATTTTATTTTATTCATATTATATTCATTTTCTTCGGTTAATGTATTTTTACACAACCAATCTTAGCTAAGGTATTTTACCCAATATTATCTAACTTAATTATTAAATTTTCGGACGTTCTTAAGATTGTTTTCCTTAATCCGTTACATTTTTACTTTTAATTTTCTATTTGTGGAGACATAGTTGTACGTTTTCAGTGCCGTTACCACACATTTTGTTGGTAATTAGGAAGGGTATTGACTTCGTGGGTTTCGTTTCACACTTACCCTGCAGTCGGCCGTTGACACCTAAAGAATTTTTGACCTCTCTCTCTCTCTCTCTCTCTCTCTCTCTTTTTATGAGGGTGTATTGATGCCATCCTTTTCGACAACTTCCCTCAGGCACATTACCATTACTTATGTACGCTCGGGGGTTTTTTCTCGTTTCTTCGTAAGTTTCTTAATAGCGCGTTCACTGACTTTTTGTGACTCGTTTTTTTTTCTCTAGCCTTCCTTCCCGCGTACTTGCGTAATAATGTTTTGAAGTTTTCGAGACTTCTAAGAAATCTCATCTCCATCGCTTGAAATCTTCCTTTCGTTCTCGTACCAATCTTTACAATATTCTTGAATGGTCCAGCATCATTCATCTTTTTTCTCTTTCGTGCTAACGCAGTTCGCCCTTGATACTCATCAGAACGGTTTTTCATCTTCTTACTCTCAGGTTCGGTTTCAAAATTTTTACGTACTTCCCCAGTCCTACTTCTAATTTTTCTATCAGTACTGGTAATATTAACTGTAGTACTCAAATTTTTCTTTTTTGTAATTGTGTTTGGTAAGTTGTCAACAAACACAGTACAAGTGTCTTTATCACCTTCATGTCTACCATTATTAATTGTAGATCTGTCTTTTGATCTTGAGACATGATGTGCAGACAATGTTTTAGTTGTTGAAGATTGATACTCGGTGTCAATTTGATCCATAGTATTTCCACCTAATTTGTTTTCTTCCATTTTTTCTGATTGTTTTCGTAAATCAGCGTTTAGTGTTGCTAATTTTTCTTCTAATTTCGTGGAGATTTGTTTACCCATTTCTTCTATATGTTTTCTTTGTTTTTCATCTGTCTCTTCATTCTGTCTTATCATTTCTTCATTATGCTTTCTTTGTTTTTCATCCCTCTCTTCATTCTGTCTTATCATTTCTTCATTACGCTTTCTTTGTTCTTCCCCTCGTTGTCTTATTAGTGTCATCAACATGTGGAGATTAATTTCTGGCTGCATTGACTCATGTCCCCGGGCCCTGCTTCCAATAATTTCTTCGCCACTGGTTGCATTGTCTATTGCGCTGCTCTCTGATTGCTCCACCCCCATCTGATTATTTACATCATTTGTTGCCAGCCTTCGCGTTATCATTCAGGCACTTAGCGACTTATTATTATATTATCTTATTCTACTTACTTCTAGACAAATTTATAACCACACTGTCTGTCACTGCCCTAGCCTAATAACATTTATTTGTCTATCACGCCCCACGTTGGGCGCCAAATATAATAATATACTACGCTTAGCGTCTGGAGCGTTGATATTTTATGCTGCTTATTTTATTAGCATGAGTTGATTTACATATTTTAATTTATTTGTATTTATTTTAATTATTTACGTCTCGCATGTTTTGTGGTGCCAAATATAACGATTTGAATTATACCACAAAAGTTGCAGTGTCAAATAACTTTAACTTAGATTGCCCGACGTCGTGTGCGTCTTATATAATAATGCAACTACTGTTTTGATATATCTCGGGGTAAAATTCAATAAAATGTATTCTTCATTACTCTCTATTAGTTAATTTATTAACTAAACATCATTATATCATATTTCATGGTACACTTAATTCTTGCTATAAATATTAATAAATGGATAAAATTAACAAATAGCACATTTAACAAAGTTAATACTTCTTCAATCTTTACGAATTTACTTATTACTATAATTCATTGTTTTTTTTTTTTTTAGTTTATAATTGATCAACTTAAGTTTAGTACAAAATTTATATATAAACGGATTCATTTAAATCAAACGATTGTGAAATGTTGTATAGATATTTTATGAATATTAGATTCTCTACGATTTCTCTAATGGTTCAATATGACCTAACTTAAGATCAAGTCTCTAAATTATTACTTTAAATTAATTTCTTTCGTGAGTTCTTTTAGTGAACAGACAGTGGGTGTAACATTTAATTAGTACATATAAAATTTACTTGAGGTACGATTAACCAATTCTTGTAGAGGTCACCAGTGTAGAAAGCGATGCTCCTTAATCAGCATTGGAGTTTTTTGAAGATTAGTCATCTGATGAATCTCGAGTGGCATGCTTGAACTTCACATATAGATATATAGCACTTTTCACAACGCGTGTTCGGATCGGCTTTATTTCGAGTCTAAATTATTATTGCGATAGCTTCAGTTATTCACTGACATTTTGTAACGGTGTCATTAAATCTACTCGTGATATTGTTAAAGACGTATATTACACTCGGTTTATGTTGTTAACCGATACACTTGTCGGTAAATTACTGATATTTATTCATGACTAATTATTGTACAACATTCTTAGCATTTGAGTACCGCCGTTATATCACGTATCACTACCGTTTACTATTATATGATCTCAAACTCGAACGCTAGGTTCGCAAATGTCATACAGTTCATATCATAGCGATATTTTTTCTAAGTCGTTATACGAACTCCGTAACACTTTCGTTCCGTCTCTTACTTCCGATACGCTCAAAAATTTAATAAAGACCCCCTTTCGCGTCTCTGTCGCTTGCCTATATCAAACATGAGGATTTTCCCCACTAGACTTCTGGTTTTCGGCCATGCCGTTTCCTAATTGGTTCCTTTCTGTACAACCTACTCCAGAAACCACCTACATTTTCCAGAGTAAGTTCTGATAGGCTTACCGCTTTCCCCCAAAACTCCTCTCCTGGATACTTTACCCTTCGGTCAACGGCATTTCCGAATACTCTAGTAATAAATCTAGTTGTCGTATTTCTTATTCTTCACAAAGGACAACCCTTCGATTTCTCTTCCAACATCTGGCTGTCCAATTAGTTGCGCCTATGGTATTATCTTTTATTGTATAAGGCCTCGCCAACTCTCTCCGTAAGTATTTCCTTTTTTGTCTGGTTCTCAACAAAACCCATCCTTTTAGTTCCTTCGTTCCTCGGGTACGATTTCTTTCCTGGTATTTGAGTATTGTTTAGGCGTATCCTCTGTTTTCGCGTCTCAGTCAAGGAACACCCTTCATTGTCTTCTGTCTGTTGTTGTCGTGTCGTGTAACCTTCCATCCTTTGTCCGGACGAAACATTTCTCATTTGACGTTTATTCACTCCCTCGTCCCTTTCATCGGATTGTAAACTATTAACCACTAGCGTCATTTCCAGAGATACCCATCACAATAACCTTGTCCATCTAACATGTGGCCACTCGTTACACTAGATTTATGGCGTGTCAATTAGGCTTGCGTAGGCGACAGCGGATGCCTTCACCTTTTTTTTTTTTTTTTTTTTTTTTGTTCGCCACCCCTACAACTAACTCATACATCACTTGCCACAACGTCCAAATGACATTTACCTTAACTAAAAGAAAGTTTATTTGATTCTATACATATTTATATTTTTTTTATTTTATTTTTTTATTTTTTTTTGAAATTAGGCATTATATACCCTACTTAGTAGGGTGTATCGGAAAATTTTTTTTTCGAAATCCGGTTACGGCTAGTGCGGAATTTTGGCCAAATGGCATTAATAAAACGTATAAAAAATCCCAGCTCGATCAGACAACTCCTTCTGCTGCCGAGTAGAGTTCAAATATTAGAAAAATCACCAAAAAAATCACTTTTTTATTGATATCTTCAAAAAAAATTATTTTTGATATTTTTTATATTTTTTGGTGGTGTAAGTCATTGAAATAGCAAGGGAAAAGACTAATAAATACATAAAACATTTTTATTAGGGCTCTTTCTGTGCAGCACAAGCCTAAAAACCTAGTGAATATTTCGTAAAAAAGCACTGATTTTCCGGCGTGACGTACAATTAAATATTAATATAAAAATATTGAAGCCTCTTGAATAACGAACGAAACCCTTTAATGCTAAGTTGTATGAGCAGTAATAATATAAATAATTTGCTCGCAATCTCTTCTGCATCTGCTTATCGCACTAAGTCGCCTCCCGCCCACCCCTCCCCAAGCGCCGCGTCACTTCGACTCGCCCAGCGGACAGGTTCAATCGTGTCAGTCGCCTGTCAACCAGCTGCGTCGAACGCGCTTGTTGCTGCTCGAGTTTTTTCTTAGTGCTGCAGTGATTTTCAACTGAAAATAATTGTGTTTTCGTGTGAAGTGCTGTGTGTAGAAGTGAGGACAGTGTTGTAGTTGTGTTAAGTGCCTTTTATTCGTAAGAGGGTGACAGTTACGCTGAAGTTATGGCTTCGACAAGTTTGTTACGGTCTGACGTTAGCAATAACATAATTGGGACACCTAAGGAATTCGGCCTAACACAGCTACCGACCGTTGAAGATGTGTTGAGACAATACGTATGGGAACGGGAAGAAAAAATGAGAATTTTGGGATCCCGGAAGGAGCCTGCAACAAAGGATTTATCTTCTATCGTCGCCAGTAAGGTTGTAGAAATTTGGGATTACGCCTCAATCAGCGGCGAAGCAATCTCAGTGTCAGACGGATTGTTGCAATGATATTGAAGTACCATGATAGTGTTCGTGACTTGCAAAAGTCAGCGAAGACCGGTTTCCAAATTTGTGCACAACGAATTGCTGATTTTCAAGAGTCTGCCATAAAGACTTTATTTGATATAGCATTTTGTAAGTGTTCAGATCCTGTTGCCTGCAATTGCGAAAAACAAAGAAAAGTGCCAGTACTAGAGGTGCCTTTTCTTCTAGGTCAAAGAACAACAAGAAAAATGTTTATAGGAAACTTGGATCGTCAGGAAACCAAACGACGCATCAAGAGGTTAGGACGATACCTTCAGCGGGAGAGTTCAAGAGCTAAGAAGACAGATCAAGAACAATCGGCTCAAAGCTTTGATCCAGAAGAAGTGGAATACGTCAAAAAAGCGGAGGAAGACAAGGCCTCAAGCTCAGATGAGGAGTACCAGCCACCAAAACATTTGAAAACATCGCCGGAACCTGTTCAGCAGATGAGATTGCAACTACCCGCCTTTTGTACTGCAGTATACAGGACTAAGACATCAACTAGACACGCGGCCCTTCTAGCCTCTTCCCTCCTAGAAGACTTCGGGATGGTCACCTCAGAAAATACAAAAAATGTGATCGATGCCAGCAAAATTCAAGAGACAAAAAAATGTTTTGGCGACAACCATTTTAGCTAACACTGATGCAGCTCTCAAAGAAAAAAAATTAAGAGCTTTGTATTTTGACGGAAGACAGGACCGCACTTTAACCTTAGAAAAGAAAAAAAAAAGTGTTAGTCGTGTTGTGAAAAAAGAGGAGCATGTAGTGTTAGTTGAAGAGCCTGGATCAGAGTATCTTGGGCAAGTCACTCCAGAGTCTGGATCGGGAGACTGCATTCAAAAAGCAATGCTCAATTATTGCCGCGAAAAGGACATTGATCTCACAAATCTCAGTGTTATTGGCGGTGATGGTTCCCCAATAAACTCTGGCCTCAAGAATGGTGCTACGTCCCTTTGTGAAAATTCTTTGAACAGGGCTCTCCAAAGAGTTATATGCATGTTCCACACCAACGAACTTCCACTTCGACAGTTATTCCAGTCCCTCGACGGAAAGAGTACAGGACCAAATACCTACGCGGGTCCAATTGGAACATTGCTCCAAAATTGTGAAACTCTCGCCATCAAACGTTTTGACCCCATTCCAGTACCTTGGATCTCTGATTTGCAGCTGGAAGAAAGGAGCAGTCTAAGCAGTGATCAACAGTATCTTCACGATATTTGCAAGGCGATATTATTACGTCTCTCCTGCAAAGACATTATAACATCGGGAACCAGTTCAATTGTTCGCTGTTAATTAAACTAGCTGCCGTAGTTAGTAAAATTTACTTACCAACAAATTATGATAATGTATATATCAGGAATTAGTCAAGGATTACATAAATTTATTCACTCTCTGGGTATTAGCGAAAAAATCTCTTTATTCTTGTATTTTAACTAAGTATAAAAGTAATGGTCATCCTTTAAATTTTTTACTTACTTTACTTTTAAAAGAAAAATTCTCATAAATTCTGCATTAAATATTCTTTAAAATTTTTATTCTTACTCTTTTTTATCTCAAAATCATTCAGCTATGTATTATTTCAAGTACCACGGATCCGGGTCTTAACTTTGCAATATTCTAATATATCACAACATCATCCAAACTATTTGAAGAATAGTCCGATGTAATTTTCAGAATTACTTTACCTTTAAACATGATTACTAATACGACGGGGTATTAAATGAAAACCTAAGAAATACAATTACATTTGGGCACGGAACTTCGTGCTGAAATTTTCTCTCCCTCAGATGATTTCTATCCATCAATCGATTATCTTACATCTTATACAAAATATTTAAAATCTAATACATCTACTACACATAAAATACACAAATACATAAATCTACCTTATATTTAAGTCTTACATCTACTACCGGTTTTTTGCTTGATTTCTTCACTCGTTTTACGGAGTTATACTCATGAGTAGGTTACTAATAATAATAACGTATTGTAATAACAATCGAATTACTTTTAGTTTACTGCGCTAGAGGTTTGTTGTTCGTCAGCTGACTTCTCATTCTTTATTTCATTCTCGCAGGACATTAGCTAAGGTTGATCAGGCCTCGCTAGTATTCGTACGAGGTGTTTGAGTTTATACTCAATTACGATATAGGATGTTGCAAAATCTTATTATATTCCTGTATAAGTACATACAACATATTTTACTCTTAATGCTCAAGTAGTATTCTTGGTTTACTATCTTTCTCTTAGTCGTGCTTCTTTATTGTTACACGAAAACAATTTTTTTATTTGAGACACATGGCTTCTGCGAACGTAATTGTCTGTATTGGGTTCATAGGCGCTACTGTAACGGGGGTGATGAACTTGTGAATGTTGTAGGGGCCACACCATCGGTATGATAGTTTGGAAGTGGTCCTATCAACGGCTTTACTCGTAGGGTGTTTTATACATCACTAAATCACCTACTTTGTACTTTATTTTCCTATTATTCTGCTCATGATATTTCCGCGATTTTTGTAAATACGCTCTCAAATTCGCGCGAGCTTCGTTCCATATTTTCCTTATGTTATTCCCATTTATTTCGCGGGGCAATAACTCATGAATTTTCCACTTTGTGGTTAACGGGTGGTTCGGTTTATACTTGTACAGTAAATCAAATGGAGTTGATTTATGTCCTTCATGATACGCTGAGTTGAAGGCAAATTGTATCCATGACAGATTTTGATCCCACGCTGTCTGGTCTTTAGCGTGATAAGATATTAAGGCTGATTTTAGGTTTCGCAAGTATCTCTCTGCTAGGTTTCCTTGCGGTCGGTACTCTGTCACTGTAATATGATTTATTCCTAATTTAAAACACATGTCGTTAAATTCTTTCGATTTAAACTGAGGTCCATTGTCAGATACTAGGTGTACTGGAGTACCATAATCTTTAAATAGTCTGTCTTGTAGAATCTGTATTGTCGTAGATGCTAAGGCACGTCTCATAGGATACATCCATACGAATTTAGTGAAGGAGTCCACGCAAATTAATAGCATAGTATTTCCGGACTTAGAACGGGGATAAGGGCCAGAATAGTCTATGTATATCTTTGAGAAGAGTGTTGTGGGGACTTCTGAGATTAATTTTCCGACTTGACTGATTCGTGCTGGCTTGCTCAGGGCACAGATTTCGCATTGTTTCACGAACTTTGTTATTTCACTGTTCATGTTTTCCCAATGGTATTCCTTGCGAATACGATGTATAGTTTTCCTAATTCCCATATGAGCTCCAATGGTTGATGAGTGGTAGTATTCCATTAGCATAGGTTTAATTATTTCCGGGGCGATTATTCTCAGTGATTTTCCGTTAGCCTTTTTAAAACAAAGTACTCGTTTACTCAAGGTATATTTGTCAGAATAATTTTCTTTATCTATTTGTTCTATTATTTTACACAATTTCGGATCTTGTTGTTGGTGATATGCTATATCCTTAAATGCAAGGGGGAAGTTAGTAATTAGCGTATTAACGGTAGTGGTTTCAACATTGTCTTCGCCAGGTCTGGTATGGGGTAGTCGGAACATGCGGGATAGTGTATCGGCTACTACATTTTGAGTACCACGAATATGTTGTACTTTGAACTTGTAGCAATTTAATCTTAACACCCATCTTCCGATACGACCTAACTGTTTTGGATGGTTCAATAACCATGACAAAGCTTGATTGTCGGTTTCTAGTAGACATTCCTTGTGTTGCAAAAATGGTTTGAATTTTTCGAAGGCGAATACTACAGCTAAACATTCAAGTTCATAGGCTGAGAACTTCCTTTCTTGCTCCGTCAATGTACGTGAAGCATAGCTGATCGAGAGTCTTGTATTATTGATTTCTTGGTATATTACGGCTCCTAATGCTACACTAGAACTGTCGGTCTGTACGACAAATGGTTTACTGAAATCTGCTAACTGCAATACCGGTGGGGATATTATGCTTTCTTAGTGTTTCAAAAGCAGCTTGATGTCGAGTAGTCCACTCGAATTTCGCTCCTTTCTTTCTTAATGCATTTAATGGGGCTGCTATATCCGCTAGGTGGGGTATGTACTTGTGAAAGTAATTGATCATACCTAAAAATCGAGCTATACCTTTGGTGTCTCTAGGTGGTAAACATTCTCGGATTGCGCGCGTACGTTCGTGATCGATGCTAACCTTACCTTCGGCCGATACTATATGACCTAAGAAAGGGAATTGTTTCACTGCGAAATTAACTTTACTAGGGTTTACCGTTAGTCCAGCTTTCTTTAACCTCGATAATACTTCACGCAAGTGATCAATATGTTGATCCATCGATTCACTATATACTACTATGTCGTCAAGATAGTGATATACGAATTTAAATTTAACGTCATGAAATATTTTTTCTAACAGTCTGCTACATACTGAACTTCCTTGTGATATACCGAATGGTACTCTAGTAAATTGATATAGATTAAATGGGACAGCAAACGCAGTTAGATATTTTGATTCCTCAGCTAGTGGCATTTGGTGGAATGCCTGGTTGAGATCCATTATGGTGAAGATTTTCGCTTTGGTAAAACAGTGGAACGCGCTATGAATGTCGGGCAGGGGAATCGATTCAAATTCTATATTCTTATTTAGCTGTCTATAATCCACGACTAGTCTATGTTTGTCAGTTCCTTTTGGTACTAGGAATGCAGGTGATGAGTATGGAGAAGTTGACGGTTCTATGACGTGTTGCTCTAGGAGTTTGTTGATTTGGTTTCTCATTATTTCCATCTTGGGCGGTGATAATTTGTATGGGTGGAGACGTATTACCTTGTTGTCACTTAGATTTATTTTGTATTCGATTAAGTGGGTTAATCCTAACTTGGGTGTGAGTACAGTAGAAAATTCCCTTATTAACTTTTGAATTCTTTGTCGCTCATTTCCTTTTAAATGACTCAAACTAGATTCATGATGCTCTAACTGAATAGTTGATGTTTCACAATTCGCGTTGTTACTTAGCTTGGAGTCGAACTGGAAGAAATATTGTTTTGCGTATATGTCAAGGATTAAGCCAGTTTTACTTATAAAGTCAGCGCCTAGTATTAAGTTTTGTCCTAACACTTCAGCTACGAGTAGGGGAACATACCAAGTAAAATTCTTTATTTTTAATTTCACCGTAATACTGCGCGATATATTTAGGTTTTGCTTATTTGCGGTGGCACACTTTACGTTCACGTTTTGGCTACGTTTAATAAGATTATGATTAGCTAATACGCTGGCTAGCTGTTGACTGATTATACTGTGTAGATCCTGAATCGATTAAACCAAGGATATTCGTTGCTCCAAGGTCTATCTGTATGTAGGGTATTGGCATATACTTGTTTTGCATGCACCAATAGAGTTGCACTTTTCAATAAACCTTGTTAAGTAAGGGTATATACGTTTATTTCTATTTATTTTTACTTTAGAATTATTAGTGTTTATACCTTTCCTTCTGATGCTGCGGAAGACGTAGGATTTTTGTTCTTCCCGCTTCACGTTTTTTGACTGGTCGGTTTTCTGTTGGTACCGCTTTTGTTTACAATTCTTGCTAATGTGGCCGGACTTTCCACAGTTATAACATCTTTCCTCATTTACATTGCTTGCATGTTGTCGGGGTTTTTGTAGAGAGTTTGAAGTATTGGGGTAGCTTTGGGTTTTTGATGTTCTTACGAATAGCTTATCGCGGTAGGTTCGAGTATCAGTCCCAATGGGTAGAGGTAGGAATGAATCTCTGCGTTGAGTCTGGGACATAAAAACGCGTCTGTTTTGGTCAGAATACCAGACGTTGGACGAATGTATACAACACAGTTCTAGTTCTGTGAAAGTGGTCGGTCTCTTCATGAATGCTAGGCGAGATCGCTCCTCGGGAGATAGTCCTACTAAGATAGTGTCTACTAGCTGTTGTTCACTCCATTTAACTTGTAGCAATAAGGCCGATTCCCTTTTTTCAGATATATAATGAGCTAATCTCTCGTATGCTCCTTGTACACGCAGTACTAGGTTCCGCTTCAATTCTTCGTAGATACCGGTGGGAATGAAGTGTCTTATCAGGGTGGTATGTAGTTCTTCTACAGGGTGATTATACCTTAGAGATTCTAACACACGATCTTTTAAAGGAGATCTACATTTAGGTAGAATTACTTGTAAAATTTGGTCATCTCTTAATTGTCGCAGAGCCTTTATTTGTAAAAGGTGCTTGATAAAATCTAGGAGTTTTGTAATATTCAGCCAATCAGTGGTTGGTATCTCAGATAAAATACGTTCTACGGGGTGAGTTATTTTTCCATAAAGCTCGGTAGTTAGATTTAATTGAATCGTCATTCTAAGTTTTTCCGCAGATTGATTCGTCGGAAAGTGAGGAGGTAAATCGTAGGTACTAGTCATATTCTCTAGTTCATTTGGAAGTAACGTGACGTTTACGGGTTGGATATTTACTTGTCTTTCGGTTAACCGTTCCTTAACGGGATCTATATTATATTCCTGAAATTTTACAGCACCGGTTTGCTGTTCTTGAGTAGGAGATAGGGTAGGGGAAATATTTAGTTTCGTCATTGCTTCTTCGATCTCTTCTAATCTAAACGATTCGGACCGTCGACGTAATTCGCGCATTATCTCGGGTAATTGTTGTAATGTTTCTTCCGCGAATTTTTGCGCGTCCGGTGGAGTAACTTTATCACCGGGCCAATTCAACAAATTGGTGATGCGGCGGGTCAGATGTTCGATTCTTTGAGTGGTTCGTAAAATTACTGCGGGGAATTTTTCATCTCGCAGGGTTTGTGCGATGGAGGTAAGTTCCGTATATTTGTGATAGCATGTTTCCTTTTCACTTTCGAAGTCTAATACACTTAAACGATTTAACAGTGAGGGTTTCTCTGGTCTATTTTCACGTAATGTTTTGCGCAGTTCGGCGACCGTTACATTTGCGTATGGGAGACCGCGTAACAAGGCTTCATAGCTTAATTCGTCCTTCAACAACAAGTCAGGGTTAAATTGAGCCATTGTAGTGGTAATAATGACTTTTAAATAAACTAAGTATTACGTACGACAAATATTATGTCATCTATTTTAAACACTTATAAAATTTGAATTCACTTAAACACACATATATATTGTAACAAATATTTCTATGGTGTGTTTAATTATATTCGAGGATGTTTGAAAGCCCCACTGTTGGGTTCGCCAATTTGAAACAAAACTGATTATGATGTTAATAGAAGATGATGATGCCCCACTGTTGTGAGCGCCAATTTGTAACAACTAATTAAAATGTTTTATTTACTTATATGAGACTCCCGTGTATCCACGTTAAGCCCACGTTGAAGGTGGCAATTTGTAACAAATAGCTTTTTTGTTACTTGGGTTTAATCAAGCTCCACGTTGGTATGCGCCAATTTGTAACAAATATTATTTTGTTACTGGGATTTTTAATCAATCTGTTATTTATAAATATTATTTGTGTAGTCTTATAGGTGACCTCCTGTAATTCAAATTTAATAGGCAAATATATTTGTGATTATGTTATTTTAACTTTTAATTGTACTATAATACAGGTTTACCTAATTATTCAATAGTTACTCAATATTAACGATATACGTCATGTATTGACTAAATGTATTAAGAATTCTTGTCAACCCTAGTCCCTCTGTATTGTGTAACTCAATTCAAAATTGGTACAGGAAACACGCTAGTTCGGCAATCTCACGTTCCACCAGCTGTTGACAATTAGCGCTGTTACTCGTAGTCGACTCGCGTCTAGGTTAACTGTTTTACCGGATTTTATTCACCCTTTTACCTGTAAATTACTCCACCCACAACATATAATACCTATTCTACAATAACATAAAACATTATCATTTACCAGAAAGATTATTTATTGGTTTTGTACTTTATTTCAAACTAACAGTCCTCTTCAAGATGATAACATCATTATATCGATTATACAATGGTAGATCGATCGTCAGTTGACCAAGTTCCTTTTGATTTATACAAATTAAATATAATATTAAATATCTCTTATCCCAGGGTATGTGTGATTCTTTTAACCATTAGTAAGGCCAGGTAATGCAAAATTAAGGTTACTTTAGTATTACAGAATGTTATTAATTTTAAATATATTGAAATTAAAAATAAGCTGGTTTTACCGTGTTGATGAATCTCAAAGTGGCAGTGTACATCAGCAAACAGTTGAAAATTGACAAATTAGATTATCTTCCTCCAGAAAAAGTGTTCCGATCCTTAATAAAATTGACGGTGGGATGTACTGGAAAGCCCCAGGAACTCTTCTGGCCTTCGTTCTTCTATTACGATCCTAGTGGTTGTCCGCCCAGGTGGAATTGAAGTCGTATTATAGCTTCTTCTTGAAAGTGAAGGTTATTTCTTCAAAAACGAAGTCTTCGTATATTTCTTCTATAATTCCGTTAGTTTAGGCCTTTGCTTCCCTCAAGTAGTCTTCTGATTACATGGGAAATCGGGTTTCATGCTAAATCCAGCGGAATTATCTTGGTGAGTGAAGTAAGGAATTCTCGACCCTTTTAGAGGTATTTGGTTATAATTTGGAAGTCTAATTTGTTTTATTATTCATCAGTGGTGTTATAGAATTAGTTTTCAATTTGGATTTATTAATTTAGATTCATTTTTTTTCAAATTTTATCATTCTTTTTTAAAAGTGTCTCCTCATCTGAACTCAATAGCATATAACAATCGAAACGAATGAATGAAAATCAACATTTTATACATTTTAGTTGCCCTAACAACCACTATTTTCTGTCATTGGATGAAATTTGATATCCTAGAGCCAGAATTATACAATATTACTACTCTTTTTTAATAAAATACTCCATGCTTGGAATTATACCAAATTACCTAAAACTCTCACCCAACCTACCTTATTATACCGTATATAATTTATTACAGTTTCATTGGACTGGACTTATTAAAAAGGTATTAATTTCCTTTTACAAATATTAAATTTAGGCCTATAGGTTTTCTTACAACTGTTATAATATTGTTTGGTTTTTAACTTAATTTTCTTTACCTGACCTACTGTACAAATAGTTACTGGTTCATGGTTATTTACATTAATTTTAATTTCCTGGTTTTACTTTATTATTTTAATTAATTCGTCCTGGAACCTTTTATTATTTTACAACATAATTATCAGAACTACTTGTCAACCTTTAAACACTTATTGCCATCCTGGCCAAGTTTACAAACATTAATTCAAAACAACTTCATTAATCAATTTTAGTCAATACATTTAACATAAGATAATACCTAACACAGGTATTTATACTTAATTGTCTAAAGACAATTTTAACATAAATAAAAGGAGTACCACTGACTCAGTACTTCTATAACACAACAGTTCACTCTTACCATACACAAAACATGAAATAACTATCCTGTAAACACTACCATGCTACAGTATAAAAACAAGTACAATATGTAACACATTAATCATTGATTGGAATAGTATTTTATACTCCCTATTATTTATTACATCTTGAAATTTATATACATCTGAGATGTATTAATTACTAAGTAACCTTAATATCGGGGTATGGTTCTAGACCATAGTTAATTCATTTTTTTATGTAACGTTGGGGACCTCAATTCTGTTACGTTACAATATATATCTATTACTACACATAGAATCTTATACTAATTAATCAAATTAAAATTATCAAATCAATTCAGTTTTCTGTACTCATAGCAATTATCAGTCAAGACAAAATGATAATATTATTTTATAGTGGAGAGAAATTTCACACAAGAAGAGTTCACTGCTTTTATACTAGCACAATGGATCAGCTGTTTGGGGAGTCTTATTGTTTACGTAGGGGTGGTTTAACAAAGGAGGGTGATTCGGACAATCTCAAACACGATTATTTCCTGTTCTGGACTGTCTGTTATGTCCGCGAGGGAATGTTTGTATGGGATTCCCTATACGTACAAGGGGGAGAGCGTACATTTCTCGACACGTATTTAACATCAAATAGCCTGTAAATACCGACAGGTTTAAAATGGAATAGTTTAACCAGCAAGGACTTGTTTATTACGGCAATATCCTAATACTAATATTATTATTTCTTAATTAAAACCTTATTTATTTATTTGTTCACATTTTCAGAGTGAATAAATTTACAAAACAGCAGAGTGGCGCATCTCATGTGTCACTCTGTACACGATTAATTTTTTTTTTTACAAATCAGAGTGGCGCATCTTATTACGTCTCTCCTGCAAAGACATTATAACATCGGGAACCAGTTCAATTGTTCGCTGTTAATTAAACTAGCTGCCGTAGTTAGTAAAATTTACTTACCAACAAATTATGACAATGTATATATCAGGAATTAGTCAAGGATTACATAAATTTATTCACTCTCTGGGTATTAGCGAAAAATCTCTTTATTCTTGTATTTTAACTAAGTATAAAAGTAATGGTCATCCTTTAAATTTTTTACTTACTTTACTTTTAAAAGAAAAATTCTCATAAATTCTGCATTAAATATTCTTTAAAATTTTTATTCTTACTCTTTTTTATCTCAAAATCATTCAGCTATGTATTATTTCAAGTACCACGGATCCGGGTCTTAACTTTGCAATATTCTAATATATCACAACATCATCCAAACTATTTGAAGAATAGTCCGATGTAATTTTCAGAATTACTTTACCTTTAAACATGATTACTATATCATTACAGAAATTACAAACATTTATACGCTAATCTTTAAGTTATCTAAAAGTCTTTACAAGAAACTTTACTGTTCCTTTTGTTTCGGTTTAAAAAAAAAACAAGTTATGCACAAATGTATGATTTAATATCACCTGAATAGTACGTGAGTTTGCTGTGGGTGTTCGTGATGGTCTTCTTCAGTAGGTCTTCTTGGGTGTAGTTCATTGTTCCTGTGGATCCTCCATGTAGTTGATTGTTTCCGAATTGTAGTCTAGTTCATGACGATTGGATTCTGCTACTTGAAGTTCATACGGTTGTTGTTGTAACTTTCTTCTTCTGGAGTTGGTTGTTCACATTTTACATTTTTAATTGTTCTTATTTTAGCAGCACTGATGTTTACTTTAATATGGTAAGGAACATCTCTTACCACTTACTGTTTGTAAAGAGATGTGTCGGCTAAGTTTTTTTTTGTATATATATATATTACGAATATTTGCTCCTCGCACTACATTACTAGTTTTTTAGTTTTTTTTTAAACGCTACATTGGATTAAATCAATTATAACAACTAACGTCTGGTTGTATCGTTGTTTAGCGGTATACACCTAAGTGTAACTTTACAACATATTTTTGACCTGCTTACATTTCGAAGTTTCTCCGGCGACTGGGGGTTGTTTAGCGGTCGGGAGTCTGTAAGCTGGCGCGGTTTACGCGCTGAGAAAAGTAGTTCGTTCCTTTAGTATTAATAATTGTTCATTAATTAACTAGTAATAAATTATGCTACCTTTTTGTTATGAATTAGATATTTCCTTTATTATTAATACGTCTTTTATTTAGTTAAAAGAATTATTATTTTTCGTTTAATAACATCGTACTTTGCGTGTTCGTACTGGACAATTTGCACGTTGATACAGGAATCTAGGTACAGATAAGGGGTGGATAATACTCTCACTTGTAATAAGAACAAAAAATTTAATTTGTGCTATTTAAATAATTTTTAAATCGTCACAATATCTTCAGGAGATTGTCCTCAAGGTTTAGCAGACAGACGTCCGGGAAAACTACATCAAGCAAGGTGGTTGACCCTTGCAAATAGAACATTGCGTCTTTATGTATCAACCAGTAAGCCATCCGACAATCTTGTGCGCCTAGTTGTCTACATCATGAAAGTCTACGCATTCATTTGGTTTTCAATTAAGATCGAACCATCTATCGTGGAAGGACCACGCCATCTATGGAAGTTGATGTCGTCTTCTCGCTGTCTGGACGAAGTTACTAAAAAGATTATTGACCCCGTCATCAAGAGAAATGCCTGGTTTAGCCATCCCGAGAATCTGCTCTTGTCAATGATTCCGGATCCTGATGCTGACAAAAGGCAATTAGGTTGGAGAAGAATACTCAAAAGCTAGAACAACATTACGTCGAACCAATGCTGTTCGAGAATTTTCTGTTCCTCTGGAAATTCGACTTGACGCCCCATCATATGTAGAAGTCATCGATTGGTCAAACTGTAAATTAACGGAGCCACCACTGACAAAGCATATCAGCACTGAAGTTCTGCCTTTGCAAATGAGGACCTAAAAGACTTTCCTTGTCACACACAAAGTGTTGAACGAATGGTCAAACTCGTCACTGAGGCTGCATCGGCTGTTTGCGGACCTGAAGAACGGCACAAATTCGTCTTTGCTACTCTGAAGTCACGGAAGCAAATGCCGAAATTTGACACCAAGTCTTCCTACAAGACAAGTAACTAAACAAAAAACCCCCGCTTCGGGACTCGACCTGCAGCCACCTCCACGTGGTGAGTCCTGGATTATTTCCAAAACTTGTTCTCAGCAAGTGGAAATAAACGAGGAGCTGCAGAATTCCTTTTAGTCGCATACTAAAACCTTTTTGTTTTAATAAAAGCGATAAAGTAATTATAACGCTCATATTTTGTAACGTTTGTCAGGCAGGAAAATCATTGCTTTTTTACGAAATATTCACTAGGTTTTTAGGCTTGTGGTGCACAGAGAGCCCTAATAAAAATGTTTTATGTATTTATTAGCTTTTCCCTTGCTATTTCAATGACTTCAACCACCAAAAAATATAAAAAATATCAAAAATGGTTTTTTGAAGATATCAATAAAAAAGTGATTTTTTGGTGATTTTTCTAATATTTGACCTCTACTCGGCAGCAGAAGGAGTTGTCTGATCGAGCTGGGATTTTTTATACGTTTTATTAATGCCATTTGGCCAAAAATCCGCACTCGCCGTAACCGGATTTCGAAAAAAAAATTTTTTTTCGATACACCCTACTACTTAGGTTAATATGTGGATTTTTTACTCTTTTTTTAAAGGTGTTGTATAATTGACCATAAAATAAAAACCAGGCAAACAAATGCTTATATATTTCTTATTATTGTTGTCACGGTAATAAAGAAATCACTGTTAAAATTTTATAAAGATATTGTTATGGGTTTCTGAGAAAAGTGTACCAGAAAATGGCAAATTTAACATGGGCGAGATAGGCAGTACCTGGTCCCCTTAATAACTCAGATGTGATCAAACACCTGGAAGTAGCATGCGTGCACTGATTATTCACATGTGTTTATACATTTGGAAGTACCACAGATGCACTAATCACTCAAATGTGTTCAAACACTTAGAAGTAGCATGCGTGTGTATACATGTGGAAGTAGCACAGGTGCAATAATCAGTGACGCAGTGAGCGTAGGGAGGGTTACCCCCCAGAAAAAAAATTTATTTTTTTATGTTGAAAAGGCCATATAATAAAGAAGTTTTAAAACAGTTTAAGAAATTCTCATCGAAACATGCTGACAGTGGGCTGAGGGGTGTTAATCCTCAATTCCATGAAGTAAACTGCGACTCTCTGCAAATCCACTCGGTGAGTGTTTGCCGCCATTACTATGGCAGGCAACACCGCTATGTGTAGAATGATGCGCGTTTTACTCGCCGTTCACTCGCAGTGGTTCAACCGCTTAACGTATAGAATGCGCAATTTTTATTGTTTGTAGCAGGCAAACCGCGGCGGTACACCCGCTCGTGTAGAATAAGCCTTTCTCGTTTTTAATTGGAGGGAAAATACATGACTTGTCGGGAATGTCCGGAAGCGATCGTCTGACTTCGGCCGCGAGGCGCGCGTATGTGGTGGGGTTTGGGTCCGTCTATAAACGTTTGCCTTACTCGCTCGTCGCTACTTCTGGCAGTTTCTCGTCTTCTCGGGAGTGAAGAGAATAAGTTTTTCTTTTTGTTTCATAGTTTGTTCCTGCACTCTTTATTGATGGATATTCGGAGGTTCTTCAGCCAGCATTCTGATGCATCAACAACAAGTTTAACTCCAGGTAATTTTGATTGTTCATGACATATATACAGTTTAACTAACTAAAATAGTGAGCACTGTCATATTGTCAAATACTTATTTATTTCACAGATTATTGTATTATAGTCCTACTTGGTAAACGCAATATGCACAAGAGTTTGATTTTTGCAATGTAGCACACTTACACTGACTACCACTCAGTCACAGCATTGAAATATAATTTTTCAACGTTCAGCGAGTTTGAGGTTACGATTTACCATTGAGCAGTAACCGAAAAATCGTGTCAGACAGTGCTGCCACCTCATTAAAAATCGTTTCCCTAATATTGATAGAAATATTACGCTAGTCTATATTTTGTTCTAGTCTCCTGGACTGGTTATATATAACAAATCTGTAGATGGGGTAATTTCTTTCTGTACATTGAAAATGTAAGCGAAACCCCACTTTTACAGTACTTCACAAACAATAGACTGAATGTTTTTAATTCCATTTGAACGAAAACAATCATAACTTTGTAAAAATAAACTTGGCGTAAAATATAGTTTTTACTCCTCTTTCATTTGTAATTCGTGGTCCACCAACATACGAGCACAATAATTCCACTTTATAATATTACTATAGCCCAGCACGTGAACGAAGTCGAGAGCAACGAACGGCTAGTTGTTCTATGATAACACTAAAATCGGTCAAATCTAAGTCAAACATTGTTAAACTATTAAATGTGTATTGAACATTTTAAGTTTTGGAGTTTTTTTCTAGATGGTGATGAAGGCAAAAGAAGAGAAGGATTGAGTTCGACCACGTCGATAAGCAAGAAACCAAGGCTCAAGGAAGACGAATCTTCATCAGCTTTGCTGCAACCCAACTCTTCAACAGTGTTTGATTCTGATATTGACCTATTGTAACCCCTCTTTCAATTTTTTTTTTTTTGACTTTACAAACTTTTTTTTTTTTTTTTTTTTTTTTTGAAAGAGGGGCCACTAGTTATTTAAAACTAGGCCTAGGGCCTAGAGAAGCCAAAAATGCGCTGGGTCCAGTGGGACGGGACTTGCAATTAAACTCGATGGTTAAACAACAATAACCAATTTTATTAGAAATTTCAAGTCTTGACATTCAATCTTGATACAAAATGTAATTTTTGTTTAATTTCCATCATACAATTTTAAGTTGAATTTACAACTTTAATTTCTGTCCGATACTAATGCAAGGTATAAGGTTTGGATCTTGATAATCTTTTTCACGATATAAAATATAAACTTCAAAGTGTAATACATTTTCCCAAATTCGCAATTAAAAAAAAATCAACATCATAAGTGAGTACCCATCTCACCATTCTGAAAGCTTCATTTTATCTAAAGTGTGGATAAATGCATAGTTTCATGAATACTCCTCACCTTGTAATTATAAACAATCATATTATTTCCATAACGCTTAATCTTATACATAGGGCGAATGAAATATGTAATTATATAGATTATCCTTAAAACTACTCAACATTACGACATCTAATCACACATAAAAAATACATATACACAAAACACATCACAGTTATAGCACAGCATAACGGAATACAGCTGGTTAATTTCGACAGGCAGCCTGTACCTTCCCATTGCACCCATACCTGAATGGGAGACCATTCTGAAATAATAATGGGAGTGATAAGATTTCTAAATCGTGTTATATGTTTCATACTTTCATAAAATTACAAAATACATCTACTTAAAGGAGCAAATAACTGGATATACATATTGTAATATTACGAGATTATTACAATGTAAGAATGTGTGTAGTAACGTAGCTAAGTCTTCTAGTCTTCGTTATGCTCTCACTGTTGGTCTTCACTTTTGTAATAAAACCATAATATAATCGTAATTGTAGTAGTGTTCTGGTATAATATTACCCAGAATAATTTTTATGGTGTGTATGTGTAGTAGTGACGTTCCGCTCTGGGAAACGTCAACCCTGGGTACTGGTAAAAAGTGGGAAAGTCTTGCCACCGTAGGACCAATACCGAGACACCTGGACAGAGCTGAGGCCGTCGCCCGTTTCCGCCTTACTACCGGACATGACTACTTGCAAGCTCATCTACACCGCATCGGCCTAGCTGAGAACGAAACCTGTCCGCTTTGCAACTCCGGAAGAATGGACGGAGAACACTTACGGGACTGCCAAGCACTCACATACCCGACCGACGACATAACCAATCGCTACTGGGCGGCTCGACGTCGAATGGTTGAGGAACCACGTACGGGCGTTGGCTAAAGTAAAGTAAAGTAAAGTAAAGGGAAACGTCGATTTGGTAATGTTCCTGGTCTTTGTTGTTATCAAATAAATTCTATGTATATTGCTTTGGCAGCAATTTGAAATAAAATATAAATTTAAAATTTATATTTATAAAAAAAAATAAATTCTGAAAAAATGTTTTCGGTGTATTTATGTTCTTAAAATGTAGGAATAAATCGAGGTTGTTGATTGTAATAATAATTATGATGGTATTGTGTTTATTCTGGTAATAAACTTCCGTTCTGTAAATTTGTTAACAAGATAATACAGTTAACTCCAAGTTTAGATGAAAACGGCTCTCTTCTTCTTATTCTTGAAAGGTGGTAGGTTCACCTATACTGCCTTTAAACGTTATCAAGTTTTCTTGATTAATTAACTGTTATGTCCTTTTATAAGAGAAATCAACTTCAATTTACCAAAAAACAAACGTTTATTAAACAAAATAATAAATTTGGTTGATTAAATATCGATGTTACAATACCGTATCGACTCGCTCAGGGCCGGTCGATATAAGAATTTTACATTTGTATTATAATAATAGGTTCTTTAAACGGTTATTAATATAAAAAGCCAGAGAAGGTCAGGGGCATGAAAGTATAACACTTACAATTCTAAAAATGTCTTAAATTTAAACAATACAATGGTAGCTATTAATAATAAAAGTTTATATATATAATTTTATTCAAACCCAAAGTGCAGCCCACAGTCGTGTCTTATTGCGGTGATGATATTGGATCAAAATGGCCGCCTGACGCATGCGCGTTGATAGCTTCTAATGTTGACGAAGTACTTGTTGGAATAAATATGTCCTTTCTTCGGTTAAATGTTCTTCGCAATTGTATATGATCTTCTGGGGTATAGTTTATTGTCACTGGTGTATGATGGGATAGTTCACTTGGTGTAAAAATGTTGTTCAATGGGTATATCTACTGGTGTTTGTGTGTCAGTTTAACCTCGAATTTTCACTTGGTATTTGGTGCGATTTCAGTGTTATTTCATTTAATTAGTTATATGTGATTCCGTTTATTGGTGTTATGTAGTTCATAGGTCAACTTCACCACTTCACAATAATTAAAATAGTTAAAAAATTTAATTTTACACAAAATGATTCCGAACTCTGTTATAACGTAACAGCCATTAAAGGTTGGTTCTATCAAATATTCACATTAAGTGCTCTCTTCAAGGTTTAATAATGAACTGTCTGGATTTCCTTCGTCTCATGAAAATCTTAGCCTATATAATATATCTCATACATTGTTTCAAATCATCTTAACTTCCGACACATTTTAAAATCGTACATTATGCTCAGAAAATAATTTCGTTATTAGTTAACTGTTTGAAATATTAAATACATATTCGTTTTCACTATTCTATTCTATTTATTTTGATAGTAATTAAGTTAGTGTTACAAAGTTTTATCTGAAAATTATATTTCTTATATTTCTTGGGAGGTACGCCTAAAATTATATTTCCTGTCTTCTAAGTAAATAATAGCCATTTTCCCTAATATAATTATTATTCTATTAAATCTGAAATTTGTATAATTGTCAATTCTCACTTATTTTATTGCAATTTAGTTTATTATTAATGGTTTTTAAATACAATTCATTTGTATATGACTCCCCCTATGATAATGTCAGTGAATCTATTTCAGTTCTAATGGTATTTTATTAGACAAATAAATAATTTTACTCATATAATGACCATATCTTTAGAAAGCCTTATTTACATAGTATTTAATATGCTGAGTTTATTTTGCATAAATATTGTCAGTTTAACTGGCTTATAAGACTAGGTTTATTAATTATTCTGCAGTTTAAATTCATTATATGGCCTGGATTTGATGTGTGGCTAATTGCAAAATTTTTTACTAATGTAGTTATTTTATATCCTTCTCTGACTTCTAATTCTTATATAGTTGATTAAAAATTAATTCCTTGACTGGTATAACAGTAATTATTGATTATATAACTAACATATAACACCGCTCTATATCAAAACTGGTGTCCTGAATAACATTGTTTTGTATATCACCTAATAACATAAATAAAAATATTCTATAACATCTGAATGATAGATATCTTTAGACAGGGCATTCCTAAATTAAAATGAACAATAAAATAACAAATTATAACACTAATATTTCTTATGAATAATCCTTACTTATCTAATTATTATATGTAATAGGAACCTAACATCCTGGTTACATATAATGGTTAACATCTTTTACTACTTCAACATTAACAGTTGGTTCTGTAATTCCCCATTTTACAGGATTTATGCCCCCTCTTAAAGTATAACTCTGGCTATCTAAGTCATATTCCATTCGATGGAATGTTCATACAGCTTTAGTAGCTTTCTATTAGTAATATTACTATTTCATTATCAAAGTAGACACTGTTCACAAAACTTAAAGTTTATTACTTTGTACTGTAACTCATGCACCTTTTTAAAGTTTATTAGTTATAATTTGATCACTTACTCTTGTTCATGGTGAATTATTAATATATTTACTAGTCTTTTTCTAGTTTTTAACATGAAATATTCAACCATGGGGGGAACTGTGAAGATTGGTTTATACAAACTAAACAATAACTTTTTGAATGCACTAATATTTAATACTACTAACATTTTTAGTTTTTTGTCAGTTTTACAGCGATATGGTTTTTTGGGGTGTTATACTTTCTCTTTGGACATTCATTGATTTTGGGGTTTTTGGGGTTCTTTCCCTATGGGGTTTTTGTTTTATATGGGTCGTCTCACTTCTTTCTTCTTTAGTTTTGGTTATTCTTTCTTCTTTGAGTTTGGTTATTCTTCTTTCTTCCTTCTTCAGTAGTTTTAGTTTTGATTATTCTTCTTTCTTCAGTAGTTTTGGTTATTCTTCTTTCTTCCTTCTTCAGTAGATTTAGTTTTGGATTATTCTTCTTTCTTCTTTGAGTTTGGTTATTCTTCTTTCTTCTTTGTTCAGTAGTTTGGTTATTCTTCTTTCTTCTGTAGTTTTAATTAGTCTTCTTTCTTCTTTCTTCAGTAGTAGTAGTTTTGGGTTATTCTTCTTTGTTCAATAATTTTAATTATTCTTCTTTCTTCAGTGGTTTTAGTTTTGATTATTCTTCTTTCTTCAGTGGTGTTGGTTAGTCTTCTTTCTTCTCTAGTTTTAATTATTCTTCTTTCTTCTTTGAGTTTGGTTATTCTTCTTTCTTCTTTGTTCAATAATTTTAATTATTCTTCTTTCTTCAGTAGTTTTAATTATTCTTCTCTCTTCAGTAGCTTTGATTATTCTTCTTTCTTCAGTAGTTTTGGTTGTTCTTCTTTCTTCTTTGTTCAATAATTTTAATTATTCTTCTTTCTTCTTTCTTCAGTATTTTTAATTATTCTTCTTTCTTCTGTCTTCAGTAGTTTTAATTATTCTTCTTTCTTCTTTCTTCAGTAGCAGTAGTTTTGGGTTATTCTTCTTTCTTCAGTAGTTTTTCGCTGAGTATGCCTTGGTTTCTTCTGGTCTGGTTTCTTTGACGGGGTATATTAATTGCCTGCTTCTATCTTACCTGGGTAATTTTGTTATTAACATTTTTAGTCTTCTGGGTTTTTATTTTTGTATTATATTATATTATTTGCAGAATTTTTCTTTATTTAACCTTTCTTGTGAATATATTAGTAAATAGTGCATTTTAATTGATTCTCCTCTGGATATTCCATATATTAGAGCTTTATCAACGATCATTGAGTAATGTATTTGTGTGGATTATCTGTCACGCTACAATATGTATACATGCTGGTATATGGCTTTACAACCTGAATTGGCCTGACCGAGTAGACACGCCCGGCCTGATCGAACAATTAACAACACGCCCAGAACCTGCATAAAACTGCCCCTGCCGCAGGTACATGAATCAATTAAAGAAATCAAAATGCCTTAAGATCACCCGCTCCCTTATTAAAGAACGTAATTTAGTGTAGAATAAAGAGAACTAGACACCGATACAAGAAATAATTCAGAATGGTCACAACTTTTGCAACCTCAAATTTTGCTACCCCAAAATTATTAAAAAATTTACTTGAACGCCGGTCACGTCCCTTCGGCAAGGCCTACATAAGATTGGGACGTAATTACATCAAGAAATTATTCCAGTAAAGTTCATCACCCCGCCCAATTATGTCTAGTTAGCCGCGGCACCATAACGTAGAGCTCGTTAACGGCAAAATGTCGCACACAGGAGGTTTGCTACAGAGGCCAAATGTGTATAAAAGATTAAATTTCACCTTATAGTCCAGATATGTCTTATGAGGGGCATTTTCGGCATGACGTGAGACGCTCTTCCAGCCGAACCCGCATCGAGTCTGTGATTGTTGCTCGTGGCCGCTGTACTGCCAATTGCTGGAATGGGTTGGATCTCCCGGCGGTGCGAAAACCCGAGGATCACAGTAAAATCTACTCAATCATAGTAGATAGTTTTGTACAATCAAGCAACAAGGTCGGCTGGCAAGAAACGTCTGATCCAAACGAATCAGCTGTCCTGTCGAAACTGAAACGCAGCTACAAATTACAAGCTGGAAACCGCGACTCCGCTCCCCTCCACCAGAGAGCAGCATTAAGCAGGCCCGTTCAAATCACGGCTGCAATATCGCCCGCATGCGCGCACTTACCAAATAACAATGTCGGGAGTTAGACCCTTTTATATATATATCTTTTTTTTATTCCGTTTATTGCACGCCGGGTTTTTAGCAAAACACGGCACACTATGCATTGGAAAACAGGTACGAACAACATTTGTGAACAAGAATTCAGTAAAGTTGACGTAATTGAGAAAAGTCAATCAATTCAATATGCATACTTTTTTAAATATCTGAAAAAGGATTGAAGTTTTCATCCTCTTTCGTCCCCAAATTTTTTTTATTGAGAAGTCCAGTATACCTAATTGTTTCTTAAAATTTGATTGTTTTCTCGTCACTGTTGTAAGATAAAACGATTTTTCTTTTTGCAGTATCTACTTAACTTTTTTGTTATGTTCCAGATTGATGACAACATTAAGCTTCTTCTGAGCCCTTGGAAACCTGACTTCAGCTTTATTTTTCCGTCATCTGGTCCAAGAAACTTAAAGTTTGTTCTAAGATGGCTTGGTGAGTGGCACTGGCTTGTGTATCACCATCACAAGACGGAGCATTTTGTAAATTTTGTTTTTTGTTCTCCACTACAGTTGGGAAGCAAAGTTCGTGTCCTGGAAAAATGCTTTAACTGTTAAATTATCCATCAACTTAATGGATACTATATGGAAGCAGTGGCGGCTCGTTAGGTGACGCATTGAACCTAAAATAACTGGTTCAATTTGTTTCTTTTTACAAAAAATTATTTTCAATTTTTAGTCAATTTTGTTTGGAAATATTTTTTGAAATTAAATTTCGGTTGTATAATAATCAACATAACATTTGCAAACGAAGGAAATAGATTACAGAAGGTGGACTTCGCTGCGATCACATACTACTCCACGTATTGTAAGCCTACTGGTGGCGGAAAGCGCTGAGATCGTAGAAGCAGCTTTCTGCTTGAAGGATGCATTCAGTTAATATGTTACTAACAACGCTCGGTTTGTAACGGTTGCCATGACAACGTATGCCGTACTCAGCATTCCCCCACACACGTGAAGCACTGTCGCTGTGCTGTTTCTCAGTGGTGTACGTGTAAAGTGCTTTACCTATCCAGTGCGTTTGTTTTGTTCGTTGTTCCTTGTGTTTGAATCAATGATCGTGTGTGAAGTTTTACAGAATGTTTCCTTCATATGAACCGGTACGTGTTTTATTAGAAACACCATTTACAAGATGTAATGATGATAAGAAAAACATTTTAGTCTGTGAAAACCCTATTCCTATATTGAAAGTAAATAAAGATGCAAAAATAAAGGACACTGTGTACAATCGCAACTTCAAACAAAACTGGTATTCAACATTCGAGTGGTTGTGTGGAAGTTATTATTTAAATGAACTTTTTTGTATGCCCTGCTTATTTATTAGTGTTAAATCAAGTGCGTGGAATAAGAACGGCTTTGATGATTTCGGTAACGTTACTCATGCTCTTTCCAAACATGAAGGTTCTTCTGAGCACATGCGTTGTGCATTGAGTTTTTCAAAACTAAATAAAAATTTAAGTAATATCGATGATGCTTTGAAGGAAAATTCTAGGTTGTATATTAAACACTTCAATAACAACGTTCGGCTTAACAGACGTTTCATGCAGCTTCCTATTTGTGAAGTTCTTTACTTGGATAAACAAGAATTAGCATTTCGCGGTCACCACGAAGAGTTATCATCTATTAATCGCGGAAATTCTAAAAAAAAACTGCCAGAAACCTTCGTATCGATAAGCCCAGTAGATTTTCAAGAACACTATAAAAATATCTCACCAGTCTTTGCCGGTAATTCTAAGACTATTCAGAAAGAAATAATTAACTGCATTTCACACTATATTGATGAGCACGTCGCAAAGGAAATAGAAGATAGTACGTTGTCTTCAATTCAAGTGGATGATTCCACAGACATTGTCCACAAATCTCAATGCAGCATCACAATTAGATATGTTATTCCCGGAGGAAAGCTGGTTGGAAAGATTTTTGGGATTTTATGATGTTAGTTCCAGTCGGACTGCCGACACAGTTTCACGTTGTGTTAAGGTCCCTCGAAAAGTTTGACTATAAATCATATAGAGATGGTGGTGTTTCGATGGTGCAAGCGTTGTCAGGGGAATTAAATGGACTTCAGGCAAAAATCAAAGTAGTAGTAGTGACCACAAGCGGTTTTTTTCACTGCATGGAGCATCGTTTGAATTTAGTGCTACAACAGCATTTCGAAATGTCGGATACTTTTTGCAACTGTTAAAGGTTTACCCTTTTTTCCATAGTTCTGCTAAGCGAACTTACGCAGTAGACACAGTCGTTGGAAGACAAATCCCTACTTCCGTTATTACGCGATGTAAGTCTAATTCCAAAATTGTGTATACTATATATAACGAATGGGATTCATTAAAAGGAGTATACACTAAAATTATGAACGATTCAAATTATAATCAAACATCAATTTCGCAGAGTGATGGCATCTTATATATATTTGATGATTTTGAATGTACGTTTTTGGTTGTCGTTTTCAACGATAATTTTGGAGCCACGGATATTCTCTTCGATGTACAAAAAAAGTCATTTGACATTAATTTCTGTATCTCGCAAGTTAAAACTACAAACACTCATAAATATCAAAAGAACTGATGTATTTATGAAAATTTTCGATTTAGCTGCTTCAAAAACAACAGTTCCAACTGAATACCATGAGTGGCAGAAAAGAACATGTGTTTATACATGTGGAAGTAGCACAGCTGCACCAATTACCCAGATGTTTATACATTTGGAAGTAGCACAGATGCACTAATCACTCAGATGTGTTAAAACACCTGGAAGTAGCATGCGTGCGCTGATTATTCACATGTGTTTATACATGTGGAAGTAGCACAGTTGCACTAATAACTCAGATGTGTTCAAACATCTGGAAGTAGCATATGTGAGCTGATTATTCGTATGTGAGCGCTGATTATTCGCAAGAGTTTATACACCTGGAAGTAGCATGTGTGCGCTGAATATTCACATGTGTTTATACATGTGGAAGTTGCACCGATGCAATAATCACTCAGATGTGTTCAAACACACGGAAGTAGCACAGGTGCACTAATAACTCCGATGTGTACAAACATCTGGAATTAGCATGGGTGCGCTGATTATTCACGTGTTTATACATGTGGAAGTGGCACACGTGCACCAATAACTCAGATGTGTTCAAACACCTGGAAGTAGCATGCGTGCGCTGATTAATCACATGTGTTTATACATGTGGAAGCTGCACCGATGCAATAATCACTCAGATGTGTTCAAACACCTGTAAGTAGCATGTGTGAGCTGATTATTCGTATGTGAGCGCTGATTATACGCATGTGTTTATATTTGTGGCACTAGCACACGTGCACTAATCACTCAGATGTGTTCAAACATCTGGAAATAGCAGCGGTGCGCTGATTATTCACAATTCGTTATACATGTGGAAGTAGCACAGGTGCACCAATAACTCAGATGTGTTCAAACATCTGGAAGTAGCATCGGTGCGCTGATTATTCACAAGTCGTTATACATGTGGAAGTAGCACAGGTGCACCAATAACTCAGCTGTGTTCAAACGCCTGGAAGTACCATGCGTGCGCTGATTATTCACATGTGTTCATACATTTGGAAGTAGCACAGGTGCACTAATCACTCAGATGTGTTCAAACATCTGGAAATAGCAGCGGTGCGCTGAGTATTCACAATTCGTTGTACATGTGGAAGTAGCACAGGTGCACCAATAACTCAGATGTGTTCAAACATCTGGAAGTAGCATCGGTGCGCTGATTATTCACAAGTCGTAATACATGTGGAAGTAGCACAGGTGCACCAATAACTCAGCTGTGTTCAAACGCCTAGAAGTACCATGCGTGCGCTGATTATTCACATGTGTTCATACATTTGGAAGTAGCACAGGTGCACTAATCACTCAGATGTGTTCAAACACCTGGAAGTAGCATGCGTGCGCTGATTAATCACATGTGTTTATACATGTGGAAGCTGCACCGATGCAATAATCACTCAGATGTGTTCAAACACCAGGAAATAGCAGCGGTGCGCTGATTATTCACAATTCGTTATACATGTGGAAGTAGCACAGGTGCACCAATAACTCAGATGTGTTCAAACGCCTGGAAGTACCATGCGTGCGCTGATTATTCACATGTGTTCATACATTTGGAAGTAGCACAGGTGCACTAATCACTCAGATGTGTTCAAACACCTGGAAGTAGCATGCGTGCGCTGATTAATCACATGTGTTTATACATGTGGAAGCTGCACCGATGCAATAATCACTCAGATGTGTTCAAACACCAGGAAGTAGCATGTGCGCACTGCTTATTCACATGTGTTTATACATGTGGAAGAAGCAAACCTGCACTAATCACTCAGATGTTTAAACACCTGTGAGTAGCATTTGTGAGCTGATTATTCGTATGTGAGCGCTGATTATTCGCATGTGTTTATATTTGTGGCACTAGCACAGGTGCACTAATCACTCAGATGTGTTCAAACATCTGGAAGTAGCATCGGTGCGCTGATTATTCACAAGTCGTTATACATGTGGAAGTAGCACAGGTGCACCAATAACTCAGATGTGTTCAAACGCCTGGAAGTACCATGCGTGCGCTGATTATTCACATGTGTTCATACATTTGGAAGTAGCACAAGTGCACTAATCACTCAGATGTGTTCAAACACGTGGAAGTAGTATGTGTGAGCTGATTATTCGTATGCGAGTGCTGATTATTCGCATGTGTTTATACACCTGGAAGTAGCATGTGTGCGCTGAATATTCACATTTGTTTATACATGTGGAAGTTGCACTGATGCAATAATCATTGAGATGTGTTCAAACACCTGGAAGTAGCACAGGTGCACTAATAACTCCGATGTGTACAAACATCTGGAATTAGCATGGGTGCGCTGATTATTCACATGTGTTTATACATGTGGAAGTGGCACACGTGCACCAATAACTCAGATGTGTTCAAACACCTGGAAGTAGCATGCGTGCGCTGATTAATCACATGTGTTTATACATGTGGAAGCTGCACCGATGCAATAATCACTCAGATGTGTTCAAACACCAGGAAGTAGCAAACCTGCACTAATCACTCAGATGTTTAAACACCTGTAAGTAGCATGTGTGAGCTGATTATTCGTATGTGAGCGCTGATTATTCGCATGTGTTTATATTTGTGGCACTAGCGCAGGTGCACTAATCACTCAGATGTGTTCAAACATCTGGAAATAGCAGCGGTGCGCTGATTATTCACAATTCGTTATACATGTGGAAGTAGCACAGGTGCACCAATAACTCGGATGTGTTCAAACATCTGGAAGTAGCATCGGTGCACTGATTATTCACAAGTCGTTATACATGTGGAAGTAGCACAGGTGCACCAATAACTCAGCTGTGTTCAAACGCCTGGAAGTACCATGCGTGCGCTGATTATTCACATGTGTTCATACATTTGGAAGTAGCACAGGTGCACTAATCACTCAGATGTGTTCAAACACCTGGAAGTAGCATGCATGCGCTGTTTAATCACATGTGTTTATACATGTGGAAACTGCACCGATGCAATAATCACTCAGATGTGTTCAAACACCAGGAAATAGCAGCGGTGCGCTGATTATTCATAATTCGTTACACATGTGGAAGTAGCACAGGTGCACCAATAACTCAGATGTGTTCAAACATCTGGAAGTAGCATCGGTGCGCTGATTATTCACAAGTCGTTATACATGTGGAAGTAGCAAAGGTGTTCCAATAACTCAGATGTGTTCAAACGCCTGGAAGTACCATGCGTGCGCTGATTATTCACATGTGTTCATACATTTGGAAATAGCACAGGTGCACTAATCACTCAGATGTGTTCAAACACCTGGAAGTAGCATGCGTGCGCTGATTAATCACATGTGTTTATACATGTGGAAGCTGCACCGATGCAATAATCATTCAGATGTGTTCAAACACCAGGAAGTAGCATGTGTGCACTGCTTATTCACGTGTTTATACATGTGGAAGTAGCAAACCTGCACTAATCACTCAGATGTTTAAACACCTGTAAGTAGCATTTGTGAGCTGATTATTCGTATGTGAGCGCTGATTATTCGCATGTGTTTATATTTGTGGCACTAGCACAGGTGCACTAATCACTCAGATGTGTTCAAACATCTGGAAATAGCAGCGGTGCGCTGATTATTCACAAGTCGTTATACATGTGGAAGTAGCACAGGTGCACCAATAACTCAGATGTGTTCAAACGCCTGGAAGTACAATGCGTGCGCTGATTATTCACATGTGTTGATACATTTGGAAGTAGCACAGGTGCACTAATCACTCAGATGTGTTCAAACACCTGGAAGTAGCATGTGTGAGCTGATTATTCGTATGCGAGTGGTGATTATTCGCATGTGTTTATACACCTGGAAGTAGCATGTGTGCGCTGAATATTCACATGTGTTTATACATGTGGAAGTTGCACCGATGCAATAATCACTCAGATGTGTTCAAGCACCTGGAAGTAGCACAGGTGAACTAATAAATCCGATGTGTTCAAACATCTTGAATTAGCATGGGTGCGCTGATTATTCACATGTGTTTACACATGTGGAAAAGTGGCACAGGTGCACCAATCACTCAGATGTGTTCAAACACCTGGAAGTAGCATGTGTGCACTGAATATTCACATGTGTTAATATATGTGGAAGTTGCACAGGTGCACCAATAACTTAGGTGTGTACAAACACCTGGAAGTAGCATGCGTGCGCTGATTATTCACATGTGTTTATACATGTGGAAGTTGCACCGATGCACTAATCACTCAGATGTGTTCAAACAGCTGGAAGTAGCACACGTGCACTAATAACTCAGTAGTGTTCAAACATCTGGAAGTAGCATGGGTGCGCTGATTATTCACTTCACATGTGTTTATACATGTGGAAGTTGCACCGATTCACTAATCACTCAGATGTGTTCAAACACCTGGAATTACCATTTGTTCACTGCTTATTCACATGTGTTTAAACATGTGGAAGTAGCAAACCTGCACTAATCACTCAGATGTGTTTAAACACCTGTAAGTAGCATTTGTGAGCTGATTATTCGTATGTGAGTGCTGATTATTCGCATGTGTTTATATTTGTGGTACTAGCACAGGTGCACTAATCACTCAGATGTGTTCAAACATCTGGAAGTAGCATCTGTGCGCTGATTATTCACAAGTCGTTATACATGTGGAAGTAGCACAGCTGCACCAATAACTCAGATGTGTTCAAACGCCTGGAAGTACCATGCGTGCGTTGATTATTCACAAGTCGTTATACATATGGAAGTAGCACAGGTGCACCAATAACTCAGATGTGTTCAAACGCCTGGAAGTACCATGCGTGCGCTGATTATTCACATGTGTTCATACATTTGGAAGTAGCACAGGTGCACTAATCACTCAGATGTGTTCAAACACCTGGAAGTAGCATGCGTGCGCTGATTAATCACATGTGTTTATACATGTGGAACCTGCACCGATGCAATAATCACTCAGATGTGTTCAAACACCAGGAAGTAGCATGTGTGCACTGCTTATTCACATGTGTTTATACATGTGGAAGTAGCAAACCTGCACTAATCACTCAGATGTTTAAACACCTGTAAGTAGCATTTGTGAGCTGATTATTCGTATGTGAGCGCTGATTATTCGCATGTGTTTATATTTGTGGCACTAGCACAGGTGCACTAATCACTCAGATGTGTTCAAACATCTGGAAGTAGCATCGGTGCGCTGATTATTCACAAGTCGTTATACATGTGGAAGTAGCACAGGTGCACCAATAACTCAGATGTGTTCAAACGCCTGGAAGTACCATGCGTGCGCTGATTATTCACATGTGTTCATACATTTGGAAGTAGCACAAGTGCACTAATCACTCAGATGTGTTCAAACACGTGGAAGTAGTATGTGTGAGCTGATTATTCGTATGCGAGTGCTGATTATTCGCATGTGTTTATACACCTGGAAGTAGCATGTGTGCGCTGAATATTCACATTTGTTTATACATGTGGAAGTTGCACTGATGCAATAATCATTGAGATGTGTTCAAACACCTGGAAGTAGCACAGGTGCACTAATAACTCCGATGTGTACAAACATCTGGAATTAGCATGGGTGCGCTGATTATTCACATGTGTTTATACATGTGGAATTGGCACACGTGCACCAATAACTCAGATGTGTTCAAACACCTGGACGTAGCATGCGTGCGCTGATTAATCACATGTGTTTATACATGTGGAAGCTGCACCGATGCAATAATCACTCAGATGTGTTCAAACACCAGGAAGTAGCAAACCTGCACTAATCACTCAGATGTTTAAACACCTGTAAGTAGCATGTGTGAGCTGATTATTCGTATGTGAGCGCTGATTATTCGCATGTGTTTATATTTGTGGCACTAGCACAGGTGCACTAATCACTCAGATGTGTTCAAACATCTGGAAATAGCAGCGGTGCGCTGATTATTCACAATTCGTTATACATGTGGAAGTAGCACAGGTGCACCAATAACTCGGATGTTTCAAACATCTGGAAGTAGCATCGGTGCACTGATTATTCACAAGTCGTTATACATGTGGAAGTAGCACAGGTGCACCAATAACTCAGCTGTGTTCAAACGCCTGGAAGTACCATGCGTGCGCTGATTATTCACATGTGTTGATACATTTGGAAGTAGCACAGGTGCACTAATCACTCAGATGTGTTCAAACACCTGGAAGTAGCATGTGTGAGCTGATTATTCGTATGCGAGTGCTGATTATTCGCATGTGTTTATACACCTGGAAGTAGCATGTGTGCGCTGAATATTCACATGTGTTTATACATGTGGAAGTTGCACCGATGCAATAATCACTCAGATGTGTTCAAGCACCTGGAAGTAGCACAGGTGAACTAATAACCCCGATGTGTTCAAACATCTTGAATTAGCATGGGTGCGCTGATTATTCACATGTGTTTACACATGTGGAAAAGTGGCACAGGTGCACCAATCACTCAGATGTGTTCAAACACCTGGAAGTAGCATGTGTGCACTGAATATTCACATGTGTTTATATATGTGGAAGTTGCACAGGTGCACCAATAACTTAGGTGTGTACAAACACCTGGAAGTACCATGCGTGCGCTGATTATTCACATGTGTTTATACATGTGGAAGTTGCACCGATGCACTAATCACTCAGATGTGTTCAAACAGCTGGAAGTAGCACACGTGCACTAATAACTCAGTAGTGTTCAAACATCTGGAAGTAGCATGTGTGCGCTGATTATTCACTTCACATGTGTTTATACATGTGGAAGTTGCACCGATTCACTAATCACTCAGATGTGTTCAAACACCTGGAATTACCATTTGTTCACTGCTTATTCACATGTGTTTAAACATGTGGAAGTAGCAAACCTGCACTAATCACTCAGATGTGTTCAAACATCTGGAAGTAGCATCGGTGCGCTGATTATTCACAAGTCGTTATACATGTGGAAGTAGCACAGCTGCACCAATAACTCAGATGTGTTCAAACGCCTGGAAGTACCATGCGTGCGTTGATTATTCACAAGTCGTTATACATATGGAAGTAGCACAGGTGCACCAATAACTCAGATGTGTTCAAACGCCTGGAAGTACCATGCGTGCGCTGATTATTCACATGTGTTCATACATTTGGAAGTAGCACAGGTGCACTAATCACTCAGATGTGTTCAAACACCTGCAAGTAGCATGCGTGCGCTGATTAATCACATGTGTTTATACATGTGGAAGCTGCACCGATGCAATAATCACTCAGATGTGTTCAAACACCAGGAAGTAGCATGTGTGCACTGCTTATTCACATGTGTTTATACATGTGGAGTAGCAAACCTGCACTAATCACTCAGATGTTTAAACACCTGTAAGTAGCATTTGTGAGCTGATTATTCGTATGTGAGCGCTGATTATTCGCATGTGTTTATATTTGTGGCACTAGCACAGGTGCACTAATCACTCAGATGTGTTCAAACATCTGGAAGTAGCATCGGTGCGCTGATTATTCACAAGTCGTTATACATGTGGAAGTAGCACAGGTGCGCCAATAACTCAGATGTGTTCAAACGCCTGGAAGTACCATGCGTGCGCTGATTATTCACATGTGTTCATACATTTGGAAGTAGCACAAGTGCACTAATCACTCAGATGTGTTCAAACACGTGGAAGTAGTATGTGTGAGCTGATTATTCGTATGCGAGTGCTGATTATTCGCATGTGTTTATACACCTGGAAGTAGCATGTGTGCGCTGAATATTCACATTTGTTTATACATGTGGAAGTTGCACTGATGCAATAATCATTGAGATGTGTTCAAACACCTGGAAGTAGCACAGGTGCACTAATAACTCCGATGTGTACAAACATCTGGAATTAGCATGGGTGCGCTGATTATTCACATGTGTTTATACATGTGGAATTGGCACACGTGCACCAATAACTCAGATGTGTTCAAACACCTGGAAGTAGCATGCGTGCGCTGATTAATCACATGTGTTTATACATGTGGAAGCTGCACCGATGCAATAATCACTCAGATGTGTTCAAACACCAGGAAGTAGCAAACCTGCACTAATCACTCAGATGTTTAAACACCTGTAAGTAGCATGTGTGAGCTGATTATTCGTATGTGAGCGCTGATTATTCGCATGTGTTTATATTTGTGGCACTAGCACAGGTGCACTAATCACTCAGATGTGTTCAAACATCTGGAAATAGCAGCGGTGCGCTGATTATTCACAATTCGTTATACATGTGGAAGTAGCACAGGTGCACCAATAACTCGGATGTTTCAAACATCTGGAAGTAGCATCGGTGCACTGATTATTCACAAGTCGTTATACATGTGGAAGTAGCACAGGTGCACCAATAACTCAGCTGTGTTCAAACGCCTGGAAGTACCATGCGTGCGCTGATTATTCACATGTGTTCATACATTTGGAAGTAGCACAGGTGCATTAATCACATGTGTTTATACATGTGGAAGCTGCACCGATGCAATAATCATTCAGATGTGTTCGAACACCAGGAAGTAGCATGTGTGCACTGCTTATTCACGTGTTTATACATGTGGAAGTAGCAAACCTGCACTAATCACTCAGATGTTTAAACACCTGTAAGTAGCATTTGTGAGCTGATTATTCGTATGTGAGCGCTGATTATTCGCATGTGTTTATATTTGTGGCACTAGCACAGGTGCACTAATCACTCAGATGTGTTCAAACATCTGGAAATAGCAGCGGTGCGCTGATTATTCACAAGTCGTTATACATGTGGAAGTAGCACAGGTGCACCAATAACTCAGATGTGTTCAAACGCCTCGAAGTACCATGCGTGCGCTGATTATTCACATGTGTTGATACATTTGGAAGTAGCACATGTGCACTAAACACTCAGATGTGTTCAAACACCTGGAAGTAGCATGTGTGAGCTGATTATTCGTATGCGAGTGCTGATTATTCGCATGTGTTTATACACCTGGAAGTAGCATGTGTGCGCTGATTATTCACATGTGTTTACACATGTGGAAAAGTGGCACAGGTGCACCAATCACTCAGATGTGTTCAAACACCTGGAAGTAGCATGTGTGCACTGAATATTCACATGTGTTTATATATGTGGAAGTTGCACCGATGCACTAATCCCTCACATGTGTTCAAACAACTGGAAGTAGCACAGGTGCACTAATAACTCAGATGTGTTCAAACATCTGGAATTACCATGGGTGCGCTGATTATTCACATATGTTTATACATGTGGAAGTGGCACACGTGCACAAATAACTCAGATGTGTTCAAACACCTGCAAGTAGCATGCGTGCGCTGATTAATCACATGTGTTTCTACATGTGTAAGTTGCACCGATGCAATAATCACTCAGATGTGTTCAAACACCTGGAAGTAGTATGTGTGCACTGCTTATTCACATGTGTTCAAACACCTGGAAGTACCATGTGTGCACTGAATATTCACATGTGTTTATATATGTGGAAGTTGCACCAATGCACTAATCACTCAGATGTGTTCAAACACCTGGAAGTAGCACAGGTGCACTAATAACTCTGATGTGTTCAAACATCTGGCAATTACCACTGGTGCGTTGGTTATTCACATGTGTTTATACATGTGGAAATGGCACAGGTGCACCAATAACTTAGGTGTGTACAAACACCTGAAAGTAGCATGCGTGCGCTGATTATTCACATGTGTTTATACATGTGGAAGTTGCACCGATGCACTAATCACTCAGATGTGTTCAAACAGCTGGAAGTAGCACACGTGCACTAATAACTCAGTTGTGTTCAAACATCTGGAAGTAGCATGGGTGCGCTGATTATTCACTTCACATGTGTTTATACATGTGGAAGTTGCACCGATTCACTAATCACTCAGATGTGTTCAAACACCTGGAATTACCATTTGTTCACTGCTTATTCACATGTGTTTAAACATGTGGAAGTAGCAAACCTGCACTAATCACTCAGATGTGTTTAAACACCTGTAAGTAGCATTTGTGAGCTGATTATTCGTATGTGAGTGCTGATTATTCGCATGTGTTTATATTTGTGGCACTAGCACAGGTGCACTAATCACTCAGATGTGTTCAAACATCTGGAAGTAGCATCGGTGCGCTGATTATTCACAAGTCGTTATACATGTGGAAGTAGCACAGCTGCACCAATAACTCAGATGTGTTCAAACGCCTGGAAGTACCATGCGTGCGTTGATTATTCACAAGTCGTTATACATATGGAAGTAGCACAGGTGCACCAATAACTCAGATGTGTTCAAACGCCTGGAAGTACCATGCGTGCGCTGATTATTCACATGTGTTCATACATTTGGAAGTAGCACAGGTGCACTAATCACTCAGATGTGTTCAAACACCTGGAAGTAGCATGCGTGCGCTGATTAATCACATGTGTTTATACATGAGGAAGCTGCACCGATGCAATAATCACTCAGATGTGTTCAAACACCAGGAAGTAGCATGTGTGCACTGCATATTCACATGTGTTTATACATGTGGAAGTAGCGAACCTGCACTAATCACTCAGATGTTTAAACACTTGTAAGTAGCATTTGTGAGCTGATTATTCGTATGTGAGCGCTGATTATTCGCATGTTTATATTTGTGGCACTAGCACAGGTGCACTAAACACTCAGATGTGTTCAAACATCTGGAAAGAGCAGCGGTGCCCTGATTATTCACAATTCGTTATACATGTGGAAGTAGCACAGGTGCACCAATAACTCAGATGTGTTCAAACATCTGGAAGTAGCATCGGTACGCTGATTATTCACAAGTCGTTATACATGTGGAAGTAGCACAGGTGCACCAATGACTCAGATGTGTTCAAACGCCTGGAAGTACCATGCGTGCACTAATTATTCACATTTGTTCATACATTTGGAAGTAGCACAGGTGCACTAATCACTCAAATGTGTTCAAACATCTGGAAGTAGCATGTGTGAGCTGATTATTCGTATGCGAGTGCTGATTATTCGCATGTGTTTATACACCTGGAAGTAGCATGTGTGTGCTGAATATTCACATGTGTTTATACATGTGGAAGTTGCACCGATGCAATAATCACTCAGATGTGTTCAAGCACCTGGAAGTAGCACAGGTGAACTAATAACTCCGATGTGTTCAAACATCTTGAATTAGCATGGGTGCGCTGATTATTCACATGTGTTTACACATGTGGAAAAGTGGCACAGGTGCACCAATCACTCAGATGTGTTCAGACACCTGGAAGTAGCATGTGTGCACTGAATATTCACATGTGTTTATACATGTGGAAGTTGCACCGATGCACTAATCCCTCACCTGTGTTCAAACACCTGGAACTAGTACAGGTGCACTAATAACTCAGATGTGTTCAAACATCTGGAATTACCATCGGTGCGCTGATTATTCACATGTGTTTATACATGTGGAAGTGGCACAGGTGCACCAATAACTCAGATATGTTCAAACACCTGCAAGTAGCATGCGTGCGCTGATTAATCACATGTGTTTATACATGTGTAAGTTGCACCGAAGCAATAATCACTCAGATGTGTTCAAACACCTGGAAGTAGCATGCGTGCACTGCTTATTCACATGTGTTTATACATGTGGAAGTAGCAAATCTGGACTAATCACTCAGATGTGTTCAAACACCTGGAAGTAGCATGTGTGCACTAATAACTCTGATGTGTTCAAACATCTGGCAATTACCATGGGTGTGCTGGTTATTCACATGTGTTTATACATGTGGAAATGGCACAGGTGCACCAATAACTCAGATGTGTACAAACACCTGGAAGTAGCATGCGTGCGCTGATTATTCACATGTGTTTATACATGTGGAAGTTGCACTGATGCACTAATCACTCAGATGTGTTCAAACAGCTGGAAGTAGCACACGTGCACTAATAACTCAGTTGTGTTCAAACATCTGGAATTAGCATGGGTGCGCTGATTATTCACATGTGTTTATACTTGTGGAAATGGCACAGGTGCACCAATAACTCAGATGTGTTCAAACACCTGGAAGTAGCATGCGTGCGCTGATTATTCACATGTGTTTATACATGTGGAAGTTGCACCGATTCACTAATCACTCAGATGTGTTCAAACACCTGGAAGTACCATGTGTTCACTGCTTATTCACGTGTTTAAACATGTGGAAGTAGCAAACCTGCACTAATCACTCAGATGTGTTTAAACACCTGTAAGTAGCATTTGTGAGCTGATTATTCGTATGTGAGTGCTGATTATTCGCATGTGTTTATATTTGTGGCACTAGCACAGGTGGACTATCACTCAGATGTGTATAAACATCTGGAAATAGCATGTGTGCGTTGACTATTCACGTGTTTATACATGTGGAAGTAGCATAGTTGCACTAATGACTCAGATGTGTTCAAACACCTGGAAGTAGCATGTGTACACTGAATATTCACATGTGTTTATAAATGTGGAAGTTGCACCGATGCACTAATCACTCAGATGTGTTCAAACACCTGGAAGTAGCACAGGTGCACTAATAACTCAGATGTGTTCAAACATCTGGAATTAGCATGGGTGTGCTGATTATTCACATGTGTTTATACATGCGGAAGTGGCACAGGTGCACCAATAACTCAGTTGTGTTCCAACATCTGGAAGTAGCATGCGTGCGCTGATTATTCACTGCACCAATAACTCAGATGTGTTCAACCACCTGGAAGTAGCATGCGTGCGCTGATTATTCACACGTGTTTATACATGTGGAAGTTGCACCGATGCACTAATCACTCAGATGTGTTCAAACACCTGGATGTACCATGTGTGCACTCCTTATTCACATGTTTATACTTGTGGAAGTAGCAAAGCTGCACTAATGACTCAGATGTGTTTAAACACCTGGAAGTAGCATGTGTGAGCTGATTATTCGTGTGTGAGCGCTGATTATTTGCATGTGTTTATACACCTGGAAATAGCATGTGTGCGCTGATTATTCACATGTGTTTATACATGTGGAAGTAGCACAGATGCACTAAACACTCAAAAGTGGTTATACATGTGGAAGTAGCACAGATGCACTGATTATTCACATGTTTATATATGTTGAAGTAGCACAGCTGCACTAATCGCTCAGATGTGTTCAAACACCTGGAAGTAGCATGGTGCACTGATTGTTTTTATCCATGTGGACGTAGCACAGATGCACTTTGGGCATAATAACCTGTGCGGTTAGTGAATTAAGTTTTAAGTGCTAACATAGTGAAACTTGTTTATTTCAGATTCACCGGACTCCTGTTTCTGATCACATTTTCAAATAAATACATCACTTTAGATTACAGTAATTAGACTAACTTTGTATCTAAAATAGTTTCAACTTTTATATTATATGGGTGTTTAGAACACAGAACTCGCTGTATATGTTTAAGAAATAGTTATCTTAATTTAGTAAACCCAAATGATTGAATTAGTACTACTTATTTTTACTATTTCCTATGTGTAGCACTAAATGTTTATTCGTAGAGAGAAAACAAGCTTAAACTAGGCATAGTTATTTAAATTTTCATACTTATACCTAACCTGGAATTACGATCCCTTTTACTCGAAGTTAAAAAAGTGTTTTGTAACATATTATCACATAACTCCTGTCAATAAACAGTTCTAGAAAATGCAAATGTCCACTGCAAATTAACAATACAAAGTAAGTAAACATTTTTGACAATCCTACTTGGTCAAGATATAAAAACTTAAAATGGTACCCGATAAGGCAACCCTTCCCCTAACTGCTGGAAAGATAAATCTGGACACTGGCCTGTGATGGATGAAACTCGACCAGATACAAGTATCGAGGTTGTCAACCACTAACAGGTGTAAAGTGTCTTAAGTATAAAGTTCACCTTTGTTTCACTACACAACAGAGTTTCACATTTGAAAAGTTTTTCATATCGGAAAGTTCCAAATTTATAATTATATATATATAGCTTTTAATACAGTTCAGTCCTTTAAAATTTACATCTTTGTTCACTAAAATACATCATGGAAATACTATAACATTTATTACACATGTTCTAACTTTAAATAATCTCATAATAAAATTATGAAAAACTGAAAACAGATACCAAGCTAGTCAACAAGAGAAAATAGCCTTAGAAATAGGATATTTCAATATAGTAGGAGAATTGAATAATAAAACTCTGGCAATAATGTATACAGCTTAACTTGCTGAAGCACCAAAACACACAATTATATAAGTAAAAGGTAATAAAGGCTTCCACGGAAAAGTGTAATAAAATTACGTATTTATGTACATACACGTGAGAAATAATTTTTCAATCACATATACATGTGTATCACATCATGTGTGACCATATAGGTATTTAAAGTAAATCTGTACACATTTGCTTTGTTACTGAATATAGTATACATTTTATTAATTAACCACGAAAATTACATTACAGTTAACATTAATTCTCTCTCACTCTCTCTCTCTCTCTGCGTACTGTAACATATTACCTTCTTTAATGTATAAAAATAAATTATGATTTGTTTCTTATACCAGTTATGTTAAGAAATGGTACTAACAATTGTATAATGTATCAAAGTAGATGTGAAATAAATACTAAACAAACAAAACGGTGTAATATATTTAAATATATTTACACACACATACACAAATATATATGAAAAATGTACCAATATGTATATATGAATATAGTAAAGTAATACCATAGAAATTAGGAAAAAATGACTATGTGGAATAGAAAAAGCATAGATGCACCCATTATATTCTTTGTTTGGATTTTTTTTAACAATTCATGTGGAGTTTTAATTACTTAATTTGTAACAATGAAAAAGTTCAATAAAGTGATAATATGCAAAAGACCTCAACAAAACAGTGCAAACATTCCGATCAGTTAAAAAAAAGTTAATCTAATAACTGTATCACTAAATGCAACAAGGTCACATATCCATTTTTGCAGATTAATATTGTTACAACACAAAAAGCCACCCCAATACCAGGGAAAAATATAATGAATCAACTATATTAAACTAATGAAAATAAAATGACTATGACGAGACAAATGACCATGACCCAACCCAAGTGACTGACCCAATAAAAGAAAAGAAAATGAGAAGGTATACGAAAAAACACAAACAAATAATAAAGAAAATAAAATGAGAAATATTAAGAAAAAGGCACAAACAAATAATAAATGTGAATGACCAGTATTAAAATCAAATCAAATAATCTCAAGTAAAGTACACTAACCAGAGAAATAGATATTATATATTATGAATAATACACTAACCAGAGAAATAGATATTATATATTATGAATAACTTTGTTATATTAATTATTTAATGTATTTTATTTAATATGGAATATTAATAACGTTCACCAACATTTTATTCAGGCGCCATCTTGTTATAATACAAGAACATTAGATTTGCTTACCTTTATGGGCAGAGTTCGTTTAAGTGAACTAGAAGTAGCGGAATGTGTTATCTGAAATAATTTACTCTTGCTTGAAATGTTTACCAATGACATTACCTTTTATTGTTGTATTACGTACAAATGAATATGACTCTACCGTGCGAAACAACCACGCTACTATACGCCATGAGACGCAGTTCCACTATTCAAGTTAAAATTCCCCTTAAACATTTCACAAGCCCTCCAAAATAACATATTCAATTATATTTTATGATATCATTATTAAAATAACTTTACAACCCAGCACTTCTAATTAAATGTAATTAGATATTTCGCATTCACTCACACTCTCATCCTTTTGTTAAAATTACATTTAATATTTTTGTTACATTTAACATTTTGTTAAGATTAAGGGTACAATATTTTGTTAATTTTCCCCAAATTGAGCTCATTTTTTATTAGTTATTTAGTAACTGAAAATTTTGTACTGACCCTTATTTATACTTTTCTAGTACCCCCCATTTTGTCACTTAGCTGAAATCAGTCCTGCAGACGTCCCATCGCTGAACTCGCACTAATAGATGTTAAAATTTTACCAAACTTTGTGTTTCCGTTTTACATGTTAATAAAGTTGAACTGTTACTTCATTTTATACAAAATACTTCACTTTTACATTCTACAGGCGAACGTCCGAGACTTAGTTTTGTAAAATGTAGGTATGCAGCCTAGGTATGCGGCTTTACTATTTCGTGACTGAGAACGATTTACAATGCTTCAATTCCGAGGTGGGGAGTAACTACGTCACCAGTCTCATTGTGTAGAAGCCCACGCCTTAGCTGTTTACAGGCGCGTTTATTACGTCTTTGCATACTTTTGGATGACGTATACATGGGTGCAGCTTGTTGACACATTAGTATGGCAAAATGATGTTGTTGTTTCTGCGCGTATATTCCCAACCTTGACGCAATTTCTGTCCACTCGATATTGCGTAGTTGCAAACCTTCATAAAACTTTACTAGTTTCTTATATATGACTTTGAATAAAAATACAATTTAAATTGATTATTCCCCAAAACGCAGTAGGGCCAGAATTGTACTGTTACAATTCTACTGTTACAATTCTATAATGATAAGTGAATCAGAACATGAATTTTGTTAACATAATAACTAATAATTGTGAATAAAACAATAAAAAACCCAGAAGTGAGAGATAGGTAGGAAGTGAAAGTGATTAAGTGAGTAAAATAAATCAATATTAGGGAATAACCACTAGTAACACTAAGGTACCGTAAAAAAGTGCAAAGTGCCAGTGAAACCCAAAATAAATAGATAACACAACATATAGGTAAAGACACCAAAACCAGTGATTAACACTATAGTTTAAGGGTGATAAATACCAAAAAATAATAATAACCAGAATATTGTTATTATAATTAGTAGTGATAGTAGATTAGGAATACAGCGGTATCCAGGGTAAAAACCCCATAATGATTGAGAATGTTATTGTTACAATGGTTAAGTAGTAAAAAATATAGTTAAAGAAGAATAAACTAAATAATATAAGTGCAAAATGAATAAAACATCCTATGTTAATAAAAGTGTCCAAAGGGATGATTAGCAAGATAAAATAAATGGTATTATAATGTTATTCACCAAGATAGTTATTTGTTCAATTAAGTTGATAAGAAGGAATATGGCTGAAAAAAGTAAACAGACCATAAACCTAATTTTTGTGTTATGTTTTATAAGTAATATTAAATGATAGAAAAGTTATAAAAAATGGCAATATAGATAAGTAAGGAGATAAAATTTTACAAACACTTTTTAATCTTTAGAGTAAAGACAGAAAAGAAAATTAGAGAATAACAGACAGCCAATGATTTGGTAAAGTAATAAGAACATACAATTATTATAAAACAGCCCAAATTAATTCAAAATGTAAACAAGTCATAAGTGACACCAAGCAAAACCTATGTAAATGTAAAAGAATCTTTAATTTGTGTAAAATAAGAAGATATAGCCTATAAAATGCCTAACTGTATAAATCCAAAATAAACAAATTGTAAGAAATTAACTATTGTATTAGACAATTCCAGCCAAGTAACTAATTAAGTACAATTAGTGAACCATACTAAGATGTCAAGGTTAGATTAAAAACATAAAATAAGAAAGAAATGTAATAACATAATATTAACATTATTGTGAAAACTTTAATACATAAACAAACCCAGCTTTGTGGGATGTCAAAATGATCTTTGAAAGAAAATATAAACAGTTGTGATAATATCTAATACATAAATAAGAAGACAGAAGAATAATAGCCATCAGAAGATGTCTATTCATTTTGAATTAAAATTCAAATATTATAACAATAGACATAAATATAATCAGCCAATGAGAGTACAGACAGTTGCCATAACAACGGAACGTTATTTAATATAATTCCGTTAAAAAGAAATAGTTCATTATTGATGCTCAAGACATACAGAAGCCAAACCATATTCGACTCAAATTTAACTTTAACAAAATTAAGTCAAAATTTTATAAAACGAGGATGCAAGAAGACTGATGAAGAACTAGTCCAATCAACAGAGACAAAAGACCAGATTTAAATATTCTAAATTAATTATTTAATCCACATCATCCGAAAAAGAAGCCAGACATACTCCAAGTTATAAATGATGGAAGATTGATGATCATATGGACCAACCTAACTAAAAGCTTAATGACTTTTCACCCAAATTCAACAGATTTGTTAAGTATATCTGAAATACCCAAATTTATGGAATAAATTCTGATTAACTTTTCTCACAACACAAATAACTCTCACTACGAACTGATAACTAAATTTCTTTCAAGGATTAATTGAAAATGAAAACTAAACTTGTATGGAACAAGAAAGTAACCTGTGTACAAATTACGAACTTTTAACACACACTTTTTAACATTTAAAAAACGAATTGTAATTAACACTAATAGTAGGCCTATATAAGTACCATTTGAGCCATTCCACATCAAATCAACACAGGGTATAAACCTGACCATCTCAGAATTTGATGAAATTTGGTATGTAGGTAGTCCTCATGGAGATTAATAAAAATACAATTTTTTTTCAAATATCTCAAACGGTTTAGAAATTACGGCTATGTAAAGTTTTCAAAAAACGGCCAAAAACGCACGTCCGACATATTTTGAAATCACCACAGCTGCTCTCCTAATTGAGCTAGAGAGATGGGAGTGGTGTTATTTTACTCAGTTTTTCATGCAGTGTTCAATGATATACAGCACAACATATCTTTTCATAAAAAGTTTTTTTGTAAACACAAAATCAAAATTTTAAATTTATAGTTGTCTTGATTATTCATCTCTTCTTTCACAGCACTAACACTTAACTAAAAATGAACTTTTTTCATGTGAAAAACTTACTATTTTATTGTACGCGTTTCGGCTTAGTATCCGCCTTCTTCAGCTTTGGTAACAGACTGCCAGCATTTTGTAACGGTTGTGTGGAAGGTGAAGTGGGGGTGGTGTGTGGAGGAAGGGGATTGGCGCAGGGATTCAACTTACTGTTTGTTTTCTGTATAATTGTGTCAAAAAGTGTATGTGATTTATATTGTAATTGATCGTTGAGTATGTTGTTTGGTTGTGTTGTGTGGTGTTTATATATTTCGTATTGTTCAGTTGTGTTGAGTTTTTGACCTTTGGGTACGTAATGTAAAATTTCAAGATTAGTGTCTATGTTGGTGTAACTGTGGTTTTCTGTGTGTATGTGTGTGGCAAATGCAGAGTGTATATTGTTGTTGGTTAAAGCTTTTAAGTGTTCAGAATAACGGGATGAAAAAGATCTTCCCGTCTGGCCTATGTAGAAACTATTGCAGTCATTACAATTTAATTTGTAAACACCTGTTTTGTTATATTTGTCTATGTCTGTGTTTGTATTACTGATGTGTTTTTTGATGGTATTGGTTGTTCTGAATGCTATTTTGTATTTGTGTTTTCTGAATGTATTGGCGATTTTGTGTGTGTATGAGTTGTGGTATGTGAGTGTGATGTACTTATTGTGTTGTGTGTTGATGGTATTTAGTGTTTTGTTGTTTTTGTTTTTGATGCGTTTGTGTAGTATGTTTATTAAATTGGGGTTATAACCGTTTTTTATTGCTATGTATTTTATTGTGTTGAGTTCGTCGGTGTAATCTTGTTTATTTAAGGGTATTTTAGTTAGTCTATGGAGCATATGGTTGAAGGCCGCATGTTTATGTTGTGTTGGGTGATTTGATGTGTTGTGTATAACCATGTCAGTTGTGGTTGGTTTCCTGTATATTTTGTACGTGTGTGTATTGTTAGTTTTGTTAATTGTTAGGTCTAGAAAATTTATACTATTGTTTTGTTCAGTTTCCAGTGTAAATTTTAATTTGTGGTGTATAGTGTTTATGTATTTGTGGAAGTTTTCAACTTGTCTTGTGTTGCCTTTGAATAAAAGTAATATATCATCTACATACCTGTGCCAGTATATAATTTTGTTAGTGTATTTGTTGTTGTTTATTATGTGGTTCTGTTCAATGCTGTGTATATATATTTCTGCTAGTATTCCTGATATGGGGGATCCCATCGGGAGTCCTTCTGTTTGTGTGTATATTTTGTTATTGTATGTAAAGTAATTTTGTTCAGTTATTATTTTGGTAAGTGTGATGATTTCTTGTATGTGTGTTTCAGGTGTGTTGTTTTGTCTGAGTAGTTGTTCTAGTGTTTGTATGGTTTCTTTGATGGGGACATTAGTGTATAAATTGGTTATATCAAAAGATGCCAGAGTTGAGTTATGTGGGATGTGTATGTGTTCAGTTTTCCTGACTAGGTCAATGTTGTTTTTGATAGAGGTGTTGTTGCTGAGTTTTATGTTTTCTCTGATTATTTTGTCTAGTTGTTTTGCTATTTTGTGGGAGGGGGCCTGTGTGTTGTTTATTAATGGTCTGATTGGAATGTTAGGTTTATGTATTTTTGGTAATGCATTTAGTTTAGGGGGGTTAGGTTTTATTTGTTTAAGGTATTTGGCGTTTTCTGGTTTTATTATATGTTTGGTGTTGTTTATAAATTTATTAATCTGTTTATGAAATTTTAGTGTGGGGTCTTTATTTATTTCCGTTATATTATTTTCGTTGAAGAAACTTTCGATTTTAGTGTTTAAGTGGTGTTTGTCCATTATGACGCTAATGTTACCTTTGTCGGCTTTTAGGATTGTTGTGTTGTGTTCGAGTAACTTGTGTTTTACACTATTGAGTGTTTTTATTTCATTGTTGTGTATTTCTGGTTTTGTATGTGTGTTTTGAAGTTTCCTTTTTATGTCGTGACGTATCGGGTCATGGTCGTTGAGGTGCGTGTTTTGTACAGCCGTTTCTGCGTCTATGATGATGTCGCGTATGTGTTTATTGTGATTTTTGATGTTAGTTGTATTGGTATTCAAATTATGTTTCAGTCCTTTGTTTAATAAATCCATTTCATCTTTTGTGAAATTAATGTGTGTTGTATTGACTACGCGTGCGTGGAATATGTGTGCCGGTTCAGGGATTGATTCAATTGTGTGTGTTGTGAGGTTAGTTATTTTTTTGTTGTGTCGATGTTGTATTGTCAATTTGAGTTTTTCTATGTTGTCTTGTGTGTGTTGTATTACATTTTCAAGTTCTGTGTGGTGTAATATTTGTGTGAGTTTCATGTGTAAGTTATATGCCTGTCTGTTGAGTGTGTCTTTTTTATGGTATAAATAATTGATTATGTTGTTTAGGTTTATTTGTTCTAATTTCCGTTTGGTTTGTAGTGCTGTATGTGTGTTTTGTTTTATTGTAACTTGTGCGTGTGTTGGTATGATGTTGTGTTTTCGACAAGTTTTATTAAATGCTATGTGTAAGGAAGTTTTTGTTACTTGTTGCTTGGCGTTTCTGTACTTATTGATGAAATACGCTTTATCTGCGGTATTATAGTTGTCTTGATTATTCATCTCTTCTTTCACAGCACTAACACTTAACTAAAAATGAACTTCTTTCATGTGAAAAACTTACTATTTTATTGTACGCGTTTCGGCTTAGTATCCGCCTTCTTCAGCTTTGGTAACAGACTGCCAGCATTTTGTAACGGTTGTGTGGAAGGTGAAGTGGGGGTGGTGTGTGGAGGAAGGGGATTGGCGCAGGGATTCAACTTACTGTTTGTTTTCTGTATAATTGTGTCAAAAAGTGTATGTGATTTATATTGTAATTGATCGTTGAGTATGTTGTTTGGTTGTGTTGTGTGGTGTTTATATATTTCGTATTGTTCAGTTGTGTTGAGTTTTTGACCTTTGGGTATGTAATGTAAAATTTCAAGATTAGTGTCTATGTTGGTGTAACTGTGGTTTTCTGTGTGTATGTGTGTGGCAAATGCAGAGTGTATATTGTTGTTGGTTAAAGCTTTTAAGTGTTCAGAATAACGGGATGAAAAAGATCTTCCCGTCTGGCTTATGTAGAAACTATTGCAGTCATTACAATTTAATTTGTAAACACCTGTTTTGTTATATTTGTCTATGTCTGTGTTTGTATTACTGATGTGTTTTTTGATGGTATTGGTTGTTCTGAATGCTATTTTGTATTTGTGTTTTCTGAATGTATTGGCGATTTTGTGTGTGTATGAGTTGTGGTATGTGAGTGTGATGTACTTATTGTGTTGTGTGTTGATGGTATTTAGTGTTTTGTTGTTTTTGTTTTTGATGCGTTTGTGTAGTATGTTTATTAAATTGGGGTTATAACCGTTTTTTATTGCTATGTATTTTATTGTGTTGAGTTCGTCGGTGTAATCTTGTTTATTTAAGGGTATTTTAGTTAGTCTATGGAGCATATGGTTGAAGGCCGCATGTTTATGTTGTGTTGGGTGATTTGATGTGTTGTGTATAACCATGTCAGTTGTGGTTGGTTTCCTGTATATTTTGTACGTGTGTGTATTGTTAGTTTTGTTAATTGTTAGGTCTAGAAAATTTATACTATTGTTTTGTTCAGTTTCCAGTGTAAATTTTAATTTGTGGTGTATAGTGTTTATATATTTGTGGAAGTTTTCAACTTGTCTTGTGTTGCCTTTGAATAAAAGTAATATATCATCTACATACCTGTGCCAGTATATAATTTTGTTAGTGTATTTGTTGTTGTTTATTATGTGGTTCTGTTCAATGTTGTGTATATATATTTCTGCTAGTATTCCTGATATGGGGGATCCCATCGGGAGTCCTTCTGTTTGTGTGTATATTTTGTTATTGTATGTAAAGTAATTTTGTTCAGTTATTATTAAACACTAAAATCGAAAGTTTCTTCAACGAAAATAATATAACGGAAATAAATAAAGACCCCACACTAAAATTTCATAAACAGATTAATAAATTTATAAACAACACCAAACATATAATCAAACCAGAAAACGCCAAATACCTTAAACAAATAAAACCTAACCCCCTAAACTAAATGCATTACCAAAAATACATAAACCTAACATTCCAATCAGACCATTAATAAACAACACACAGGCCCCCTCCCACAAAATAGCAAAACAACTAGACAAAATAATCAGAGAAAACATAAAACTCAGCAACAACACCTCTATCAAAAACAACATTGACCTAGTCAGGAAAACTGAACACATACACATCCCACATAACTCAACTCTGGCATCTTTTGATATAACCAATTTATACACTAATGTCCCCATCAAAGAAACCATACAAACACTAGAACAACTACTCAGACAAAACAACACACCTGAAACACACATACAAGAAATCATCACACTTACCAAAATAATAACTGAACAAAATTACTTTACATACAATAACAAAATATACACACAAACAGAAGGACTCCCGATGGGATCCCCCATATCAGGAATACTAGCAGAAATATATATACACAACATTGAACAGAACCACATAATAAACAACAACAAATACACTAACAAAATTATATACTGGCACAGGTATGTAGATGATATATTACTTTTATTCAAAGGCAACACAAGGCAAGTTGAAAACTTCCACAAATACATAAACACTATACACCACAAATTAAAATTTACACTGGAAACTGAACAAAACAATAGTATAAATTTTCTAGACCTAACAATTAACAAAACTAACAATACACACACGTACAAAATATACAGGAAACCAACCACAACTGACATGGTTATACACAACACATCAAATCACCCAACACAACATAAACATGCGGCCTTCAACCATATGCTCCATAGACTAACTAAAATACCCTTAAATAAACAAGATTACACCGACGAACTCAACACAATAAAAAACGGTTATAACCCCAATTTAATAAACATACTACACAAACGCATCAAAAACAAAAACAACTAAACACTAAATACCATCAACACACAACACAATAAGTACATCACACTCACATACCACAACTCATACACACACAAAATCGCCAATACATTCAGAAAACACAAATACAAAATAGCATTCAGAACAACCAATACCATCAAAAAACAAATCAGTAATACAAACACAGACATAGACAAATATAACAAAACAGGTGTTTACAAATTAAATTGTAATGACTGCAATAGTTTCTACATAGGCCAGACGGGAAGATCTTTTTCATCCCGTTATTCTGAACACTTAAAAGCTTTAACCAACAACAATATACACTCTGCATTTGCCACACACATACACACAGAAAACCACAGTTACACCAACATAGACACTAATCTTGAAATTTTACATTACATACCCAAAGGTCAAAAACTCAACACAACTGAACAATACGAAATATATAAACCACACAACACAACCAAACAACATACTCAACGATCAATTACAATATAAATCACATACACTTTTTGACACAATTATACAGAAAACAAACAGTAAGTTGAATCCCTGCGCCAATCCCCTTCCTCCACACACCACCCCCACTTCACCTTCCACACAACCGTTACAAAATGCTGGCAGTCTGTTACCAAAGCTGAAGAAGGCGGATACTAAGCCGAAACGCGTACAATAAAATAGTAAGTTTTTCACATGAAAAAAGTTCATTTTTAGTTAAGTTTTAAATTTAATTTTCTCAAAAAGCGCATTTTTGAAAATTTTTTTTAAATTCCTACAAATAGTTTAGACCTTTGGTAAGTGATTCTCGAAATTTCAAAGTGGGAGGCTAATGGGTTCATAGTTAAATAATAATTTAAAAAAAGAGTGTTTTATAAAACTGATAGTAGGCCTAGATATTAAAACATATTTCATTACTATATTAAATTATTTATACACTTTACATTAAATCTTTAACACTTACATCTTTAGCAAAATTTTATATAGAACTTGATGATAGAGCTTGTGAAGTTGTTGTGGCTTCTTCAGGTGTTATTACATAAATCCTTCCAGTAGGAGTTGTAGGATCAACTTTGCAAAACACCTCTGTCAGTGATATCCACAATACGTCCGACTTCCTTGGATATGAAAATGATGATGAAGGGCCAGCAGGATGTAGAAATCTCACTTTTAGTTCATCCTCTTCTTCATTCTTCTCCAACACATATGCCAGCCACCACTTTTGGTCATATACGGCCGTTATATAACCGCTTACTTTTGACATTTGTAGTTTTTCTGAGCATTTTTGGATGATCACTGTTCCTTCTGTTGTATCTTCAGAGAATATTTTTACACAAATCTTTGATACGCTTGAATGAACAGGTATATAAGCATGATACTGTTGAGTTCCCTTAACACATTCAGGACTATATGAAAAATGCATTCATTTACCGTACAGACTGGGCTTTTTTGCATTTTTTCAAAAGCTTATACTTCTAAACCATATAATATTTAAATATATAAAGCTATATTATATTATAAAACCAAGCATTCTCATTAGTTTAGTGCAAATTTTATGTCAGTAGCTTGTAAAATAAATAAAATATTAAATTTTAAACTTACCCTGTTTTTAGTGTTGAAAAAAATTTCACATTGGCAATTTGACTTGTCACTTTTGCTATTGTTCAATTTTTCAGTTAAAATTAAGAAAATAATACTAAACACTTTTTCACTACATTATAATAACTAAAAAAAAGTGTAATCGGCTTTTGTGTGAAACACATAAAAACAATCTGGCACACAGAGTCCCACATCACATGATGGACAGTAAAATGTTTCTTTCCTAGCCCACTTTCCTGATTCTTTCTTCTGTTTATCCCAACATACCTTGCAAGAACGGCAAGGTCTTGCTTTTTTATCTGTAGCAGGAATTTTCTGAGGAAAATGTCTTCCTGTAAGGCAATCTGCAGTCGAAGATGTTTGTCCGCTCAGTGTCGCAGGTATTTCTTGATCAGACATATTAGTAAGTCCTTCTCCAATAATGGTCATGAAAGCTTCAAGTGGCATTTGATTAGAGCTTGTTTTTTTGTATAATATATGAGCATTTACCACTGATCTCATGAACATGTGGAAAAACATTTTTTCCACCATTTTAAAGTTTTACGTTTGAAAGGGTAGTAGCTAACAAGTTGGTCATTTCGGTCAACCCCGACTTTATTTACATTATAATCTAACACTGCATCCGGTTTGACCTTTATCTCACTACCACCTTTACATTTGACTCTCACTTCACTGCATGATGCACCATGTTTTGTAGAAAGAATTATGACATCCCGGGTGTCTTTCCACATACAGAGAGTCAAATGTTGAAAATGGCGGAATGTCAATCCTCCCTTCCTCAGTTTTTCCAATTTCAAATCTTTAGGCATGAACTTTCTGTTTATTTGGACTGTGCCTACTGCCAAAGTCTTGTTTTGCCACAGGAAATCATGAACTAATGGACTTGAATAGAAGCAGTCCATGTAAATGGTATGCCCCTTACCAAGGTACCCAGTGAGGAGTCGACGCAACAATGAAACTACAGAATTGTTTTTGTTTCTCCCTGTGTATGGTTCAAAAGCCAATACGTAACCGGAGTTAGATTCCGCTAAAATATATATTTTCATTCCATACTTTTCACGCTTATTTTTCATATAAACCCTGAAATGTATACGGCCACGGAAAGGACACATGCCTTCATCTACAGTCAGGTTTTCTGAAGGAATCAAAGAATTTCTAAATCTGTTCTGAAGGTAATCAAAATCAGGTCTTATTTTGAATAAGGGGTCATGATTTGGTTCATTACGGGAACGTATTTTTCATTGTTGTTGAGATGGAGCATTGACAAAATAAAGAAAATCTGTTGTGCGACATTATTTTTCCAGCAAACGGAGTGTGGATAAATGGTCTTTGGCTCCAGTATTTTTTCAAGTCTGATTTGTGTACAACAGACATGTGCAGTACTATTGAAAAGAACCCATACAACTCATGGAGTTTGACTGTTGTCCATTTCTGCCATACACTGTGTGGTTTCAGTTTGAGCGCCTGAGCTTTGCGATGGTAGTGCTAGCATATCTGTTCGTTTCACTTTTTATTTTGTTTACAATTTCTGAATCAAAAAAGTGTAGAAAGCAATCAAGGGATGAAGATTGAGAATCAAGTGGGGCAGAGATATAAGAATCTTCCTCAAATATGGGTCTGTCTGGAGCGTTGTGGATAGCTTGGGAAGACCATTGGACATTTCCTGGAAATGAACAGTCTTCTGTAGGGACATACGAAATTTGTACTGGTTCCCCCCCCCCCCATGCTGTGTACCATTACATTGAGAAACATGACTCTCATTGTTTACAGAAATATTGGATGGACCATCCGACACATCAGGAAGGTCTTCTGCAAAGAAGAAAAGAAGGAAGATAAGCATTTGATTTTGAAATGGTTATTTTCAATTGTATGTCTGTAATTGTTTTTATAGGGATGAATATGATTTGTAAATTAAAAATTAAAAAAAAAAAAACGGAAAGTGTTGGCTGTAAAAAGCCTGCAGTTATAAGCCTGTAACTAACAATCATTTCTAGTGAATTCAGCTAGAGTCAGTAGGCCTAAATAAGGAAATATAAGTGTTTTTTATAAATCGAAAGTGAGGACATCAAGCTATACTTTTACCTATATTTATAAAAGTATTCAAAATTTTTGGTGTAACAAAACAGCCCACTAATTTTTAAAGCGAAAATAGTTCTAATAAAGATAGGTGTAGTGAACACGGTGCAGTCATATAAGACACAATGAAATGGGTCAATTTATAAGAAACAAACAAAAATTCAGACACAAACTTACCAATACAATCTTCAACTTCTTCATCCGTATCAAAACTGTCACTAACAAAGCCTTCAGAACCCGAATCTTCACACAGAATATCACGTATTTCGTCTTCCGTCAAGTAGCGAGAAGCCATTTTCCGCGCGCCGACCATGTGGCTTGGTTACGTACAGTGTGTTGTGTACAACATACAAAAAAGAAGCTACTGTTGTGTTCAGACTCTGATTGTTGCTGCCATCTATATTTGAAAATGTTAACTACTAATACTGCTATCGTTTCATTGTGACTAACAGCGAGCGGCAGCCGTATTACGTTTATTACGCAGTTAGATACGCGACTGCGAGCTATGCCCGCACTTCGTCTTTACGGGACTCCACGGTACTGCGGGCAGTGCCCGCAGCGCGTCTCGAATGTGTTAATAGTTACTGCTTGGCTGAAACAGTCATTCAGAAATGTTTCGGACTCAACATACTCATCTTGTGTGGAGAAGGTGAAATTAATTCCAGATAAATTTTCAACTGCCCATTCATAAAGTTGGATAGGTGTTAAAATTTGGTTGCCATATGGACGTTGCGGGCTTGCTCTTGCAGCAAGTCTCTTGACTGAGCCCCCAACCCCATCACATGGTCCTTTCCCATGTGCAGTTGTGGAAAAATGCCATTCAGCCTCTACACAAAAGTCTTGCTTGTGATAACATAAGTTGATAAAATTTTTCTTATTTTTATATTGTGCAGCACACCCATCTGAGTAATAAAAAATCTTTTTTGGCACTGTTTGAAACTTTGTTGTCATGAACTAAACAAGTTTTTTTTGGAATGTATACATAGAAACAGTGTTATGCTCTAAACAAGGTGAAATTACATCAAAACTTGAGTGTTTAATTTTATCATCTTCGCTGTAATAAATCACAAAAGGGTGTACTGTCACATGTTCGCTTGCCCAGTGATAACTTTGAGCTTCGTCCTGAACGACAATGTTATAGTTTTCAGAGAAATCTAAGTTTACTACAAACTCTTGACTCTTTTAAATTTTCTTTTTTGTCATTAATGAATGAAGACTGCTGCTTTGCAATAAAATCATGTTTGATTAAGAGAGTCAGTTTGTCACAAAAAACATTTATAAAATCTTCATTAGATTTCTGTAAAGTTTGAAGGTTGCAACGATCAACAGACACCCACTGACGATAGGTGACATTTTCTATAAGATTTTCTTCAAAAGCCTCTTCAATGATTTTGCGAATTGGGGCAACACCAGGGCATTCTCTACATTCACTCATATAGCATTTAATGTTTGGTGGATTACACAGCATTTTTGCCAAACAGTGTTTATATGTATTTAGTTGTCTATTTGTCAAAGCTCCTAATTTTGTATTTTCTATCATTAACTTTACGTTCTGGTGAATTGTGCATACACAAACTGCATGTGTGCCACTTTGGCCTGCCAATACGCAATGCTTTTGTCGAAGTTCGGCAAATTTTGAAAAACCTATTGTAATATCTGAGAATTTTTCCTTAAACAATGAGTAAGCCTCCTTAAGATTACACAAAATTAGTCGTTTTGACATTTTTGTTTTAATTCCATTCGAGTCAACTGCAGTCATACAGTCCTTAATACCGGGCATTATTCTGCAGATTTCATCATTTTCATAAAATTACTTAACAGTATCAACAATAGCTTTTGAAAGGGCCTTTCCAGGCTTTGGGTTAGGGCTTTCTAAAATACCCTTTTCTTTTAACACTTTTTTTGCCTGTCTCACCATATAATCTGGTGCATTAAATTCCCGCATCATTTTTCTAATACCCCATTTTTCTGGGAGACAGGTAAGTATCATTAACTTCTTAACTCTATTTGTTGAATTAGAAAAATTTTCTTTAAGGTTTTGTAAAATTTACTCATCTAGATTCTCATCATCACTAGATGAATCTTCAGCTGCTAAAAAGAGTTTACGCTTCAATGCAGAGTTAATCTTTTTTACTTTCTTTGTAGCATACTGCTTAGATTGAATTTTGTTAACGTTAATAGGAGACTCTTCTAGTTCCACAATAGAAGTATTCAATTGTTCAATTACAATTTTTGATTCTAAAGAAAAGGTTGGGTCTTCTGGCTCAGAACTGCATTCCTCGCTAATGTCGATTGAAGAACAAGGCAGGCCAGAGGGACCAGGTTGATTTGTATTGTCTGTACCTTTAACTTTCCGATATCTTTTCTACAAAGATCACAAATTTTAGCTTCTTTAGGTATTTCAGGAAATAAACTAAACATCCATGATGTTACATTTCTCAGTCTCTTTTTATCCCTAATTGTGTGATTAATTTTGTTTAATGGGTTAAAACATTGTAATCTAATGAATTTTAATTCACTTTCCATTATCTTTAATTTATTGCTTTAAATACTTTTTTAAGTTTTATAAAAAGATCATCTCACTAAAATCATAGTTTTTAAATTATATTTTTCATTATGTATTTCAAAGAGCGTCAATAAATATTTAATTTTTAATTTTAGTGTGTTGATTTGATATCGGAATGACCCATTTATGTAAGGTAGTGTACTTTATTACAACAAGCAGAATAACTGTTGCACACCACTATATAAAAATTATATAAAAATATTTATATAGTGGTGTGCAACAGTGATCATTCTGGTTGTGATTTCAACCACTAACACAAATTTCTTCATTAAACGTACTTTATTATCATCTTATTAATATTTTTTCGTAACCAAAAGAACTCATGATTAAACGAACAGTAAGAAAATAAACACAAAACGACAGCCATGTCGTTTTAGATTTGTTTAAATCATTTTAGCCAACCTTGAGAAAAATTGTCTATTTATTGCCGGAGCAACTTTGTTTAATAACAGTATATAATTTTGTATTCAAATGAATAATTTCACTTCAAATTAACTCTATTTCACTTCAATAAACTAGTACTGAGTTGTAATAACCGTCCTTTATTTCATTGTAAATTGCATTATAAAGTTTGTGTACATTAGCGACGAGCGATATTGACGGCCAGCATTACAGACGTCGGCAGCACGGCAAACTACTAGCGAGATTCATACGCCCGCCAATTGCGAGGGTAATTCAAATCAGTCAACACCGTCTAGAACGACCGCTCGATTTCACATTTTTTAATCGTTTCATAAACAATTTTGCGCCACCCGGGAATTAAAATTACTCATTAAAGGACAGGTAAGATTTACACTCGAGAGATATTGGTACTGATAATTCATGAGATCGCGACGGACATCGTCGGCGAAAAGTTAACAAAAGTAAGTAAACATAAAGTAACGACTACAACGTGTGGGGCTAACACACGATAAAACACACTTTTAAAGAGTACATACGAAACTACTCGTTACAATATTTAAATAGGAACATGAAAACACATCAATTTGTCCAAGAAACCCATATGTCCAATAATATGTAACATACAATCAGCTATAGGAGTAACCATTTTGTGCAGAAAGGCCAGTTGTGGACATGCGACTTTTCTATACTTAACAACAGAATTGATCTGAAATCAGCTGATTTGTATATTACGAGGCTGCTTAATTTTTCCTGGTTAGAACCTGTAATTTACGTTCAGCTGAGTTGAGTTGATAATCAATAATGAATTCTGAAGATGAAACAGTTTGGAATTAATGACACGAAAACTGGAAAATACGACTTGCTATGTTTAGAATGAAGAAACTCCCCAAAAAACTTCTGGTGATGTATGTTCATTTTTATACCTTTATTTGAATAATTTTGTTGAGGATGGCACTGATAAATTACGTTTGTCCTGCAACAACTGTGCAGAGCAATACAAGAATCATGCAGTTATAAGAATGTTGATGGTTTAAATCAAAATATAAAAATTTAAAGTTATACAAACTCCCCCTTTATGGTCACTCATTATTGCCTTGTGACCATGATTTTGGCCTAATAAAGAAGAAATGCCGCCAGCATAACAGACTACACTACTGAAAAGTATGTGGAAGAGGTAATTTAGAAGGCTTCAAATAATTCTGAGAAGTTTTGAGTTTTCTTGGTGAATACAAAAATGGGTTTGGATTTCTGAAACTGGGCAACAAATTCTACACTAAATCAGCTGTTGATCTGGAATTTGTAAGTTCCGGATGAACCTTCAGGTCTTTACCTACACAAAAATTTTTAATCCCTAAACATTGATACTTTTCAATAAAGTGATAATTTAATAAAATAGACAAAACGTGGTTGATATTATTTTTCTTCCATTTTTACTGTCTTTGTTAAGCGCCATCTTGTATGGCCAACTACGTATAACAAAAATATAGGTGTACTTACCGTTTTTTGGTTCTTTTCGGTGAACAGGAGATCAGAATTGGTTGTTCAAAATAAAGAAAACTTTATTTTGTTTCCCATAATTACGTTTTATTAACACTTAGGTATTCTCATCATTTAACTTCAAAGATCATTGACAAACTACCTCTTTACCTCCTTCATCTATTATACAACAACTCACATTATCTAAAAACCCACATAAAATAAAATTGAAACATAGTATAAACCTTTTAATTACCCAAAAAGAATCAAGATATTAAATAGCACTAAATTTTATACACACAAACCAGCCTTCTTAATTTACGTAATTTCACTCACTCATACACACACATAACTATTCCCCGATTTTAAGAGCTCATAATTGAAAAAGGTTAAAATTTTGAAAATTAATCCATAGTTGAAAATTTGGTTATTATTATTGTAGATTACTTAGCTGATTGTCCAGAAGAAGTCATATTGTTCCACGCACACGCGTTTGTTTCCGTCACTAATTCGTTTTATATCTCCACCACTGTCATTTTATTTGATTTTAATATGCTTTAAATTTTACGTTACCTTTTTACACTGTTCGTTACATTCTTACGGTTTTGTGGTATTCACATTTTAGGTGTGGGCGCCCGCGATTTACGTTTCGAAACTTTTTTATATGTGACCGGCCGGCTCACTGACTGATTTTATACTGGGACTAAGCCACTGGCGCTATTTTATGAAGTCGCCGTTGTTGTGTGACCAAGTCTCTTTGTTTGAAAGTTTATATCACTCCGCCAGCAGACTGTCATTTGTTACATGACCGCATTCCACAACAAGGTGCGTCTCTGACGTAATATGGTATGATGTTAGTTGCATAACTTGTTGACACTGTTGGCATGTCCTTGAAGCTGCCCTTGGCACAGTTTGTCGGTTGTTGTTCTCGCTTGAGAAATTTACATACAATATTGTCAATCAGTCGTACCACCTTCGCTACCGTCGCCTACCACTAAATTTACCTCTCTTTATAAATTTTGTCCCTATCATCAAAAAATGTTATTTGTTTATAAAAAAAAATACAAATTGCCTTATTACCCCAAAATAGGCCCGTTACAATACCCCCTCAATGAGATATTTTATGCCGAAGCGTAAAAAATCTCATTGACACATTCATACTTGCTAGAGGGATCAGCCAGGATATGTCACCACAACCCTGGTTTATAAAAAAAAATAATCAACTCACCCTTGGTCCGGTGACTGTGACCGCACCTGAATGACAATACTGGACTTCTCTCTTGAGATCCCAACACCGTAGAGTCAGACAGATACTTAACGCCCCTGCTCCGACGCGCAGGCCAGCTCAGGACCGCCGCCACAGCATCACCAAACACTGAAACAACAAATCAAATCAAATATAGTGGCCTTATACAACACCATATCCCCAACTGATCTGTTTCCCCCTAGCGGTGCTGGTTTGCGCTAAGAAGCACTGGTTTTGTTTTTTACTTATTTCTAACATATATATCAGATACCTACCAACAACATGATACCCCTTTTAAAATTCCATAATCTCATTCTATCTACTTTCTCTTGTTAACTTTATCCCAAAATTCAAAATTATTGCCCCGATTCCCATCAGAATTTAAATAAACATTTCCCATTACCATATTACATTTCTCTCATCCCCAAATTAAAATGCATTTAAAATATTTAAATTCATAAAATTCTCTTACACTAACAAACACAATATAACATAAGAAAACATAGTACACTCATAATTCACATTGTTATCCTTATCTTAAAATAAACGATTTGTATTTAAAATTTACACATTTTACATCATTAAGTTTGCATATAAAATCATAAAATTACCTTTTAAACTCAATTTAACTTTTATTAATTAGTTTCTCAACAATTTTTTTTTTTTTCATAACATTGCAATTATTATTCCATTTCATTAATTTGGGTGATTCTCCGTTATTCATTATAATCCCTTTATCAACTTGGCATTTACTCATAATCTTACCCCTGTTATTACTCCCATGCTCCCTTACAAAATCTTTAACTAATATGACACCCCTCTCTACTAAAAAATTTACTAACCCTTCTCTACCTCTAACTACTTACTACTTTAACTCAATTCGCCACCTTCTCTCTATATATAAAAAAAAATACTCTCTTTCCCTTTGTACATAGGATACGTGTTCCCCCCCCCCAAAAAAAGCTCAATTCCCGTTCTCTGGTTCCTGGATTCTACCTAAGGCAACCCCTTCCCACTAAATCTATACCAAATCCCGTCCCAACCCTTATGTTGCGGACTCCCACATTACACTACCCCCTACTACAAAATTGCCATCCCCAAAATCTCAATCTCATTACCTCACTACAACTACAACAAAATAACATCAACAAAATAAACAACAATATATCACTCACAATTCTACATATCTTCTCCATATCTACTGTGTCAACATCAATACTTCTCAAAATTCTAGAACATTCATTAACTCGAAACAACCTTACATTATTTTCATCTCTACTATTCCTTTAACTTTGACTTTAATTTGTACAGATCTATATTTCCCACAAATATTCAACTTGGACTGACTCAAACATTTTATTCAAACAATTACTATCACCCATTTCTATCTTTTGCAACCCATTGAAAATTTTAACTATCACGAATTTATTTAATTTTTATTTAAAATCTATAAACACATTGAAAACATATTATATTTTTATAATCCTTATTCCTAACATACTAAATGCAATTAACACAATAAGCCTTAATAAACACATTATAGGAAGTATTTAGTGCATCTAATTTTCAAATCAAAACAAAATTATTGAGTAGCAAATCATCATTATTAAAATACAACAAATTTTTAATACGTTATCCCCTGGATAACCTCCCAGCCACACACACTATGACCCCCCCTGGACTGTGGCGTCCACAAGGACTGAAATTTTGGAGGAATGTGACATCTCCGTGTCCTTGCTTCTGCGTTACATTTTAAAGATTTAGATATCATAATATCTCTGTCTATAGTTATGCACCCTTAATGCGGGTCTACCACCTGGCTCTGCTGTTCCTCCTCGAACAGAGTGGCAGCCGCTGTTCCATAGTTCCGGGATTCCCCCTAGTTTCACCCCCCATTAATTTCTAATATAGACCAATTTCAAGCCAGCTATGGTCAAGGGACTTGATATGACCATAGCTAACCGCTAGCCAAAACCACGATTAGTGCTGGTAAGGCAGTAATCGCCCGAAAAGTCAGGGAAATCATCTCTTCCTTCAGGCATGTACACTTCATCATTAATATGCACGACACGGCAATTTATCAAGGTACAATATAAAATTATACAAAAGGTGTGCCGTGCATTTTCGCCATGTTGGCCTCCGATGGAGGTAACACTCACTGTTACCCCCAACACTTTCCGCTATCTACTGGGGCACATGCCACCCCAGCAATAGCAACTTACTAACTAATTAATTAAAATTGAAACTAAACTTTCTACCGTTGCAGTTCCACACTCCACTGGTCTATCACTTCTTTGAGCACCAAACTACCCCCCCAAAATCATCCCCACGCTTGTATTGATAACAAGTTTTTATTTTATTACACATCTTTTCAAAGCGTTCCTATACTCACTGACACTAAAACTTGACAATTATATTTGGTCACTTAATTCTAAAATTTTATTTAAATTTAAAATTCTAAACATCCAAATTTTTTTTTTTTTTTTTTTTACATTGAAGGCTGACTCTATCTTAACTTTCAACACGTCAGACTAAACAGAACAGAAACTATAACCAATGGCTAATTTTAATTTTGCCATTGGTTCTAAAACTTTTAAATTTGTACGCACTGCCTTATATTTAGGTGCAGCCTTCATTATATACAACACTCTAAGGCAGTGCAGGCACGTGACAGGTACACCGAAACCGCTGCGCCTGGAGTGTATTTAAAAAAATTAATTTGTGTCACGTACCTGTTGGGGTCCCCCTCCCCATTCAAATATATAGTTAAGTTTTCTACTTTATACCAATTTTGGTGGAGCCGGACCATCGTTGTTTTCACCGCCCGAAGGAAGATCTGCCAACCATGGCCCGCCTCCGAGTTCCGAATTCCACGGCCAGGACTGGTAAGATCGTGACCGCCCGAAAATGGGGGAAGATCACTTCTGTAAACATACAACAATATTTAAAATCTTATATATAAACATAACATAATTAAAGTGACCGATACAATTTTAAATTCGTCGCATTTTGAGTACCTACTATTTCCTGCGTCGCTGGGTTCCTCAGCACATACGCATTCTGCATTTTTATTTCTACAATTTCATAAGGTCCTTCATACAACAAGAAAAACTTTTTTATTTCTCTATCTTGAGCACTGGACAAATCATGCCTTTTTACTAACACTAACTGACCTACCTCGTACTTGGTCCATTTACCCTTGGCATCATGTTTCTGTTTTCTTCGCTCTCCTCACGTGAGTAAGTTCTCATTTGCCAATCTAATTTTCATATTCCTGTCCAAAACCTGACCTTCTGGTGGGTATTCGAAAAGTTGTTCCAATATCCTGGGCGGCCTTGTTCCCCTAATCAACTCATGCGGCGTAAATCCCGTGGACTCATGGGTGGTACAATTCAGCCACTCCTCTACTTTTTTCACGTAGGATGGCCATTCTGTGTGTTTGGCGTGACAGTACGCCCGAAATATCCTGCCAATCTCTCTCATCACCCGTTCTGCTTGGTTCGACTGAGGATGGTACACTGCCGTATGCTTGGGTATGATACCTTCCCATCCAAGCGTCTGCCGCCATTTGCCACTGATAAATTGTGGACCGTGGTCAGATAATATAATTCTCGGTTTTCCAACGTTAAGCATGTAGTCTTTTACTATTTTATCACTGAGTACTTTACTGGTCGCCCTCTTAATGCTATATAACTTTACAAATTTTGAAAAAGTGTCTAGAACTACAAATACATATAACACACCCCCTCTACCTCTGGGTAATGGTCCATATAAATCTACTGCAACTAAATCAAAAGGTTTATCTACTTTTATGTAATTCATCTCCCCCTCTACTTTATAATTCAATACTTTCGATTTTTGACATAAATCACACACTCTCAACACTTTTCTCACTCTCCTCTCCATTTTCTTAAATATACATGACTCTTTCAAAACATTAGCACACTTTCTTGCACCAAAATGACCGTACCTTATATGACAATCCCAAACAATTTTATCTATTAACCCCTCGGGTATAACTAACCTCCAATCACGCTCCCCACCATCTACTTTTTTAAACAAAATACCTTGATAGACTTGAAATCGCTCATTATATTCAGATCCCTCTACATCTGATTCTAAACTAACAATTATTTTACCCAGTTTGCTATCAGATTTTTGCATGTTTTTAATATCACTTAATTCCTCACCAAAAATTCTATCTTCTCTAGTTAGTCTAAAGATTTCTATTTCTTTAAGGTCCCTACCAGTTTTATTGTCTATAACATCTACTCTAGAAAGTGTATCTGGTACCTTATTATCTGACCCCTTTATGTACTCCCATGAAAAGTTATATTCTTGTAAGGCTAATACCCACCTGGTTAATCTGCTATGTGTCAGCTTACATGAATTAAGAAAGGACAATGCCTTGTGGTCCGTCCGGATTATCGTGGTATTACCTAAGATGTAGGTTCGGAATTTACCCACGGCAAACACAATACTTAGAAGTTCTTTTTCAGTTGTAGTATAATTTTTCTCAGCCGACAGCAGCGATCTACTGGCGAAGGCGATCGTCAGGTGTTCCTTGTCGCAACCCTCCTGGTAGAGCTCCGCCCCTAGAGCTACATTGCTGGCGTCGGTCTGCAAATAAAAAGTCTTATTAAAATCGGGATGATTCATCATGATCATGTGACTAAACTTTCTCTTAATTTCATTAAACGCAGTTCGTTCCGTATCGCCCCATCTCCACTGTTTATTCTTCTGCAGTACAGCACTCAGTTTGAATGTTGTGTGTGCGTAGTTCTCCTGAAATTTCCTGTAAAAATTACATAGGCCTAAAAAACTTTGTAATTGCTTAATGTTTTTAGGTTCGGGGAATCGCATTATGGCTTCTACTTTGTCAGGGTTAGCTAATATACCCTCCTGTGTAATAATAAATCCTAAGAAATGTATTTCTGTCTGCAGAAACTTAGACTTGTCCCAATTCACTGTTAAACCCCCTCTTTGTAGCTTATCTAATACATATTCTATGTGTTCTAAATGTTCAGTGAATGTTCTAGAGGCTATCAATATATCATCGACATGTACAGTTTAAAAGTCTAAATCCTTAGGTTGTAAAATATTATCTAAACATTTGATAAAACTGGCAACACTGGTGTTTAATCCAAAAGGTAAGCGTTTGAACTGGTAATTCTTACCGTTAAAAAGAAAAGCTGTGTATTTCCTGCTCTCTGTTGCTAATGGTACCTGCCAGTATCCAGCGGTCAGGTCTAAGGACGTCATGTATTTGACTCCGCTGAACTTTTGTAAAATCTCATTTATGGGTTCCGGAGATTCCCTGTCAGGTATAATAATTTGATTAATTTTCCGAGCATCTAAACATAACCTTACCTTGCCATCCTTTTTGATCACTACTACCAAAGGGTTTGAATAGGGTGATACTGAGCGTTCAATTATGCCTCCCTGCATCATCCGGTCTAATTCCTCCTGTACAGCCCTCCTCTTCGAAAACGGCACCGGGTAGCTCCTCTGCATGTATGGTCCGTGGTCCCGAACTTTCAGCTCGCAAATGTAATCCTTCGCTTTCCCTGGTGATTCATCAAACACCTCTCTGAACCGCTCCACAACTGCCCACAGCTCCTCTCGCTGAATATTTCCTACAACTGTATTTTCATTAAAAAACTTATCGGCTCTATTTGCCCACACACTCTCATTACGCTCATGCATCTCTCCCTCCTCATTCTCTATACTATCATTCTCTAGACATATATTTATTTTGGTCTCTATCTCTCTATCGCTTATCTGCTTATGTAACATTTTTATCCCCGTGACTTTACTTTCATTCACTACTTTCTTAAACTCTATTCTGACGGGTTTATTCCCTTTTTCAAATTTTACTATTTGTTTATTGAAATCTATTACTGCTCCGTTTCTTTCCAAAAAATCATTTCCTAATATTACATCTAGACTCAACCCTTTAACTACTAGGAAAGTGTTTTCAAATTCAACTTCATTTATTAAAATATTTAATTGTACTTGTCTGGTTATTCTCTTACTTCTCACTCCAGTTACCCCCACTACTGTAACCCCGGCAACTGGTAAGGACGGTATATTCTTGTTTAACTCTTTTAATTCACCCATGACATTTTCAGAAATTACTGAGATCTCGCTACCGGTATCAATTAAAGTTTTATAATTCTTACCTTCAATGTTAACCTCAGTGTCACCTCAGTCAATCCTGCTCTGCGTTCCATCACCTTGTTCTCCTCTTCTTCTAACAGTTCCTTCGCCATGTCCATCTTGATAACGTTGTTATGGTATCCGTTGATTATTTGGGCCCTCCTGTTTTCCGTAGACAATGGTTGGGCCCGCTTCTCCATTGTCCTCCCTAGTTTTCCGTGGAGGGACCCGCCACAGCTGGATGATTTCCCCCTCTCCCTCTATTATAATGTCCTCCTCCTCTCGGCGCTCCTCTATGAAATTCTCCTCCTCTCGACTGTTGATTGGGTGGTGGGTTCGCTCTCTCGTTCCTGGTGCACTCCCTGTTTCGATGACATCTGAAACAATTTGTTCTATTAGCATAATTGTCGGTTTCACATTCTCTACACCTCCAACTCTCGCCCCTATTATCAAAACTTCCTCCCCGCGCTCCTCTATGAAAACTCTGTGTACCCCTGTTCTGGTGGTAATTATTATTATTATTATGGTGTGGTACTACTGGTGTGTTTGGACGTTGCCCTATGTCGCGTTCCCCTATATTCTGTAGCACGTCTAGCATGCTCTCTAACTCATTGATATTTGTAATCTCTCTAGTCATTAACGTGATTTGCACCTCTCTGGGCAGGTGTTTGCTAATATGTCTTACAAATGACCGGAATGGTAACGGTGGTTCTAGATACTTAGCTTCGTTATATATCATCATCACATATATGGTTAGGTGGTTATTAATCCTACCAAAATTCCCAGTACCCATTATTTTATTTCTTAAGATTTCTTGGTCTTCTTCTGACCAATATTTGTTTCGAAAAGCTACCTCAAAATCCTCGTAACTACCCAATTCGGTATGGTGTACTTCCGACCATATCTCGGCACTACCTTTAAAACATTTGATAATCTTCAGCAATTTAACCTCCCAACTACTACTATTAAACCGATTAAACTCCCTAACCCTATTTAAAAATTGCATTGGGTGTACTCTACGATTGTCACAATTAAAAGTTTCTGCGTTCAGTAACATTGTTTACATTTTGATTTGTTACTAAACTTAGTTCGTCTCTCATACTACTAATGTTTTGTTCAAGTGAATATAATTTTTTGTCATTACTCTATTCAGACTGTACATTATTTTTTGATATTACTTCAATAGATTCATTTACTGCTTGTATTTCTGTCTTATAATTATTTTCAATTTCATTTATTTTAGAGTCTATCTTATTTTGGTGTTCATCAATATTTTGACTAATTTTTTCAACTGTCATTACTACGCTACTCAACTTACATTCAGTTTCAATATTACATTTATTAATTTTTGATTCTATGTCATTGTTATACTCATTCATTGAATTTATTAATATTTCATTATTTTCATTGATTTGCTTCTCAACTCTATCTATCTGGCTATCTATTTCATTAAATTTGACATCTATCTTTTGTATTGAATCATCTAACTTGGTCTCTACTTGGTTGATTTTATCAGTAAACTCTACTTTAGTACTTTCACAATGTCTATTAATTTCTTTAATTTGGTTTGTTAACTCATCGAATTTACTGTCAAAACTATTCTTTTGAACATCGAATTTCTCATTTATCTCGTTTTTTTGTTCATCTAATTTACTGTTCTGAATGTCAAACTTCACGTTAAAACTATTATTCATTTCATTGAATTTGGTCTCAAAACTCTAAAAATTACTATTTATTTTCTCGAATTGGCTGAGCATGATACTCATCATATCACTATTATTCTCTTTCTTAACTGAGGTCGGCGTCGACTGACTCGTTACGCCTGCCATTATTCTCGATTCGGTCAACTGACTCTCTACATTACTGTCATTCGTTTGAACTCCCGAATCGCTACTTAACTGACTGTCAGATAAGCTGACATCATTACTATCTGCCATTTTTCTTAAAATCTTTTAAATATATTTCTTTGCAAAATAGTCTTATATGTAACACATAATTATTATAAAAAAAAATATTCTACTCACCCATACTACACACACTTATGACATAACCTTATTTTATACGTCTATTTTACGTACATACAAAATTTTATGTCCCATTCCAAACAACCATTGTGTTCTCCCAAGTAGGCCTATATTTTATATAAATGTATTTATACAAAATTGTCCCTACGTTCGGAAGCCATTGATACTTTTCACTAAAGTGATAATTTAATAAAATAGACAAAACGTGGTTGATATTATTTTTCTTCCATTTTTACTGTCTTTGTTAAGCGCCATCTTGTATGGCCAACTACGTATAACAAAAATATAGGTGTACTTACCGTTTTTTGGTTCTTTTCGGCGAACAGGAGATCAGAAATGGTTGTTCAAAATAAAGAAAACTTTATTTTGTTTCCCATAATTACGTTTTATTAACACTTAGGTATTCTCATCATTTAACTTCAAAGATCATTGACAAACTACCTCTTTACCTCCTTCATCTATTATACAACAACTCACATTATCTAAAAACCCACATAAAATAAAATTGAAACATAGTATAAACCTTTTAATTACCCAAAAAGAATCAAGATATTAAATAGCACTAAATTTTATACACACAAACCAGCCTTCTTAATTTACGTAATTTCACTCACTCATACACACACATAACTATTCCCCGATTTTAAGAGCTCATAATTGAAAAAGGTTAAAATTTTGAAAATTAATCCATAGTTGAAAATTTGGTTATTATTATTGTAGATTACTTAGCTGATTGTCCAGAAGAAGTCATATTGTTCCACGCACACGCGTTTGTTTCCGTCACTAATTCGTTTTATATCTCCACCACTGTCATTTTATTTGATTTTAATATGCTTTATTTTACGTTACCTTTTTACACTGTTCGTTACATTCTTACGGTTTTGTGGTATTCACATTTTAGGTGTGGGCGCCCGCGATTTACGTTTCGAAACTTTTTTATATGTGACCGGCCGGCTCACTGACTGATTTTATACTGGGACTAAGCCACTGGCGCTATTTTATGAAGTCGCCGTTGTTGTGTGACCAAGTCTCTTTGTTTGAAAGTTTATATCACTCCGCCAGCAGACTGCCATTTGTTACATGACCGCATTCCACAACAAGGTGCGTCTCTGACATAATATGGTATGATGTTAGTTGCATAACTTGTTGACACTGTTGGCATGTCCTTGAAGCTGCCCTTGGCACAGTTTGTCGGTTGTTGTTCTCGCTTGAGAAATTTACATACAATATTGTCAATCAGTCGTACCACCTTCGCTACCGTCGCCTACCACTAAATTTACCTCTCTTTATAAATTTTGTCCCTATCATCAAAAAATGTTTTGTTTATAAAAAAAAATACAAATTGCCTTATTACCCCAAAATAGGCCCGTTACAACATCAGTATTTTGAATATACCTCATCAAATGTATGATTTATTAAAATAAAAGAATTCATTGACGGATATTTTGATTAATTTATAAATTAAGAAAACGAATAAGTTTCCTTTAACTCTACCATTTGAAACTGCTTATCATGATAAAATACGATTATTATAAAGCAAGATGAAGGATGAAAAGAATCTTTATAAGTTCATACCTGTAGAAGCAACAGGTTTTTGAAACAAAAAGTTTATGCCTGGCCACTAAAACCATACAAGGTCGCAGACAACACATTGGGAAATAAAAAAGTGTTATTTCACAATATTTAATTTAAAAATATTAACTTAACTTATGTGTGTTTAAATTGTTTTATAATGAACAAATAAAACAAACGTTTTTTATAATTAAAAAAGCCTACTTTATTAGGGTTACCATATGTCCTCTTTTTCCTGGACACGTGCTCTTTTTTAGTGTTAAAAACCTGTGCGGGAGGATTCTTTAAAAAACAGGGAAATGTCCTCTTTTTTCGTAAAACTGAAAAATGTAGTCATACACAAGAGCACTCCCAGCGGCACCCTCAGAAATGTACCATTGGCATCATACTTTGCATGCCTACAGCTCCTTCCCGCGTTATTCTGCAATTCTAATAGGCGTCTACATCTGTGAGTTTTTAAGGTTATTGGCAGTTCTGAATTGAGTTGCTTCTGTTCATGGACATTCTGAGTATAGTTAGTGGTAGTTACAAGTTGTAGGCAAGTAGAATTTATTATTATTAATAAGCCCAAACAAAAGTGTGTTAACCGAAAATTTATTAAAGGAGCATACTAGCTTTAAGAAAGACCGGAACGATAATGAAGGTTTATTTCTTTTTTTTTATAGGTGCTTTAGATCTAGATGCTCATGAGCAAAGTGACAAAAGTAATTACAATGCAGCAGCAGTTCCTCAAAGATTAATTATTTCTTTGTTCCAAAGGGAGGTATAGTTAATGAGCAGATGCATGCAGCTGAAGGAACTCTAGCCTTTCATGCTGTTAGACGTCATTATACTGTAGTATCAAATCTATGGACTACTAGTAAGTTGCAGAAGGTCTTGTACAAAGACTCGGTCATAACAAAACAAGTTTCATGTGCTCGTACTAAAACTGATGCCATCGTTACTTCAATTTTGTCTCCTCATTCTATTGATGCAGCAGTTAAAAGATTTAAGTGGTAATTCTAACTTTATCTTTACATACTCTAATAATTGCAGAAAGGGCACATGTCTGCAACTTAAAAATGGACCTGTACCCAACATAAAGTTAGACTTTTAGACTATGTTTATGCAAATTAAAAATAGTAATACTGCAATATCTAATAATTTTTTGAGATTTTTTTTGTCACTTCAAAATTACAATACCTATACAGTTTTTAGCATTTCCTGAAAAATTTCATCTTTTGGACATGTGGCCTTTCTACATTTACCAATCCATTTGGTTTTAATATATCCAGTTCTGGTTACTACCAGAATTTTGTCTTTCATACAATAAGAAATATCAAGATCAATTGGAACTGTTAATATTAGTTTCTTTTTTACATGTTATATATTACTCTGAGTCAAAAAGAAAAAACCAAATGTAAGTTTACTTTTTGTTGTTACAAAACCAGTTAATGTTAAATCTAATTTGAAGGCCCAGTTTTATGCTTATTGAAAAATATTGTTTGTGAATGTAAGTATGTTGGTAGGTATATCTTAACTTTTCATTGTTGTGTAATACATGAGTGTTTAACTCATTAATAATAGTTATTAATGTGAGGGACAGAAATAATTTACTAAAATTGATTAAACTGTCTATTAAAAGGGAGTGATAAACCAGACATGGAATCAGTTTTTACTTTTTATTATTGTTGACAAATTATCAGAAATTGAACCAATATTAATTTTCACTGTTGCACACCAGAATAGAATAATCATTTCTGATCTGACGATGAGCTGAGAAGCTTGAAAGCACTAATCGGAATAATTTTTCTATAGTGGTGTGCAACAGTGATAATTCTGTTTGTGATTATAACCACTAACACAACTTTCTTAATCGAATATTAATCTTATGATGAACCAATGTTTATAAGAAAATAATTATTGCTGAATAGTTATCAATAAATAAAAATTAGGAGTAATAGAGGAAAGCAGTTTGTTCTCCATTTCACACACAACACTATCAATTGTTGTTGTTGACAAATGCAGCCACTAAAAAGTTATGAGATAGGAATATGTTGCATGTCTCAGGTTTTGTTGGTAGGGATGTTGATTCAAAAATTGTGTGTGCAAGCGCACGGTCACTGCACTTGGTGCATGAGTATCTGAGTGTCTTGTAAACTATTAATTTTTAACGGCTCGATACTTTGTTTTCTTACAACGAACATATTATCGTTCATTGTGTTAAAATGAGAAATTGTTAGATACAGAAGAGATTGTAAAGTACTGTTATGGGACACTTCTATTTCACTCTTATTGTTCACTCGTGAAATGTCCCCCCCCCCCCAGAGTATCTTTTTTTAGCCGCTGTATTTTCCCTGTTCCTAAAAGCGAAAATCAGATGCGTAAGTAATGGTGAGCACATCAGACTTCTGTGACAGTTGTGAGAATAGCATTACATCGTTAATAGTGTTATTGGCTGAGCATGATTTTCTGTATGGTCACAGTGTGTTTTACCTCATTCTGAAAAGTGTCCAAGTTCTGACAATGTGATCACTTTTTGTGAAAACAAGTTTCAGTGTTTCGATCAGACTGAAACAAGAAACAATCACAAGAAAAAAATAAAAGTGCAGTGTCGCAGATACAGATCACATATGAAGGGTACGTTGTTCGAAAACCATAAATTGTCACATAGTGTTATTTATAGATTTTGTTCCCTACTGGGCTTTGCTGAAACCATCATGGCACGAGTTACTCTTGAACGAATTAGGATTGTCCAAGCGCGCTGTTGTTGACTGGAGTAACAACCTGAAGTGTGTATAGCCATAATTACTCGTGCCATCCGAGAAAAAAGGTGGTTTTGGGAAAGTGGTCCAAATTGACGAAACCAAAATCAGTAAGTGAAAATACGATAGGGGTAGGTTATTAAAAGCAGTTGGTTATTTGGTGGCTACAAACGTGACACTAAAATGTATTTTTAATTCCTGTACACACCTGTGGTCACGAAACTTCTGCAGATTATCAGAGACTATATGCTGCCTGATACAACAATAGTCAGTGTATGTTGGAAAAGATATAATTGCCTTCTGTTTGAGGGCTATTCCCATTTGACTGTAAATCACTCTTACAATTTTGTTGATCCCGATACCGGTGCCCTTGCACAAAATACTGAATCGTTGTGGAGGGACGTTCGAAGTGGTGTGCCTAAGTTCAGGAATACAACGCACAATCTTATTGGACATTATCAGAATTTAATTTAAAAGGGGGTTTAGTTGTTATAAAGACAGAATTTCCACTTATTTACAGCAAATCAGTCACGTGTACAACGGAATCGGTGGTTTCCGCCAATGTGAATACTGAATCGGACGGCAACTCTGATGATTATTAATGTACTGTAAGTTTTTTTTATTAATTATAATATTTAAGATATTATTTATTCCTTAATAGGTTATAAACGGTATATATTAAGTCTGAGCAAAGTCGAAGAAGGTAACACATAAATATAACTCATAATTACGCTGCAATTTAATCCTTCCAGTTTTGTAGTGTAAAGTATCCAAAGTTTATGATACATTAACGCATACGTTACTAGTGCAATATTAACAGTATCAATATCGACTGCAATTAATTACAACATTATAATATCGATTATGAAAACAGCCAAGTATGGAGAGAGTAAGTTTTACTGTGTTGTATTCTATGTCTCGCATGGTGTTGGTTGGTGATGTCTTAAGTCTTACGTGTCATTGACGTGGTCCACCGTTTTTAGTCCAATAGACTAAAATTTTTTTAAATCGCGTGATGTGTATGTGCATACAAAAATGATTAACCGTCGACATTTGTTAACTGTATGTTTCAATTTGTATTTACTATTAATAACATCGGCATCGGTTCTTTGTATGTGGTGATTTGCGAGAGGGTACGTGTAACTTGGAAGAGAATATTTTGTATGATCTTCATCAAGTTGCGTACTTCAGAATGAGCAAATAAATCACAATATTTATTTGTTTGTGATATTTGTATATATAAAAAACGTAATGCAAGTTTGCTGGTTAGAGCACGAAAAAATGAGCATGCCATATATAACACTCAACAGTGGAAGTCCACAAAAACGCGGATACACGATGCTATGTGCAGGTATAAACGAACAACAACGAAACAGATGCACACACTCACACAACATAATGGCGGGCGCTGCTTATGCAACCGTGTTACGAATTACACATTCATTTTTCCAAATTACTTGGCCACTATTTTATATTTGCGACACTTAAAATTGGTTGAAAATCGTTATTAAAACTAAAAACGAAACATACTTCGGTAAACCCATACTTCAATATAAAAAAACGAAGGTGATACAGTTATAACTCAGGATTACAGAATCAAGAAAATTTGTAAGAAATTGAAAGTTACGAATTTTTTTTAAAACCCTGTAAAACATAAAAATCGACCTGGCACTTCAGGATGTACCTACCCATAATAAATATGTTGGCACTTTATGTATAGTACCTGGAAAAGAACCCGGAACTGAAAGTTAAGAAGTTAAAGAATATTTTTGCAAAATGTTCACAAAATACCTTCATACAGCTTCAGTTGCAACATCTAAACAAGATAATAAAAATGTAAACAGTATATTCTTACAAAGAATATCTGATAAAAGTGTGGTAAAATTATTCTTTTTAGTAGGTGTAATAAACTGTATTAATGTGGCATTTGCTGAGTGTAAAATCTTTTTATTTAGTTACAGGTGATGGTCTGTGTATCAAAGCTATGGTACTGAACACTTTTACTACACTGTAAATATTAAATGTCATGGACAACGAAATCCAAGAATTTAATGTCAATTAAATGGAAGTTTAATACACCTTTATTAAGTTTATTGCCAATGTAATCTAAAACTACAATAACCTATTTGATTACTTACATGCACTATATTGTGGCTAAAAATTAATTAGAAGATCAAATTATGTACTCCATTCATCAACACGGCATAGCATATATCCATGTACTAAATGATTTTTCTTCCTATATACGCTTGGAAAAAAAAAATATTAACTCACACGTACCCGTTACAATCAACATAATCAAATATATACTGTAATCAGCACGGACAGAATTAAATGGTACCAAAAATAAAGTAAAAAGAATTTATCGTTCAACGAATTGTAAAACGTAATTACCGATAGACACAACACAAACCTACACACATATTACAAGATGGCGACAACGAACTGAAGAATGAACAAGTAGAGGTGGGCCGATATACCTATAACAGGTATTTTGGAAAGATATTTTTTTGGAACGGATGTAACGGTGACTGAAAAGTTGAAATACCCGTTATTCGTGGCGACGCTGTTCCAAGTCGAGGCACGCCGCCCATCGCTGCTCCGAGTCGAGGCACACCCCCTACGATCCTACAACAGACACACACACACAAAAAGTACGCAAGTATCACGTAAACGAATACGCCAAGGCCAAATACTAGGCGGACAAAAATATCGCTGGAACGCAAGGAACAGCCAGTAACGCGTATTTAAAATACTGGGTATTTCAAATATTAGTGGTATCATCGTTACACAAGGAACAACGCGTATTACAAATACTAAGCGTATCAGAGGAACAGTAGTATTTTAGGAACAGGTAGTATCAAGCATATTTCGAGTAGGAACTATTATAGTACGAGCCACTTTTTCGTCCTGTATACTTCATTCTGCGCAAACAGACGAGGCTGTTTTTAATAAAAGGAAATAATTCATCCTGCTGTTACATTTATTCTCGTGTGATATGCAGATACATAATACAGATTATATGCTAATAAATTATATGGGTCTTGGGGAATAGTCAGCGGCAAAATGTAACTTCCGTCGCCGAGCGTGTATTTTATTTCGCTGTCCGATGTGTACTACAACTGTTTTCTTCACAAGTAACTAATGACAGCTTATGGAGGTTATGTACGACAATGTAACGTAAATAAAATTTACTTTGTTAGTGTACATTAAAAGGGTGTATTTATTGGAAGTACAGAAATTAGTTTACATTTATCTCACATAATTACGGTACAGAGACGATTTTGGGAGGTTGTGGCTACGTTTAACAATATAACTTAACCTTTTACATTTTTAAAATTAATTAGACTTAACAAACGTTTCCTTAGTTAGTGTACATTCAAAGGCTGTATTTATTGAATGGATAAAAGGCTGTATATAACATTAACGGCTGTATTTATTCGAAGTAAATAATGCCAGCTTATGGAGGTTATGTACGACAATGTAACTTAAATAAAATTTGCTTTGTTCGTGTACATTAAAAGGGTGTATTTATTGGAAGTACAGAAATTAGTTTACATTTATCGCACATAATTACGGTACAGAGACGATTTTGGTAGGTTGTGGCTACGTTTAATTATTTAACTTAACCTTTTAGATTTTTTTAAATTAATTAGACTTAACAGACATTTCCTTAGTTAGTGTACATTCAAAGGCTGTATATAACATTAAAGGCTGTATTTATTCAAAGTACCGGAATTAAGACGTACTTCCAATTTAGAACCTAGTATAATCTAATGTATAATCAAACAAGTACATTAAAATCCTTTTTTCAACAAGGATTAATAATGGGTTACAGTGGAATTTAATGTTACTACGGTCTGAATTAATGCAAATAAAATTGGGAGAATCTCGTAAATATATTAAAGAATGCTCGTATATTACACACAAAATTATTACAGTACGGACCTTTGTTAATGAATAGAAACAAATTTGACTCTATACTTTAGTATGTACCAATAAAATTCACCTTTTTTCGAATACCAATATCTGTTGTTGTTTTTTTCATACCCTTAAAAAAGGTCATTAACAACATACATTATGAGAAAACATGATTACAAATAACCAGCCATTAGTTACTTGTGAAGAAAATAGATATAACATTTACAAACATCAAATCTTCAATGCTCTCCCTATTTGTTTTATAAAAACTGGAGTTTCTACTGCAGGTTTTAAGTCCACTAACTACTTAATTAAATATACATAATTGTTCCTGTATCTTGTTGGGTAACATATTATATTAATACATCTGCTTCCTACTCATATGTGCAAACAATGTTTTTAATGTACGGTCCTAAAATCTTTATCAACACTTTATATCTTTAAAATTTAGACAAAGTCTAATGAGCAACTTGGCCTAACCTGAATTTACATGACCTGGCTCACAACAACTTTATTTTGGCAAATACAAAGATGAAGACTGGTTGCAATTTCTTCAGAGCTCACACCTTCTGCCAGGCTTAGTTCTATAACATGATAGGAAGAAAGAAATCAGCCCAAACCTGCAACCGCTGTGGGAAGGCTTTTACACCATTACCAATAAGATTAATGATGTCATCTAAGAATAACTCATTAGCTTTATTTATACATTTAATGCATCTTAATTAGTACACTAACAGCACTGCTCTGTCTTACAGTAACAAAACACGTTACCGTACACTAACTCAAAAGAATTTCTTGTTTTCAGGTTAAGAAAGTTGAAATCGTGTATTTATTTTATTTTCCATTCACTATTTGTAAAACGTGCTTAAAATTAATATGTGTACGCTTACTATATTGAAATCCAATGTTCACTATCCAATAATTACAAATTTTGTGGAATTGTGAAATTAGTAACACTATGTACTAATGTGTGATTATCAGTTGAATTTCTGAATTCCTTTGATTCATTCATAAATCTTACTAATTTGTTTCTTTATGTCTATAATGATTTCTTATTAATTTTTAATCTTTGTGTTTCATTTGTAAATTTTTGCATTTTGTTGTCCATGACATGTTCATTGATTAACTAATTATCATTAAAACACACAGAGGACTGATCCTCTTTTCCAAGATCACAAGTATGTTTTTAATTTTTTTAATTGTATGCAATGTGGACACATACAGAGGAGTGTCAGTTTTTTTGTTTTTTCAATAAATACAATGAGAGGGGGAGAGAGAGAGAGAGAGATCAAAAATAACACATACAGAAATTACATCAGAACTTTTCCTGACAGTAAAAAAATAACTAAAATTGTCTTGTTGATACATCCTCTTCATTCACTTTTTTTAAAGTAAATAATGAATGGTAAAGAACATTAACAAAATTAATGGAAATTATAGTTATTTGTTGTCTAATGAACAGGTACTAGTAAAGGCTTCATATACTTCACATCTTAAATTATAAACCTATTACAAACATATTTGGTATATTCAGCTTGAAAAACAAATGTTCAGACCAATAAAAATGGTTTAAATTTTGCCATGCTGCATTATTAGTACTGTTGAAACAGCAGTTTGATTATAATTGTTTTTAGAACAGACTTCTGGAATGATGTGTGCAAAATGATTAAAACATACCTCCTTACAGTGTGCCTTAATAAGTTGTTGATTATTCTAACTGATACACTGTCATCCCATTATCATATGACAGTTCTCAGAGCTTCAGTAATAAGAAACGGGTCTTGAGGAATAGTCGGGTACCCGAATAGTCAGCAGCAAAATGAAACTTCCGTCGCTGCGCGTGTACTATATTCGGTATCCGATGTGTACATCCAACAGTTTTCTTCACAAGTAACTAATGCCAGCTTATGGATGTTATGTACGACAATGTAACTTAAATAAAATTTACTTTGTTAGTGTACATTAAAAGGGTGTATTTATTGGAAGTACAGAAATTAGTTTACATTTATCGCACATAATTACGGTACAGAGACGATTTTGGGAGGTTGTGGCTACGTTTAATTATTTAACTTTACCTTTTACATTTTTAAAATTAATTAGACTTAACAAACGTTTCCTTAGTTAGTGTACATTCAAAGGCTGTATTTATTGTATGGATAAAAGGCTGTATATAACATTAACGGCTGTATTTATTCAAAGTAAGTAATGCCAGCTTATGGAGGTTACGTACGCCAATGTAACTTAAATAAAATTTACTTTGTTCGTGTACATTAAAAGGGTGTATTTATTGGAAGTACAGAAATTAGTTTACATTTATCGCACATAATTACGGTACAGAGACGATTTTGGGAGGTTGTGGCTACGTTTAATTATTTAACTTAACCTTTTAGATTTTTTTAAATTAATTAGACTTAACAGACATTTCCTTAGTTAGTGTACATTCAAAGGCTGTATCTAACATTAAAGGCTGTATTTATTCAAAGTACCATAATTAAAATGTACTTCCAATTTAGAACCTAGTATAATCTAATGTATAACCAAACAAGTACATTAAAATCCTTTTTTCAACATAATGCAATAAAAAGCAATGTGCAGTTTCTGTTAACATGCAAATGATTAAGTATTAATAATGGGTTACAGTGGAATTTAATGTTACTACGGTCTGAATTAATGCAACTAAAATTGGGAGAATCTCGTAAACATATTAAAGAATGCTTGTATATTACACACAAAATTATTACAGTACGGACCTTTGTTAATGAATAGAAACAAATTTGACTCTATACTTTAGTATGTACCAATAAAATTCACCTTTTTTCAAATACCAATATCTGTTGTTTTTTTCATAACCTTAAAAAAAGGTCATTAACAACATACATTATGAGAAAGTGTGATTACAAATAACCAGCCATTAGTTACTTGTGAAGAAAATAGATATAACATTTACAAACATCAAATCTTCAATGCTCTCCCTATTTGTTTTATAAAAACTGGAGTTTCTACTGCAGGTTTTAAGTCCACTAACTACTTAATCAAATATACATAATTGTTCCTGTATCTTGTTGGGTAACATATTATATTAATACATCTGCTTCCTACTCATATGTTGTAACGTAATCTCGTTATTGCAACGATAATATAATATGATAAGGATTTAATATAAGATTTAAATTGATTATTATTAGTGTTGATTATTATTAGCGTTGTTGTGGGTGTTCACATTTATTTCTTTCAGTTTAAAAAGTATTTAGCACTTCACTGTTGACCTCCCCACTTACCATATGTGGATGTTATCAATGTTCTATTCGGTGACTTCTTCTGCTGCAACATACACTTTATACACATATACAGATATTTGATTTGAATATCCCAAACAATACACATGCACAATAAAGTGAAATAATGATTTAATTGTAATTTGAACTGTAGTGAAAATTCAAATTCTACCGCCACCTTCTGATAGAACTGGTTATGAAAATTAAACTATTTTAAAAAAAAATCAAAACTCTGTTCCACTTGGTAAATAAATTAGGATTTATTAACAATTCTGAAATGCCATTAACTCTTTAAAAAAAGAACAATCAACTAATAATGTCTTTAGAAAACCATAATTACTATAAACAGTTCTTGAGCTCTTTTAACCTCAAGGCTGGTAACACTGGGGTCTGGTACAATAATTTTAGTTAGCGAGGTTATGTCCTCTTTACTCAGTTACATTACCAAATTCGTGTGTTCTTGGAAGTTGCATGATACCAGGTACAAGATGTTATCTTAGTTAACACTATTTAATAAAGAATTACTACAAAAAACAAACAACTATTGAAATTATAAAGGTCGGTACCATAAACCGAAATGTTTCGTACTATCGTACGTGAGTAGACTGATACAGCAGTTATTTTGACAACACGTGCCTTGTGATGCGCTGTTAAAAATTACTATTATTATTTATTCGTTAGTTATAAAAATCATTTATTGGCAAGAGAAAAAATCTATAATAAAAAAACTCTTGTGATAGCTTTCATTGGATTGAAATTATTTGAGAACAGATTCATTACTTGGTGACAAAGTTGTCAAGGTTATTTCTAGGTTAGTTAACAAAAGTAAGTAGTTATTTTGAATAAATTAATTATTCATTCAATTCTTAATAATATTAACACATACATTTTAATTATATTGCTTCTGATGTATAATTATTAGTTGGTTAGAATATTTTTCGCAATAAATTATTTATTCGTCAATTCAAACGAAATGAGTCAAGTAAGTGACTATTCATTACACTCGTATTTTCAATATTTAAATTGATATTGATTTCTTCAAACACTATAAAATTAAAAAACATTTATTATTTAAATTATCAATTATGATATAATTCATTTGTTCAATTCTGATAATTTTCATAATTGGTTATGCACTTCGGTACTCTCTGACTAGTGCAGTACCCAAACAATAATTCTTCGTTCACTAACGAAAGTTATTATTTCTATTTAATTCGTTTAATAATAAAAATAGAGTACTCCCTGTTATTTATAAAACACGAAAACACGACCTTTATTATACACTGGCCGGTTTATTAATTTAATTCACTTTACACTGGACACTCGTTATTATTATGTTGTGTCCAGGTTATGTGTGTAGCGTAACTTCTGAATGTGACGCGCACTGTTTAAATAAAACTTAACAATTTTCTTCATCAACCTTGCTCGTTGAATACTCTTTGACGATTCAATGATGACTGAACGCTTCACCTAAGCGTCTCCTGCTTGTCTGGTTATTTTAAGTCATTTGATTGGTTTAAATTGTCGAACTCTCTACCCCAAAACACTTTAGTTAAATAAAACTTTTAATTTTTTACCAATTTTTGTATGGGTTAGAGATTAAATGTGACGTAAGCGTTGATACACAAAATAACTGAAAAGTTTATAATTGCTATAACTTTTTTATTAATTATCGTATCGTTGAATGGTTAGTGGCAATAGATCACAGACACTTGCGGCTTTAATTAAAGTCTAAACAAGGATAAAATCCGTCCATTATTAACGCACTAAGCCGTTTCGCAAATTCATATGGTGAATTTTAATATGAATAAGTTTATTTCACCATATTTTGCACCAATTACACTATATCACTCATTATTAAACGTCTCGAGTCCATTTCTCGTTCGTTTTCATACAGAAAATAGTTGTAATTACTTTTCAACAATATTTGGTAATGGCGTCCTCAAACGACCATATTCGATTGTTTATAATCGCTTATAACTCTATTATTTCTTACCTAAATACATTTGTTTGGCATTCTAACAATAATACATACATTTATTTACATCTGTTCAAATTTTGTTTTATGAAAAATGTTGTTTTTCATATATTAATAGTCTTATCAAAATACCTTCTGTTCTCAATTCTTGAATTTGTCATTTTTTCAATGATTTTACCATATAGGGTATATGATGGTATCTATTAAAACAGTGTACAATTATAGTACCTTGCTTATTTAATATATTTATCAGTCTTTTGTTATCTGAAAGCTTTCCAATTCTTAGTATTGGGTTTGTTTACATCAGGTTTTGCAATGACAGTCAGTTAGTTTCAAATGATTTAACTATTAAATTACTACTATCACATTTGGGATGTGTTTCCAAAGTAGTATCAGATCTCCCACTAAATACTGGTAATATTTTCAATGATCCTTTAACAAGTTTTAGTAGTGTATTTTGCTTAACTAACTTGTTACATAGTGTTTGTTTACATCTGGCTATACAATCATAGTCAGTTAGTTTCTAACAATTTTATTATAAAACTACTACTATTATAATTGTGATCTGTTCTCATAGTAGTATTAGATACTTTTCTAACTACTGGTGACATTTTTAGTCATCTTTGAACAAGCTTTGATAGTGCATTTTGCTTAATTAACTTGTTACATAGGGTTTCTGTTCTTCTGGCTATATGTTATCATATTTAATCTGCTTTATTTGCTGTGTATCTCAGTATAAATATTATTTATTAGTTTGCATTACTATTCATAATGAATCTTTGATTGAAACAATTGTTGATGGTTGCTTGGTTTAATTAATATATATGGTTTTATGTTGTAGGTGCACTTCCTATGAGGTTATGTATCAATGTGCAACATATTCTTATGCAGTATTTGCTTCTACTATTATGATTTCATTATGGTATCCTATTACAATGGTTTAATTGTTAAATAATACACATGTTTACACTGTTTTCCTAAACAATAACACAATTATTCTTAATCTAATAGTATTACATTTCTTGTTGTGTTGTACCTAGTTTTTTGGTACATTGTTTGTTTGATACCTAACAAACTAGCTTGTTTGTTATTATTTATTCTGGACTTTCTTTATATTTTATTCTGTCTTGCCGTGGCATTCAGTTATATTTCATTTTAAAGTTTACAAAGCTTTTATTATCAGTTCCTATGAGCAATTATTTTACTGTTCTATCTTACATTTCTCTTGGTGGTCTTATGATTATCTATTTTGGGTTACAATCTTGATTAAACTAGTCACACTAATTGTCTGTGCATTTTAACTATTTAATCTCTGATGTTTCCACTATAATGGTAACGCATTTTCCTCTGTTATAAACCTTCTCACTTGTATTGTCTGTGGGGTTTATTTGGGTTAAAAATGGTTAACTTGTTACAGGTTCTCACACTTACATTAAGTTCTCACTGTTACTGTTTGTGATTGCTTAATTATGCTTAACACTGGTTTCTTCATAGTTGATAATCGTTATACTTCCTCCGGTCACTAGTATAGTTCCTTGTATACTTGGTGAATGGTGATTTCTTGTATTGTCCATATATTATCTTCATTCTTCATGTTATGTTTCCTTTGCTCTTCTTCTTCCTTTCTTCTTCTATTTAATCGTCTTCTTCAATATTTCCATTTGTGGTAGTCATTGGTCCATAGTATTTATACTAATAAATAAATTGGTTGTCTTACCATCATTGTGGTTGTCCTTGAATTGTCTTTCCTTATTCTAATGGTTGCAACTTTTGTTGGTTCCCCTCGCTGTTGGGACTCTGTTGTCTTCTCTTCATTTTAATGGTCATGATTTTTGTTGGTTCCCCTCACTGTTGGAATCTATTGGGCCTGGTTTCTAACATTTTATATTGGCTCGTGGTCATTTTCTTTCTCTCTTTTGTACTCGATGATGCTATATTACACTTCCTTCTTCTTTGTTGGATTTTTTCAATAATATATCTTTGTAGATACACACTTTTTGTTTACATTATTTTATGTACTTTGAAATATCTTCATTATCTCCCGTCACTTGACGTAATAATTGGTTACTCTATGTAACTGCCAAATTTGGTACGTTACATATGCCTTCCTATAAGAATTGATTAATTCTGAATTATTATATTTATATTTTTTATTGAAGAATTCATCAATTGTTGTACGTTTCCATGTCGACTCATATGCTTTTTTATATATCCCTTCACTTTCTTCTATTTGAATCATAATTATTTCTTTTCTATGTAATTATCTCCCTTGTTTATTTAGTTCCCTATTTCCCTAACATAAGTTTAGCTGGAGCAGTTTAGAGTGGCTCACTTTGGCATACAACTCCACTGGCCATACTAACATTAATAAATACGGAGGCACATCATCTCCATCAATAATATAAATGATTGTATATAAATTACAATATAGTCAACGTTTATTTTCATAGTTATATATTCACTTCTTATTTAGTATAAACAACAAATAATCTTCATATCAATATTTCACCCTTTCTTCATATAGTCAACATTTATTCTTACAATTATATTTTCATTTTTCACTTAATATCAATAACAAATAATCTTCATCGCAATATTTCACTTTTACTTTATAATTTAACTTTCGATATACCGTTTCATTGAAGTTTGTGTCAGCATCATTTGTTATCAAGATAATCCGTCCCATATTTCAATGTATTTTTTATTCATTTTTATCCGTAATCATCGCTCTCCTCTCTTCTTGTCGTTCGAACTTCTTCAGTGTTCATGCTCCTGTCCGTTCTCGATATATATCTGGGTATCATCTGATTTTTCCATTTGAATGCTATTAGGGCTCCGTCTGCCTTCCGTTCTTCCGTCTTCTTCTTCTCATTCTCTTCGGTGTACTTGTGTCCATTGTTCTTCTGGTTGTTGTTAGTACTGACGTTTGGTATCCCTTCCAATTCTGTTTGACCGTCATCCGTCTTCTGATTGGGTCCTTCCATTAACTGACTCCTCTTCTTCCTTAGTTCTCTTATTTCTCTGGCGTACCCTTCGATAATCCGGTCCCATTTCTCTTGATAGCCTTCCTTTTTCTTAAAATATCTCACTCTTCTTTTGGAAATCTTTGGTTGAGATACTTTATAGCTCATATTCTTCTTTGTTGTTACATAATCTTCCTCCTCGTCCATCTTCATGAAACTCCTCCGATACTCCTTCCTGAAGACCCCTTCTTCATGGTTGACGATTGGTAAGTTGATCATATTAATCAGGCCACCTCGAGTCATTTCAATCAATTCTTTTGTGACCCTTGTCTTCTTTGGGCGCATGGTTCTTCTTTCTTCCATCTTCACCCCTTCCTTTTCTTGAATTATTTGGATCTTCCTTTCTCCACTATCTTCAGGCTTTGGACTCGCTTGTCCTATGTTTTTATCTTCAGGTACTTCTTCAACCTCCATTTGATTGTCATCTCTCTTCCGGTTGGATTGTTCCCTCTCACTTCTTAATTCTTCTCTGAACTTCCTGTTCTCTTCTATGGTTGCATCTACGCTCTTACTTATTGATTCCACTAGATCCTTATTGGACTCGTCCAATTTTTTACTCACTGACTGGAGACTTTCTTTCAATGATTGGTGGTTTTCATCCATTAGCCTACTCGAGTATTCCTTCAGAGATTGGAAACTTTCTTTCAATGATTCCACCATGGACCGGTTGGCTTCTTCTATTGCTCGTAATATTATTAAGCAGGCGGCATCCGTTATTGTCATTGGTTTTTCAGTTTGCCTTATCTCTGTAACTCCCGACATCTTGATATCCTGGTAATGCACTTGCTGTCTTTTCGTCGAATTAGGTTAGGAAATTATTGGTTTAATTGCCTAAATTGTTAATTGTTTTCTTCCTAATTCGCGCTCAGACGTTGGGCGCCACGTTGTAACGTAATCTCGTTATTGCAACGATAATATAATATGATAAGGATTTAATATAAGATTTAAATTGATTATTATTAGTGTTGATTATTATTAGCGTTGTTGTGGGTGTTCACGTTTAATTCTTTCAGTTTAAAAAGTATTTAGCACTTCACTGTTGACCTCCCCACTTACCATATGTGGATGTTATCAATGTTCTATTCGGTGACTTCTTCTGCTGCAACATACACTTTATACACATATACAGATATTCGATTTGAATATCCCAAACAATACACATGCACAATAAAGTGAAATAATGATTTAATTGTAATTTGAACTGTAGTGAAAATTCAAATTCTACCGCCACCTTCTGATAGAACTGGTTATGAAAATTAAACTATTTAAAAAAAAATCAAAACTCTGTTCCACTTGGTAAATAAATTAGGATTTATTAACAATTCTGAAATGCCATTAACTCTTTAAAAAAAGAACAATCAACTAATAATGTCTTTAGAAAACCATAATTACTATAAACAGTTCTTGAGCTCTTTTAACCTCAAGGCTGGTAACACTGGGGTCTGGTACAATAATTTTAGTTAGCGAGGTTATGTCCTCTTTACTCAGTTACATTACCAAATTCGTGTGTTCTTGGAAGTTGCATGATACCAGGTACAAGATGTTATCTTAGTTAACACTATTTAATAAAGAATTACTACAAAAAACAAACAACTATTGAAATTATAAAGGTCGGTACCATAAACCGAAATGTTTCGTACTATCGTACGTGAGTAGACTGATACAGCAGTTATTTTGACAACACGTGCCTTGTGATGCGCTGTTAAAAATTACTATTATTATTTATTCGTTAGTTATAAAAATCATTTATTGGCAAGAGAAAAAATCTATAATAAAAAAACTCTTGTGATAGCTTTCATTGGATTGAAATTATTTGAGAACAGATTCATTACTTGGTGACAAAGTTGTCAAGGTTATTTCTAGGTTAGTTAACAAAAGTAAGTAGTTATTTTGAATAAATTAATTATTCATTCAATTCTTAATAATATTAACACATACATTTTAATTATATTGCTTCTGATGTATAATTATCAGTTGGTTAGAATATTTTTCGCAATAAATTATTTATTCGTCAATTCAAACGAAATGAGTCAAGTAAGTGACTATTCATTACACTCGTATTTTCAATATTTAAATTGATATTGATTTCTTCAAACACTATAAAATTAAAAAACATTTATTATTTAAATTATCAATTATGATATAATTCATTTGTTCAATTCTGATAATTTTCATAATTGGTTATGCACTTCGGTACTCTCTGACTAGTGCAGTACCCAAACAATAATTCTTCGTTCACTAACGAAAGTTATTATTTCTATTTAATTCGTTTAATAATAAAAATAGAGTACTCCCTGTTATTTATAAAACACGAAAACACGACCTTTATTATACACTGGCCGGTTTATTAATTTAATTCACTTTACACTGGACACTCGTTATTATTATGTTGTGTGCAGGTTATGTGTGTAGCGTAACTTCTGAATGTGACACGCACTGTTTAAATAAAACTTAACAATTTTCTTCATCAACCTTGCTCGTTGAATACTCTTTGACGACTCAATGATGACTGAACGCTTCACCTAAGCGTCTCCTGCTTGTCTGGTTATTTTAAGTCATTTGATTGGTTTAAATTGTCGAACTCTCTACCCCAAAACACTTTAGTTAAATAAAACTTTTAATTTTTTACCAATTTTTGTATGGGTTAGAGATTAAATGTGACGTAAGCGTTGATACACAAAATAACTGAAAAGTTTATAATTGCTATAACTTTTTTATTAATTATCGTATCGTTGAATGGTTAGTGGCAATAGATCACAGACACTTGCGGCTTTAATTAAAGTCTAAACAAGGATAAAATCCGTCCATTATTAACGCACTAAGCCGTTTCGCAAATTCATATGGTGAATTTTAATATGAATAAGTTTATTTCACCATATTTTGCACCAATTACACTATATCACTCATTATTAAACGTCTCGAGTCCATTTCTCGTTCGTTTTCATACAGAAAATAGTTGTAATTACTTTTCAACAATATTTGGTAATGGCGTCCTCAAACGACCATATTCGATTGTTTATAATCGCTTATAACTCTATTATTTCTTACCTAAATACATTTGTTTGGCATTCTAACAATAATACATACATTTATTTACATCTGTTCAAATTTTGTTTTATGAAAAATGTTGTTTTTCATATATTAATAGTCTTATCAAAATACCTTCTGTTCTCAATTCTTGAATTTGTCATTTTTTCAATGATTTTACCATATAGGGTATATGATGGTATCTATTAAAACAGTGTACAATTATAGTACCTTGCTTATTTAATATATTTATCAGTCTTTTGTTATCTGAAAGCTTTCCAATTCTTAGTATTGGGTTTGTTTACATCAGGTTTTGCAATGACAGTCAGTTAGTTTCAAATGATTTAACTATTAAATTACTACTATCACATTTGGGATGTGTTTCCATAGTAGTATCAGATCTCCCTCTAACTACTGGTAATATTTTCAGTGATCCTTTAACAAGTTTTAGTAGTGTATTTTGCTTAACTAACTTGTTACATAGTGTTTGTTTACATCTGGCTATACAATCATAGTCAGTTAGTTTCTAACAATTTTATTATAAAACTACTACTATTATAATTGTGATCTGTTCTCATAGTAGTATTAGATACTTTTCTAACTACTGGTGACATTTTTAGTCATCTTTGAACAAGCTTTGATAGTGCATTTTGCTTAACTAACTTGTTACATAGGGTTTCTGTTCTTCTGGCTATATGTTATCATATTTAATCTGCTTTATTTGCTGTGTATCTCAGTATAAATATTATTTATTAGTTTGCATTACTATTCATAATGAATCTTTGATTGAAACAATTGTTGATGGTTGCTTGGTTTAATTAATATATATGGTTTTATGTTGTAGGTGCACTTCCTATGAGGTTATGTATCAATGTGCAACATATTCTTATGCAGTATTTGCTTCTACTATTATGATTTCATTATGGTATCCTATTACAATGGTTTAATTGTTAAATAATACACATGTTTACACTATTTTCCTAAACAATAACACAATTATTCTTAATCTAATAGTATTACATTTCTTGTTGTGTTGTACCTAGTTTTTTGGTACATTGTTTGTTTGATACCTAACAAACTAGCTTGTTTGTTATTATTTATTCTGGACTTTCTTTATATTTTATTCTGTCTTGCCGTGGCATTCAGTTATATTTCATTTTAAAGTTTACAAAGCTTTTATTATCAGTTCCTATGAGCATTTATTTTACTGTTCTATCTTACATTTCTCTTGGTGGTCTTATGATTATCTATTTTGGGTTACAATCTTGATTAAACTAGTCACACTAATTGTCTGTGCATTTTAACTATTTAATCTCTGATGTTTCCACTATAATGGTAACGCATTTTCCTCTGTTATAAACCTTCTCACTTGTATTGTCTGTGGGGTTTATTTGGGTTAAAAATGGTTAACTTGTTACAGGTTCTCACACTTACATTAAGTTCTCACTGTTACTGTTTGTGATTGCTTAATTATGCTTAACACTGGTTTCTTCATAGTTGATAATCGTTATACTTCCTCCGGTCACTAGTATAGTTCCTTGTATACTTGGTGAATGGTGATTTCTTGTATTGTCCATATATTATCTTCATTCTTCATGTTATGTTTCCTTTGCTCTTCTTCTTCCTTTCTTCTTCTATTTAATCGTCTTCTTCAATATTTCCATTTGTGGTAGTCATTGGTCCATAGTATTTATACTAATAAATAAATTGGTTGTCTTACCATCATTGTGGTTGTCCTTGAATTGTCTTTCCTTATTCTAATGGTTGCAACTTTTGTTGGTTCCCCTCGCTGTTGGGACTCTGTTGTCTTCTCTTCATTTTAATGGTCATGATTTTTGTTGGTTCCCCTCACTGTTGGAATCTATTGGGCCTGGTTTCTAACATTTTATATTGGCTCGTGGTCATTTTCTTTCTCTCTTTTGTACTCGATGATGCTATATTACACTTCCTTCTTCTTTGTTGGATTTTTTCAATAATATATCTTTGTAGATACACACTTTTTGTTTACATTATTTTATGTACTTTGAAATATCTTCATTATCTCCCATCACTTGACGTAATAATTGGTTACTCTATGTAACTGCCAAATTTGGTACGTTACATATGCCTTCCTATAAGAATTGATTAATTCTGAATTATTATATTTATATTTTTTATTGAAGAATTCATCAATTGTACGTTTCCATGTCGACTCATATGCTTTTTTATATATCCCTTCACTTTCTTCTATTTGAATCATAATTATTTCTTTTCTATGTAATTATCTCCCTTGTTTATTTAGTTCCCTATTTCCCTAACATAAGTTTAGCTGGAGCAGTTCAGAGTGGCTCACTTTGGCATACAACTCCACTGGCCATACTAACATTAATAAATACAGAGGCACATCATCTCCATCAATAATATAAATGATTGCTGGCATTATTCATCAGTCAATTCATCTCAAATAATCAAAAATATAAAGTGGTCGTTCTTTCGACAAATAATAAATATCCTTGGGATTATCTCACGCATCTGCGGTTTATACATTGTTATACTCTCTTCTTCTTGATTCAACTTAACTAAATTCTTCACATATTACAGGGATAGTTTGTTTTACATTTCATCACTGGTATACTCTCATGATCATCTTCGTTAATATATTATTTTTTCAATCTTGTTGGTCATCAATTAATCTTTTCTCTTGGTATTACATTAAACGTCATTTCATAATCTTCTTCATTTTCGGGGTTTACTTCTCTGGATATAATTCATGAATATATTCTCATGGTTTCAGATGAGATATAGCCCATTTGGTATAGGCTCTCTTCTAGTAGAAGACACTAGAAAACACTATGGTTGTGTGTTATCTCTTATCTACATTGATGATATTTATTCGGTCTCATTCCTCCAACTTCTTATTTTCTTCTTCTTCTATATATCATCTAGTTCACTGTCTCCTCTTTTATCTGTACGGGTATGTTGTTGTCTTACTGTTGACGTGGCTCTTGGAAATATTTTATATTATACATATATTTGTGCCATGGTTGTAAGGTGTCGATCTCGTAATATTAATTGTAGTACGGGTAAGCTGTTGTTTTACTTGTTGACTAGGCTCTAGGAATTATTTGTGCCAAAAGTTGTTGTTTGTCGGCCTTGTAATATTAATTGTAGTACGGGTAATCTGTTGTTTTTCATATATAATCATCGTATAATTCTTCTCTAATAGTACGGGTAAGTTGTTGTTTACTTGTTGACTAGGCTCTTGGAAGTATACATTTATATATAATTATGCCATTGATGTTGGGTGTCCGTCTCGTAATATTAATTGTAGTACGGGTAAGCTGTTGTTTTTCATATATAATCATCGTATAATTCTTCTCTAATAGTACGGGTAAGTTGTTGTTTACTTGTTGACTAGGCTCTTGGAAGTATATATTTATATATAATTATGCCATTGATGTTGGGTGTCCGTCTCGTATAACTTTGTAGTAGCAGTATTACTAGTAAATACAATTTTCTTTATCCTTTACATAACTTCTTTAAAACATATTTTTACATTACAAAATTACAATATAGTCAACGTTTATTTTCATAGTTATATATTCACTTCTTATTTAGTATAAACAACAAATAATCTTCATATCAATATTTCACCCTTTCTTCATATAGTCAACATTTATTCTTACAATTATATTTTCATTTTTCACTTAATATCAATAACAAATAATCTTCATCGCAATATTTCACTTTTACTTTATAATTTAACTTTCGATATACCGTTTCATTGAAGTTTGTGTCAGCATCATTTGTTATCAAAATAATCCGTCCCATATTTCAATGTATTTTTTATTCATTTTTATCCGTAATCATCGCTCTCCTCTCTTCTTGTCGTTCGAACTTCTTCAGTGTTCATGCTCCTGTCCGTTCTCGATATATATCTGGGTATCATCTGATTTTTCCATTTGAATGCGATTAGGGCTCCGTCTGCCTTCCGTTCTTCCGTCTTCTTCTTCTCATTCTCTTCGGTGTACTTGTGTCCATTGTTCTTCTGGTTGTTGTTAGTACTGACGTTTGGTATCTCTTCCAATTCTGTTTGACCGTCATCCGTCTTCTGATTGGGTCCTTCCATTAACTGACTCCTCTTCTTCCTTAGTTCTCTTATTTCTCTGGCGTACCCTTCGATAATCCGGTCCCATTTCTCTTGATAGCCTTCCTTTTTCTTAAAATATCTCACTCTTCTTTTGGAAATCTTTGGTTGAGATACTTTATAGCTCATATTCTTCTTTGTTGTTACATAATCTTCCTCCTCGTCCATCTTCATGAAACTCCTCCGATACTCCTTCCTGAAGACCCCTTCTTCATGGTTGATGATTGGTAAGTTGATCATATTAATCAGGCCACCTCGAGTCATTTCAATCAATTCTTTTGTGACCCTTGTCTTCTTTGGGCGCATGGTTCTTCTTTCTTCCATCTTCACCCCTTCCTTTTCTTGAATTATTTGGATCTTCCTTTCTCCACTATCTTCAGGCTTTGGACTCGCTTGTCCTATGTTTTTATCTTCAGGTACTTCTTCAACCTCCATTTGATTGTCATCTCTCTTCCGGTTGGATTGTTCCCTCTCACTTCTTAATTCTTCTCTGAACTTCCTGTTCTCTTCTATGGTTGCATCTACGCTCTTACTTATTGATTCCACTAGATCCTTATTGGACTCGTCCAATTTTTTACTCACTGACTGGAGACTTTCTTTCAATGATTGGTGGTTTTCATCCATTAGCCTACTCGAGTATTCCTTCAGAGATTGGAAACTTTCTTTCAATGATTCCACCATGGACCCGTTGGCTTCTTCTATTGCTCGTAATATTATTAAGCAGTCGGCATCCGTTATTGTCATTGGTTTTTCAGTTTGCCTTATCTCTGTAACTCCCGACATCTTGATATCCTCGTAATGCACTTGCTGTCTTTTCGTCGAATTAGGTTAGGAAATTATTGGTTTAATTGCCTAAATTGTTAATTGTTTTCTACCTAATTCGCGCTCAGACGTTGGGCGCCACGTTGTAACGTAATCTCGTTATTGCAACGATAATATAATATGATAAGGATTTAATATAAGATTTAAATTGATTATTATTAGTGTTGATTATTATTAGCGTTGTTGTGGGTGTTCACGTTTAATTCTTTCAGTTTAAAAAGTATTTAGCACTTCACTGTTGACCTCCCCACTTACCATATGTGGATGTTATCAATGTTCTATTCGGTGACTTCTTCTGCTGCAACATACACTTTATACACATATACAGATATTCGATTTGAATATCCCAAACAATACACATGCACAATAAAGTGAAATAATGATTTAATTGTAATTTGAACTGTAGTGAAAATTCAAATTCTACCGCCACCTTCTGATAGAACTGGTTATGAAAATTAAACTATTTTAAAAAAAATCAAAACTCTGTTCCACTTGGTAAATAAATTAGGATTTATTAACAATTCTGAAATGCCATTAACTCTTTAAAAAAAGAACAATCAACTAATAATGTCTTTAGAAAACCATAATTACTATAAACAGTTCTTGAGCTCTTTTAACCTCAAGGCTGGTAACACTGGGGTCTGGTACAATAATTTTAGTTAGCGAGGTTATGTCCTCTTTACTCAGTTACATTACCAAATTCGTGTGTTCTTGGAAGTTGCATGATACCAGGTACAAGATGTTATCTTAGTTAACACTATTTAATAAAGAATTACTACAAAAAACAAACAACTATTGAAATTATAAAGGTCGGTACCATAAACCGAAATGTTTCGTACTATCGTACGTGAGTAGACTGATACAGCAGTTATTTTGACAACACGTGCCTTGTGATGCGCTGTTAAAAATTACTATTATTATTTATTCGTTAGTTATAAAAATCATTTATTGGCAAGAGAAAAAATCTATAATAAAAAAACTCTTGTGATAGCTTTCATTGGATTGAAATTATTTGAGAACAGATTCATTACTTGGTGACAAAGTTGTCAAGGTTATTTCTAGGTTAGTTAACAAAAGTAAGTAGTTATTTTGAATAAATTAATTATTCATTCAATTCTTAATAATATTAACACATACATTTTAATTATATTGCTTCTGATGTATAATTATCAGTTGGTTAGAATATTTTTCGCAATAAATTATTTATTCGTCAATTCAAACGAAATGAGTCAAGTAAGTGACTATTCATTACACTCGTATTTTCAATATTTAAATTGATATTGATTTCTTCAAACACTATAAAATTAAAAAACCTTTATTATTTAAATTATCAATTATGATATAATTCATTTGTTCAATTCTGATAATTTTCATAATTGGTTATGCACTTCGGTACTCTCTGACTAGTGCAGTACCCAAACAATAATTCTTCGTTCACTAAAGAAAGTTATTATTTCTATTTAATTCGTTTAATAATAAAAATAGAGTACTCCCTGTTATTTATAAAACACGAAAACACGACCTTTATTATACACTGGCCGGTTTATTAATTTAATTCACTTTACACTGGACACTCGTTATTATTATGTTGTGTCCAGGTTATGTGTGTAGCGTAACTTCTGAATGTGACGCGCACTGTTTAAATAAAACTTAACAATTTTCTTCATCAACCTTGCTCGTTGAATACTCTTTGACGACTCAATGATGACTGAACGCTTCACCTAAGCGTCTCCTGCTTGTCTGGTTATTTTAAGTCATTTGATTGGTTTAAATTGTCGAACTCTCTACCCCAAAACACTTTAGTTAAATAAAACTTTTAATTTTTTACCAATTTTTGTATGGGTTAGAGATTAAATGTGACGTAAGCGTTGATACACAAAATAACTGAAAAGTTTATAATTGCTATAACTTTTTTATTAATTATCGTATCGTTGAATGGTTAGTGGCAATAGATCACAGACACTTGCGGCTTTAATTAAAGTCTAAACAAGGATAAAATCCGTCCATTATTAACGCACTAAGCCGTTTCGCAAATTCATATGGTGAATTTTAATATGAATAAGTTTATTTCACCATATTTTGCACCAATTACACTATATCACTCATTATTAAACGTCTCGAGTCCATTTCTCGTTCGTTTTCATACAGAAAATAGTTGTAATTACTTTTCAACAATATTTGGTAATGGCGTCCTCAAACGACCATATTCGATTGTTTATAATCGCTTATAACTCTATTATTTCTTACCTAAATACATTTGTTTGGCATTCTAACAATAATACATACATTTATTTACATCTGTTCAAATTTTGTTTTATGAAAAATGTTGTTTTTCATATATTAATAGTCTTATCAAAATACCTTCTGTTCTCAATTCTTGAATTTGTCATTTTTTCAATGATTTTACCATATAGGGTATATGATGGTATCTATTAAAACAGTGTACAATTATAGTACCTTGCTTATTTAATATATTTATCAGTCTTTTGTTATCTGAAAGCTTTCCAATTCTTAGTATTGGGTTTGTTTACATCAGGTTTTGCAATGACAGTCAGTTAGTTTCAAATGATTTAACTATTAAATTACTACTATCACATTTGGGATGTGTTTCCATAGTAGTATCAGATCTCCCTCTAACTACTGGTAATATTTTCAGTGATCCTTTAACAAGTTTTAGTAGTGTATTTTGCTTAACTAACTTGTTACATAGTGTTTGTTTACATCTGGCTATACAATCATAGTCAGTTAGTTTCTAACAATTTTATTATAAAACTACTACTATTATAATTGTGATCTGTTCTCATAGTAGTATTAGATACTTTTCTAACTACTGGTGACATTTTTAGTCATCTTTGAACAAGCTTTGATAGTGCATTTTGCTTAACTAACTTGTTACATAGGGTTTCTGTTCTTCTGGCTATATGTTATCATATTTAATCTGCTTTATTTGCTGTGTATCTCAGTATAAATATTATTTATTAGTTTGCATTACTATTCATAATGAATCTTTGATTGAAACAATTGTTGATGGTTGCTTGGTTTAATTAATATATATGGTTTTATGTTGTAGGTGCACTTCCTATGAGGTTATGTATCAATGTGCAACATATTCTTATGCAGTATTTGCTTCTACTATTATGATTTCATTATGGTATCCTATTACAATGGTTTAATTGTTAAATAATACACATGTTTACACTATTTTCCTAAACAATAACACAATTATTCTTAATCTAATAGTATTACATTTCTTGTTGTGTTGTACCTAGTTTTTTGGTACATTGTTTGTTTGATACCTAACAAACTAGCTTGTTTGTTATTATTTATTCTGGACTTTCTTTATATTTTATTCTGTCTTGCCGTGGCATTCAGTTATATTTCATTTTAAAGTTTACAAAGCTTTTATTATCAGTTCCTATGAGCAATTATTTTACTGTTCTATCTTACATTTCTCTTGGTGGTCTTATGATTATCTATTTTGGGTTACAATCTTGATTAAACTAGTCACACTAATTGTCTGTGCATTTTAACTATTTAATCTCTGATGTTTCCACTATAATGGTAACGCATTTTCCTCTGTTATAAACCTTCTCACTTGTATTGTCTGTGGGGTTTATTTGGGTTAAAAATGGTTAACTTGTTACAGGTTCTCACACTTACATTAAGTTCTCACTGTTACTGTTTGTGATTGCTTAATTATGCTTAACACTGGTTTCTTCATAGTTGATAATCGTTATACTTCCTCCGGTCACTAGTATAGTTCCTTGTATACTTGGTGAATGGTGATTTCTTGTATTGTCCATATATTATCTTCATTCTTCATGTTATGTTTCCTTTGCTCTTCTTCTTCCTTTCTTCTTCTATTTAATCGTCTTCTTCAATATTTCCATTTGTGGTAGTCATTGGTCCATAGTATTTATACTAATAAATAAATTGGTTGTCTTACCATCATTGTGGTTGTCCTTGAATTGTCTTTCCTTATTCTAATGGTTGCAACTTTTGTTGGTTCCCCTCGCTGTTGGGACTCTGTTGTCTTCTCTTCATTTTAATGGTCATGATTTTTGTTGGTTCCCCTCACTGTTGGAATCTATTGGGCCTGGTTTCTAACATTTTATATTGGCTCGTGGTCATTTTCTTTCTCTCTTTTGTACTCGATGATGCTATATTACACTTCCTTCTTCTTTGTTGGATTTTTTCAATAATATATCTTTGTAGATACACACTTTTTGTTTACATTATTTTATGTACTTTGAAATATCTTCATTATCTCCCGTCACTTGACGTAATAATTGGTTACTCTATGTAACTGCCAAATTTGGTACGTTACATATGCCTTCCTATAAGAATTGATTAATTCTGAATTATTATATTTATATTTTTTATTGAAGAATTCATCAATTGTTGTACGTTTCCATGTCGACTCATATGCTTTTTTATATATCCCTTCACTTTCTTCTATTTGAATCATAATTATTTCTTTTCTATGTAATTATCTCCCTTGTTTATTTAGTTCCCTATTTCCCTAACATAAGTTTAGCTGGAGCAGTTCAGAGTGGCTCTCTTTGGCATACAACTCCACTGGCCATACTAACATTAATAAATACGGAGGCACATCATCTCCATCAATAATATAAATGATTGCTGGCATTATTCATCAGTCAATTCATCTCAAATAATCAAAAATATAAAGTGGTCGTTCTTTCGACAAATAATAAATATCCTTGGGATTATCTCACGCATCTGCGGTTTATACATTGTTATACTCTCTTCTTCTTGATTCAACTTAACTAAATTCTTCACATATTACAGGGATAGTTTGTTTTACATTTCATCACTGGTATACTCTCATGATCATCTTCGTTAATATATTATTTTTTCAATCTTGTTGGTCATCAATTAATCTTTTCTCTTGGTATTACATTAAACGTCATTTCATAATCTTCTTCATTTTCGGGGTTTACTTCTCTGGATATAATTCATGAATATATTCTCATGGTTTCAGATGAGATATAGCCCATTTGGTATAGGCTCTCTTCTAGTAGAAGACACTAGAAAACACTATGGTTGTGTGTTATCTCTTATCTACATTGATGATATTTATTCGGTCTCATTCCTCCAACTTCTTATTTTCTTCTTCTTCTATATATCATCTAGTTCACTGTCTCCTCTTTTATCTGTACGGGTATGTTGTTGTCTTACTGTTGACGTGGCTCTTGGAAATATTTTATATTATACATATATTTGTGCCATGGTTGTAAGGTGTCGATCTCGTAATATTAATTGTAGTACGGGTAAGCTGTTGTTTTACTTGTTGACTAGGCTCTAGGAATTATTTGTGCCAAAAGTTGTTGTTTGTCGGCCTTGTAATATTAATTGTAGTACGGGTAATCTGTTGTTTTTCATATATAATCATCGTATAATTCTTCTCTAATAGTACGGGTAAGTTGTTGTTTACTTGTTGACTAGGCTCTTGGAAGTATACATTTATATATAATTATGCCATTGATGTTGGGTGTCCGTCTCGTAATATTAATTGTAGTACGGGTAAGCTGTTGTTTTTCATATATAATCATCGTATAATTCTTCTCTAATAGTACGGGTAAGTTGTTGTTTACTTGTTGACTAGGCTCTTGGAAGTATATATTTATATATAATTATGCCATTGATGTTGGGTGTCCGTCTCGTATAACTTTGTAGTAGCAGTATTACTAGTAAATACAATTTTCTTTATCCTTTACATAACTTCTTTAAAACATATTTTTACATTACAAAATTACAATATAGTCAACGTTTATTTTCATAGTTATATATTCACTTCTTATTTAGTATAAACAACAAATAATCTTCATATCAATATTTCACCCTTTCTTCATATAGTCAACATTTATTCTTACAATTATATTTTCATTTTTCACTTAATATCAATAACAAATAATCTTCATCGCAATATTTCACTTTTACTTTATAATTTAACTTTCGATATACCGTTTCATTGAAGTTTGTGTCAGCATCATTTGTTATCAAAATAATCCGTCCCATATTTCAATGTATTTTTTATTCATTTTTATCCGTAATCATCGCTCTCCTCTCTTCTTGTCGTTCGAACTTCTTCAGTGTTCATGCTCCTGTCCGTTCTCGATATATATCTGGGTATCATCTGATTTTTCCATTTGAATGCGATTAGGGCTCCGTCTGCCTTCCGTTCTTCCGTCTTCTTCTTCTCATTCTCTTCGGTGTACTTGTGTCCATTGTTCTTCTGGTTGTTGTTAGTACTGACGTTTGGTATCTCTTCCAATTCTGTTTGACCGTCATCCGTCTTCTGATTGGGTCCTTCCATTAACTGACTCCTCTTCTTCCTTAGTTCTCTTATTTCTCTGGCGTACCCTTCGATAATCCGGTCCCATTTCTCTTGATAGCCTTCCTTTTTCTTAAAATATCTCACTCTTCTTTTGGAAATCTTTGGTTGAGATACTTTATAGCTCATATTCTTCTTTGTTGTTACATAATCTTCCTCCTCGTCCATCTTCATGAAACTCCTCCGATACTCCTTCCTGAAGACCCCTTCTTCATGGTTGATGATTGGTAAGTTGATCATATTAATCAGGCCACCTCGAGTCATTTCAATCAATTCTTTTGTGACCCTTGTCTTCTTTGGGCGCATGGTTCTTCTTTCTTCCATCTTCACCCCTTCCTTTTCTTGAATTATTTGGATCTTCCTTTCTCCACTATCTTCAGGCTTTGGACTCGCTTGTCCTATGTTTTTATCTTCAGGTACTTCTTCAACCTCCATTTGATTGTCATCTCTCTTCCGGTTGGATTGTTCCCTCTCACTTCTTAATTCTTCTCTGAACTTCCTGTTCTCTTCTATGGTTGCATCTACGCTCTTACTTATTGATTCCACTAGATCCTTATTGGACTCGTCCAATTTTTTACTCACTGACTGGAGACTTTCTTTCAATGATTGGTGGTTTTCATCCATTAGCCTACTCGAGTATTCCTTCAGAGATTGGAAACTTTCTTTCAATGATTCCACCATGGACCCGTTGGCTTCTTCTATTGCTCGTAATATTATTAAGCAGTCGGCATCCGTTATTGTCATTGGTTTTTCAGTTTGCCTTATCTCTGTAACTCCCGACATCTTGATATCCTCGTAATGCACTTGCTGTCTTTTCGTCGAATTAGGTTAGGAAATTATTGGTTTAATTGCCTAAATTGTTAATTGTTTTCTACCTAATTCGCGCTCAGACGTTGGGCGCCACGTTGTAACGTAATCTCGTTATTGCAACGATAATATAATATGATAAGGATTTAATATAAGATTTAAATTGATTATTATTAGTGTTGATTATTATTAGCGTTGTTGTGGGTGTTCACGTTTAATTCTTTCAGTTTAAAAAGTATTTAGCACTTCACTGTTGACCTCCCCACTTACCATATGTGGATGTTATCAATGTTCTATTCGGTGACTTCTTCTGCTGCAACATACACTTTATACACATATACAGATATTCGATTTGAATATCCCAAACAATACACATGCACAATAAAGTGAAATAATGATTTAATTGTAATTTGAACTGTAGTGAAAATTCAAATTCTACCGCCACCTTCTGATAGAACTGGTTATGAAAATTAAACTATTTTAAAAAAAATCAAAACTCTGTTCCACTTGGTAAATAAATTAGGATTTATTAACAATTCTGAAATGCCATTAACTCTTTAAAAAAAGAACAATCAACTAATAATGTCTTTAGAAAACCATAATTACTATAAACAGTTCTTGAGCTCTTTTAACCTCAAGGCTGGTAACACTGGGGTCTGGTACAATAATTTTAGTTAGCGAGGTTATGTCCTCTTTACTCAGTTACATTACCAAATTCGTGTGTTCTTGGAAGTTGCATGATACCAGGTACAAGATGTTATCTTAGTTAACACTATTTAATAAAGAATTACTACAAAAAACAAACAACTATTGAAATTATAAAGGTCGGTACCATAAACCGAAATGTTTCGTACTATCGTACGTGAGTAGACTGATACAGCAGTTATTTTGACAACACGTGCCTTGTGATGCGCTGTTAAAAATTACTATTATTATTTATTCGTTAGTTATAAAAATCATTTATTGGCAAGAGAAAAAATCTATAATAAAAAAACTCTTGTGATAGCTTTCATTGGATTGAAATTATTTGAGAACAGATTCATTACTTGGTGACAAAGTTGTCAAGGTTATTTCTAGGTTAGTTAACAAAAGTAAGTAGTTATTTTGAATAAATTAATTATTCATTCAATTCTTAATAATATTAACACATACATTTTAATTATATTGCTTCTGATGTATAATTATCAGTTGGTTAGAATATTTTTCGCAATAAATTATTTATTCGTCAATTCAAACGAAATGAGTCAAGTAAGTGACTATTCATTACACTCGTATTTTCAATATTTAAATTGATATTGATTTCTTCAAACACTATAAAATTAAAAAACCTTTATTATTTAAATTATCAATTATGATATAATTCATTTGTTCAATTCTGATAATTTTCATAATTGGTTATGCACTTCGGTACTCTCTGACTAGTGCAGTACCCAAACAATAATTCTTCGTTCACTAACGAAAGTTATTATTTCTATTTAATTCGTTTAATAATAAAAATAGAGTACTCCCTGTTATTTATAAAACACGAAAACACGACCTTTATTATACACTGGCCGGTTTATTAATTTAATTCACTTTACACTGGACACTCGTTATTATTATGTTGTGTGCAGGTTATGTGTGTAGCGTAACTTCTGAATGTGACACGCACTGTTTAAATAAAACTTAACAATTTTCTTCATCAACCTTGCTCGTTGAATACTCTTTGACGACTCAATGATGACTGAACGCTTCACCTAAGCGTCTCCTGCTTGTCTGGTTATTTTAAGTCATTTGATTGGTTTAAATTGTCGAACTCTCTACCCCAAAACACTTTAGTTAAATAAAACTTTTAATTTTTTACCAATTTTTGTATGGGTTAGAGATTAAATGTGACGTAAGCGTTGATACACAAAATAACTGAAAAGTTTATAATTGCTATAACTTTTTTATTAATTATCGTATCGTTGAATGGTTAGTGGCAATAGATCACAGACACTTGCGGCTTTAATTAAAGTCTAAACAAGGATAAAATCCGTCCATTATTAACGCACTAAGCCGTTTCGCAAATTCATATGGTGAATTTTAATATGAATAAGTTTATTTCACCATATTTTGCACCAATTACACTATATCACTCATTATTAAACGTCTCGAGTCCATTTCTCGTTCGTTTTCATACAGAAAATAGTTGTAATTACTTTTCAACAATATTTGGTAATGGCGTCCTCAAACGACCATATTCGATTGTTTATAATCGCTTATAACTCTATTATTTCTTACCTAAATACATTTGTTTGGCATTCTAACAATAATACATACATTTATTTACATCTGTTCAAATTTTGTTTTATGAAAAATGTTGTTTTTCATATATTAATAGTCTTATCAAAATACCTTCTGTTCTCAATTCTTGAATTTGTCATTTTTTCAATGATTTTACCATATAGGGTATATGATGGTATCTATTAAAACAGTGTACAATTATAGTACCTTGCTTATTTAATATATTTATCAGTCTTTTGTTATCTGAAAGCTTTCCAATTCTTAGTATTGGGTTTGTTTACATCAGGTTTTGCAATGACAGTCAGTTAGTTTCAAATGATTTAACTATTAAATTACTACTATCACATTTGGGATGTGTTTCCATAGTAGTATCAGATCTCCCTCTAACTACTGGTAATATTTTCAGTGATCCTTTAACAAGTTTTAGTAGTGTATTTTGCTTAACTAACTTGTTACATAGTGTTTGTTTACATCTGGCTATACAATCATAGTCAGTTAGTTTCTAACAATTTTATTATAAAACTACTACTATTATAATTGTGATCTGTTCTCATAGTAGTATTAGATACTTTTCTAACTACTGGTGACATTTTTAGTCATCTTTGAACAAGCTTTGATAGTGCATTTTGCTTAACTAACTTGTTACATAGGGTTTCTGTTCTTCTGGCTATATGTTATCATATTTAATCTGCTTTATTTGCTGTGTATCTCAGTATAAATATTATTTATTAGTTTGCATTACTATTCATAATGAATCTTTGATTGAAACAATTGTTGATGGTTGCTTGGTTTAATTAATATATATGGTTTTATGTTGTAGGTGCACTTCCTATGAGGTTATGTATCAATGTGCAACATATTCTTATGCAGTATTTGCTTCTACTATTATGATTTCATTATGGTATCCTATTACAATGGTTTAATTGTTAAATAATACACATGTTTACACTATTTTCCTAAACAATAACACAATTATTCTTAATCTAATAGTATTACATTTCTTGTTGTGTTGTACCTAGTTTTTTGGTACATTGTTTGTTTGATACCTAACAAACTAGCTTGTTTGTTATTATTTATTCTGGACTTTCTTTATATTTTATTCTGTCTTGCCGTGGCATTCAGTTATATTTCATTTTAAAGTTTACAAAGCTTTTATTATCAGTTCCTATGAGCAATTATTTTACTGTTCTATCTTACATTTCTCTTGGTGGTCTTATGATTATCTATTTTGGGTTACAATCTTGATTAAACTAGTCACACTAATTGTCTGTGCATTTTAACTATTTAATCTCTGATGTTTCCACTATAATGGTAACGCATTTTCCTCTGTTATAAACCTTCTCACTTGTATTGTCTGTGGGGTTTATTTGGGTTAAAAATGGTTAACTTGTTACAGGTTCTCACACTTACATTAAGTTCTCACTGTTACTGTTTGTGATTGCTTAATTATGCTTAACACTGGTTTCTTCATAGTTGATAATCGTTATACTTCCTCCGGTCACTAGTATAGTTCCTTGTATACTTGGTGAATGGTGATTTCTTGTATTGTCCATATATTATCTTCATTCTTCATGTTATGTTTCCTTTGCTCTTCTTCTTCCTTTCTTCTTCTATTTAATCGTCTTCTTCAATATTTCCATTTGTGGTAGTCATTGGTCCATAGTATTTATACTAATAAATAAATTGGTTGTCTTACCATCATTGTGGTTGTCCTTGAATTGTCTTTCCTTATTCTAATGGTTGCAACTTTTGTTGGTTCCCCTCGCTGTTGGGACTCTGTTGTCTTCTCTTCATTTTAATGGTCATGATTTTTGTTGGTTCCCCTCACTGTTGGAATCTATTGGGCCTGGTTTCTAACATTTTATATTGGCTCGTGGTCATTTTCTTTCTCTCTTTTGTACTCGATGATGCTATATTACACTTCCTTCTTCTTTGTTGGATTTTTTCAATAATATATCTTTGTAGATACACACTTTTTGTTTACATTATTTTATGTACTTTGAAATATCTTCATTATCTCCCGTCACTTGACGTAATAATTGGTTACTCTATGTAACTGCCAAATTTGGTACGTTACATATGCCTTCCTATAAGAATTGATTAATTCTGAATTATTATATTTATATTTTTTATTGAAGAATTCATCAATTGTTGTACGTTTCCATGTCGACTCATATGCTTTTTTATATATCCCTTCACTTTCTTCTATTTGAATCATAATTATTTCTTTTCTATGTAATTATCTCCCTTGTTTATTTAGTTCCCTATTTCCCTAACATAAGTTTAGCTGGAGCAGTTCAGAGTGGCTCTCTTTGGCATACAACTCCACTGGCCATACTAACATTAATAAATACGGAGGCACATCATCTCCATCAATAATATAAATGATTGCTGGCATTATTCATCAGTCAATTCATCTCAAATAATCAAAAATATAAAGTGGTCGTTCTTTCGACAAATAATAAATATCCTTGGGATTATCTCACGCATCTGCGGTTTATACATTGTTATACTCTCTTCTTCTTGATTCAACTTAACTAAATTCTTCACATATTACAGGGATAGTTTGTTTTACATTTCATCACTGGTATACTCTCATGATCATCTTCGTTAATATATTATTTTTTCAATCTTGTTGGTCATCAATTAATCTTTTCTCTTGGTATTACATTAAACGTCATTTCATAATCTTCTTCATTTTCGGGGTTTACTTCTCTGGATATAATTCATGAATATATTCTCATGGTTTCAGATGAGATATAGCCCATTTGGTATAGGCTCTCTTCTAGTAGAAGACACTAGAAAACACTATGGTTGTGTGTTATCTCTTATCTACATTGATGATATTTATTCGGTCTCATTCCTCCAACTTCTTATTTTCTTCTTCTTCCATATATCATCTAGTTCACTGTCTCCTCTTTTATCTGTACGGGTATGTTGTTGTCTTACTGTTGACGTGGCTCTTGGAAATATTTTATATTATACATATATTTGTGCCATGGTTGTAAGGTGTCGATCTCGTAATATTAATTGTAGTACGGGTAAGCTGTTGTTTTACTTGTTGACTAGGCTCTAGGAATTATTTGTGCCAAAAGTTGTTGTTTGTCGGCCTTGTAATATTAATTGTAGTACGGGTAATCTGTTGTTTTTCATATATAATCATCGTATAATTCTTCTCTAATAGTACGGGTAAGTTGTTGTTTACTTGTTGACTAGGCTCTTGGAAGTATACATTTATATATAATTATGCCATTGATGTTGGGTGTCCGTCTCGTAATATTAATTGTAGTACGGGTAAGCTGTTGTTTTTCATATATAATCATCGTATAATTCTTCTCTAATAGTACGGGTAAGTTGTTGTTTACTTGTTGACTAGGCTCTTGGAAGTATATATTTATATATAATTATGCCATTGATGTTGGGTGTCCGTCTCGTATAACTTTGTAGTAGCAGTATTACTAGTAAATACAATTTTCTTTATCCTTTACATAACTTCTTTAAAACATATTTTTACATTACAAAATTACAATATAGTCAACGTTTATTTTCATAGTTATATATTCACTTCTTATTTAGTATAAACAACAAATAATCTTCATATCAATATTTCACCCTTTCTTCATATAGTCAACATTTATTCTTACAATTATATTTTCATTTTTCACTTAATATCAATAACAAATAATCTTCATCGCAATATTTCACTTTTACTTTATAATTTAACTTTCGATATACCGTTTCATTGAAGTTTGTGTCAGCATCATTTGTTATCAAAATAATCCGTCCCATATTTCAATGTATTTTTTATTCATTTTTATCCGTAATCATCGCTCTCCTCTATTCTTGTCGTTCGAACTTCTTCAGTGTTCATGCTCCTGTCCGTTCTCGATATATATCTGGGTATCATCTGATTTTTCCATTTGAATGCTATTAGGGCTCCGTCTGCCTTCCGTTCTTCCGTCTTCTTCTTCTCATTCTCTTCGGTGTACTTGTGTCCATTGTTCTTCTGGTTGTTGTTAGTACTGACGTTTGGTATCTCTTCCAATTCTGTTTGACCGTCATCCGTCTTCTGATTGGGTCCTTCCATTAACTGACTCCTCTTCTTCCTTAGTTCTCTTATTTCTCTGGCGTACCCTTCGATAATCCGGTCCCATTTCTCTTGATAGCCTTCCTTTTTCTTAAAATATCTCACTCTTCTTTTGGAAATCTTTGGTTGAGATACTTTATAGCTCATATTCTTCTTTGTTGTTACATAATCTTCCTCCTCGTCCATCTTCATGAAACTCCTCCGATACTCCTTCCTGAAGACCCCTTCTTCATGGTTGACGATTGGTAAGTTGATCATATTAATCAGGCCACCTCGAGTCATTTCAATCAATTCTTTTGTGACCCTTGTCTTCTTTGGGCGCATGGTTCTTCTTTCTTCCATCTTCACCCCTTCCTTTTCTTGAATTATTTGGATCTTCCTTTCTCCACTATCTTCAGGCTTTGGACTCGCTTGTCCTATGTTTTTATCTTCAGGTACTTCTTCAACCTCCATTTGATTGTCATCTCTCTTCCGGTTGGATTGTTCCCTCTCACTTCTTAATTCTTCTCTGAACTTCCTGTTCTCTTCTATGGTTGCATCTACGCTCTTACTTATTGATTCCACTAGATCCTTATTGGACTCGTCCAATTTTTTACTCACTGACTGGAGACTTTCTTTCAATGATTGGTGGTTTTCATCCATTAGCCTACTCGAGTATTCCTTCAGAGATTGGAAACTTTCTTTCAATGATTCCACCATGGACCGGTTGGCTTCTTCTATTGCTCGTAATATTATTAAGCAGTCGGCATCCGTTATTGTCATTGGTTTTTCAGTTTGCCTTATCTCTGTAACTCCCGACATCTTGATATCCTGGTAATGCACTTGCTGTCTTTTCGTCGAATTAGGTTAGGAAATTATTGGTTTAATTGCCTAAATTGTTAATTGTTTTCTTCCTAATTCGCGCTCAGACGTTGGGCGCCACGTTGTAACGTAATCTCGTTATTGCAACGATAATATAATATGATAAGGATTTAATATAAGATTTAAATTGATTATTATTAGTGTTGATTATTATTAGCGTTGTTGTGGGTGTTCACGTTTAATTCTTTCAGTTTAAAAAGTATTTAGCACTTCACTGTTGACCTCCCCACTTACCATATGTGGATGTTATCAATGTTCTATTCGGTGACTTCTTCTGCTGCAACATACACTTTATACACATATACAGATATTCGATTTGAATATCCCAAACAATACACATGCACAATAAAGTGAAATAATGATTTAATTGTAATTTGAACTGTAGTGAAAATTCAAATTCTACCGCCACCTTCTGATAGAACTGGTTATGAAAATTAAACTATTTTAAAAAAAATCAAAACTCTGTTCCACTTGGTAAATAAATTAGGATTTATTAACAATTCTGAAATGCCATTAACTCTTTAAAAAAAGAACAATCAACTAATAATGTCTTTAGAAAACCATAATTACTATAAACAGTTCTTGAGCTCTTTTAACCTCAAGGCTGGTAACACTGGGGTCTGGTACAATAATTTTAGTTAGCGAGGTTATGTCCTCTTTACTCAGTTACATTACCAAATTCGTGTGTTCTTGGAAGTTGCATGATACCAGGTACAAGATGTTATCTTAGTTAACACTATTTAATAAAGAATTACTACAAAAAACAAACAACTATTGAAATTATAAAGGTCGGTACCATAAACCGAAATGTTTTGTACTATCGTACGTGAGTAGACTGATACAGCAGTTATTTTGACAACACGTGCCTTGTGATGCGCTGTTAAAAATTACTATTATTATTTATTCGTTAGTTATAAAAATCATTTATTGGCAAGAGAAAAAATCTATAATAAAAAAACTCTTGTGATAGCTTTCATTGGATTGAAATTATTTGAGAACAGATTCATTACTTGGTGACAAAGTTGTCAAGGTTATTTCTAGGTTAGTTAACAAAAGTAAGTAGTTATTTTGAATAAATTAATTATTCATTCAATTCTTAATAATATTAACACATACATTTTAATTATATTGCTTCTGATGTATAATTATCAGTTGGTTAGAATATTTTTCGCAATAAATTATTTATTCGTCAATTCAAACGAAATGAGTCAAGTAAGTGACTATTCATTACACTCGTATTTTCAATATTTAAATTGATATTGATTTCTTCAAACACTATAAAATTAAAAAACATTTATTATTTAAATTATCAATTATGATATAATTCATTTGTTCAATTCTGATAATTTTCATAATTGGTATGCACTTCGGTACTCTCTGACTAGTGCAGTACCCAAACAATAATTCTTCGTTCACTAACGAAAGTTATTATTTCTATTTAATTCGTTTAATAATAAAAATAGAGTACTCCCTGTTATTTATAAAACACGAAAACACGACCTTTATTATACACTGGCCGGTTTATTAATTTAATTCACTTTACACTGGAGACTCGTTATTATTATGTTGTGTGCAGGTTATGTGTGTAGCGTAACTTCTGAATGTGACGCGCACTGTTTAAATAAAACTTAACAATTTTCTTCATCAACCTTGCTCGTTGAATACTCTTTGACGACTCAATGATGACTGAACGCTTCACCTAAGCGTCTCCTGCTTGTCTGGTTATTTTAAGTCATTTGATTGGTTTAAATTGTCGAACTCTCTACCCCAAAACACTTTAGTTAAATAAAACTTTTAATTTTTTACCAATTTTTGTATGGGTTAGAGATTAAATGTGACGTAAGCGTTGATACAAAAAATAACTGAAAAGTTTATAATTGCTATAACTTTTTTATTAATTATCGTATCGTTGAATGGTTAGTGGCAATAGATCACAGACACTTGCGGCTTTAATTAAAGTCTAAACAAGGATAAAATCCGTCCATTATTAACGCACTAAGCCGTTTCGCAAATTCATATGGTGAATTTTAATATGAATAAGTTTATTTCACCATATTTTGCACCAATTACACTATATCACTCATTATTAAACGTCTCGAGTCCATTTCTCGTTCGTTTTCATACAGAAAATAGTTGTAATTACTTTTCAACAATATTTGGTAATGGCGTCCTCAAACGACCATATTCGATTGTTTATAATCGCTTATAACTCTATTATTTCTTACCTAAATACATTTGTTTGGCATTCTAACAATAATACATACATTTATTTACATCTGTTCAAATTTTGTTTTATGAAAAATGTTGTTTTTCATATATTAATAGTCTTATCAAAATACCTTCTGTTCTCAATTCTTGAATTTGTCATTTTTTCAATGATTTTACCATATAGGGTATATGATGGTATCTATTAAAACAGTGTACAATTATAGTACCTTGCTTATTTAATATATTTATCAGTCTTTTGTTATCTGAAAGCTTTCCAATTCTTAGTATTGGGTTTGTTTACATCAGGTTTTGCAATGACAGTCAGTTAGTTTCAAATGATTTAACTATTAAATTACTACTATCACATTTGGGATGTGTTTCCATAGTAGTATCAGATCTCCCTCTAACTACTGGTAATATTTTCAGTGATCCTTTAACAAGTTTTAGTAGTGTATTTTGCTTAACTAACTTGTTACATAGTGTTTGTTTACATCTGGCTATACAATCATAGTCAGTTAGTTTCTAACAATTTTATTATAAAACTACTACTATTATAATTGTGATCTGTTCTCATAGTAGTATTAGATACTTTTCTAACTACTGGTGACATTTTTAGTCATCTTTGAACAAGCTTTGATAGTGCATTTTGCTTAACTAACTTGTTACATAGGGTTTCTGTTCTTCTGGCTATATGTTATCATATTTAATCTGCTTTATTTGCTGTGTATCTCAGTATAAATATTATTTATTAGTTTGCATTACTATTCATAATGAATCTTTGATTGAAACAATTGTTGATGGTTGCTTGGTTTAATTAATATATATGGTTTTATGTTGTAGGTGCACTTCCTATGAGGTTATGTATCAATGTGCAACATATTCTTATGCAGTATTTGCTTCTACTATTATGATTTCATTATGGTATCCTATTACAATGGTTTAATTGTTAAATAATACACATGTTTACACTATTTTCCTAAACAATAACACAATTATTCTTAATCTAATAGTATTACATTTCTTGTTGTGTTGTACCTAGTTTTTTGGTACATTGTTTGTTTGATACCTAACAAACTAGCTTGTTTGTTATTATTTATTCTGGACTTTCTTTATATTTTATTCTGTCTTGCCGTGGCATTCAGTTATATTTCATTTTAAAGTTTACAAAGCTTTTATTATCAGTTCCTATGAGCAATTTTAACTCTATCTATGCGATAATATTTTACTGTTCTATCTTACATTTCTCTTGGTGGTCTTATGATTATCTATTTTGGGTTACAATCTTGATTAAACTAGTCACACTAATTGTCTGTGCATTTTAACTATTTAATCTCTGATGTTTCCACTATAATGGTAACGCATTTTCCTCTGTTATAAACCTTCTTACTTGTATTGTCTGTGGGGTTTATTTGGGTTAAAAATGGTTAACTTGTTACAGGTTCTCACACTTACATTAAGTTCTCACTGTTACTGTTTGTGATTGCTTAATTATGCTTAACACTGGTTTCTTCATAGTTGATAATCGTTATACTTCCTCCGGTCACTAGTATAGTTCCTTGTATACTTGGTGAATGGTGATTTCTTGTATTGTCCATATATTATCTTCATTCTTCATGTTATGTTTCCTTTGCTCTTCTTCTTCCTTTCTTCTTCTATTTAATCATCTTCTTCAATATTTCCATTTGTGGTAGTCATTGGTCCATAGTATTTATACTAATAAATAAATTGGTTGTCTTACCATCATTGTGGTTGTCCTTGAATTGTCTTTCCTTATTCTAATGGTTGCAACTTTTGTTGGTTCCCCTCGCTGTTGGGACTCTGTTGTCTTCTCTTCATTTTAATGGTCATGATTTTTGTTGGTTCCCCTCACTGTTGGAATCTATTGGGCCTGGTTTCTAACATTTTATATTGGCTCGTGGTCATTTTCTTTCTCTCTTTTGTACTCGATGATGCTATATTACACTTCCTTCTTCTTTGTTGGATTTTTTCAATAATATATCTTTGTAGATACACACTTTTTGTTTACATTATTTTATGTACTTTGAAATATCTTCATTATCTCCCGTCACTTGACGTAATAATTGGTTACTCTATGTAACTGCCAAATTTGGTACGTTACATATGCCTTCCTATAAGAATTGATTAATTCTGAATTATTATATTTATATTTTTTATTGAAGAATTTATCAATTGTTGTACGTTTCCATGTCGACTCATATGCTTTTTTATATATCCCTTCACTTTCTTCTATTTGAATCATAATTATTTCTTTTCTATGTAATTATCTCCCTTGTTTATTTAGTTCCCTATTTCCCTAACATAAGTTTAGCTGGAGCAGTTCAGAGTGGCTCACTTTGGCATACAACTCCACTGGCCATACTAAGATTAATAAATACGGAGGCACATCATCTCCATCAATAATATAAATGATTGCTGGCATTATTCATCAGTCAATTCATCTCAAATAATCAAAAATATAAAGTGGTCGTTCTTTCGACAAATAATAAATATCCTTGGGATTATCTCACGCATCTGCGGTTTATACATTGTTATACTCTCTTCTTCTTGATTCAACTTAACTAAATTCTTCACATATTACAGGGATAGTTTGTTTTACATTTCATCACTGGTATACTCTCATGATCATCTTCGTTAATATATTATTTTTTCAATCTTGTTGGTCATCAATTAATCTTTTCTCTTGGTATTACATTAAACGTCATTTCATAATCTTCTTCATTTTCGGGGTTTACTTCTCTGGATATAATTCATGAATATATTCTCATGGTTTCAGATGAGATATAGCCCATTTGGTATAGGCTCTCTTCTAGTAGAAGACACTAGAAAACACTATGGTTGTGTGTTATCTCTTATCTACATTGATGATATTTATTCGGTCTCATTCCTCCAACTTCTTATTTTCTTCTTCTTCTATATATCATCTAGTTCACTGTCTCCTCTTTTATCTGTACGGGTATATTGTTGTCTTACTGTTGACGTGGCTCTTGGAAATATTTTATATTATACATATATTTGTGCCATGGTTGTAAGGTGTCGATCTCGTAATATTAATTGTAGTACGGGTAAGCTGTTGTTTTACTTGTTGACTATGCTCTAGGAATTATTTGTGCCAAAAGTTGTTGTTTGTCGGCCTTGTAATATTAATTGTAGTACGGGTAATCTGTTGTTTTTCATATATAATCATCGTATAATTCTTCTCTAATAGTACGGGTAAGTTGTTGTTTACTTGTTGACTAGGCTCTTGGAAGTATACATTTATATATAATTATGCCATTGATGTTGGGTGTCCGTCTCGTAATATTAATTGTAGTACGGGTAAGCTGTTGTTTTTCATATATAATCATCGTATAATTCTTCTCTAATAGTACGGGTAAGTTGTTGTTTACTTGTTGACTAGGCTCTTGGAAGTATATATTTATATATAATTATGCCATTGATGTTGGGTGTCCGTCTCGTATAACTTTGTAGTAGCAGTATTACTAGTAAATACAATTTTCTTTATCCTTTACATAACTTCTTTAAAACATATTTTTACATTACAAAATTACAATATAGTCAACGTTTATTTTCATAGTTATATATTCACTTCTTATTTAGTATAAACAACAAATAATCTTCATATCAATATTTCACCCTTTCTTCATATAGTCAACATTTATTCTTACAATTATATTTTCATTTTTCACTTAATATCAATAACAAATAATCTTCATCGCAATATTTCACTTTTACTTTATAATTTAACTTTCGATATACCGTTTCATTGAAGTTTGTGTCAGCATCATTTGTTATCAAAATAATCCGTCCCATATTTCAATGTATTTTTTATTCATTTTTATCCGTAATCATCGCTCTCCTCTCTTCTTGTCGTTCGAACTTCTTCAGTGTTCATGCTCCTGTCCGTTCTCGATATATATCTGGGTATCATCTGATTTTTCCATTTGAATGCTATTAGGGCTCCGTCTGCCTTCCGTTCTTCCGTCTTCTTCTTCTCATTCTCTTCGGTGTACTTGTGTCCATTGTTCTTCTGGTTGTTGTTAGTACTGACGTTTGGTATCTCTTCCAATTCTGTTTGACCGTCATCCGTCTTCTGATTGGGTCCTTCCATTAACTGACTCCTCTTCTTCCTTAGTTCTCTTATTTCTCTGGCGTACCCTTCGATAATCCGGTCCCATTTCTCTTGATAGCCTTCCTTTTTCTTAAAATATCTCACTCTTCTTTTGGAAATCTTTGGTTGAGATACTTTATAGCTCATATTCTTCTTTGTTGTTACATAATCTTCCTCCTCGTCCATCTTCATGAAACTCCTCCGATACTCCTTCCTGAAGACCCCTTCTTCATGGTTGACGATTGGTAAGTTGATCATATTAATCAGGCTACCTCGAGTCATTTCAATCAATTCTTTTGTGACCCTTGTCTTCTTTGGGCGCATGGTTCTTCTTTCTTCCATCTTCACCCCTTCCTTTCCTTGAATTATTTGGATCTTCCTTTCTCCACTATCTTCAGGCTTTGGACTCGCTTGTCCTATGTTTTTATCTTCAGGTACTTCTTCAACCTCCATTTGATTGTCATCTCTCTTCCGGTTGGATTGTTCCCTCTCACTTCTTAATTCTTCTCTGAACTTCCTGTTCTCTTCTATGGTTGCATCTACGCTCTTACTTATTGATTCCACTAGATCCTTATTGGACTCGTCCAATTTTTTACTCACTGACTGGAGACTTTCTTTCAATGATTGGTGGTTTTCATCCATTAGCCTACTCGAGTATTCCTTCAGAGATTGGAAACTTTCTTTCAATGATTCCACCATGGACCGGTTGGCTTCTTCTATTGCTCGTAATATTATTAAGCAGTCGGCATCCGTTATTGTCATTGGTTTTTCAGTTTGCCTTATCTCTGTAACTCCCGACATCTTGATATCCTGGTAATGCACTTGCTGTCTTTTCGTCGAATTAGGTTAGGAAATTATTGGTTTAATTGCCTAAATTGTTAATTGTTTTCTTCCTAATTCGCGCTCAGACGTTGGGCGCCACGTTGTAACGTAATCTCGTTATTGCAACGATAATATAATATGATAAGGATTTAATATAAGATTTAAATTGATTATTATTAGTGTTGATTATTATTAGCGTTGTTGTGGGTGTTCACGTTTAATTCTTTCAGTTTAAAAAGTATTTAGCACTTCACTGTTGACCTCCCCACTTACCATATGTGGATGTTATCAATGTTCTATTCGGTGACTTCTTCTGCTGCAACATACACTTTATACACATATACAGATATTCGATTTGAATATCCCAAACAATACACATGCACAATAAAGTGAAATAATGATTTAATTGTAATTTGAACTGTAGTGAAAATTCAAATTCTACCGCCACCTTCTGATAGAACTGGTTATGAAAATTAAACTATTTTAAAAAAAATCAAAACTCTGTTCCACTTGGTAAATAAATTAGGATTTATTAACAATTCTGAAATGCCATTAACTCTTTAAAAAAAGAACAATCAACTAATAATGTCTTTAGAAAACCATAATTACTATAAACAGTTCTTGAGCTCTTTTAACCTCAAGGCTGGTAACACTGGGGTCTGGTACAATAATTTTAGTTAGCGAGGTTATGTCCTCTTTACTCAGTTACATTACCAAATTCGTGTGTTCTTGGAAGTTGCATGATACCAGGTACAAGATGTTATCTTAGTTAACACTATTTAATAAAGAATTACTACAAAAAACAAACAACTATTGAAATTATAAAGGTCGGTACCATAAACCGAAATGTTTCGTACTATCGTACGTGAGTAGACTGATACAGCAGTTATTTTGACAACACGTGCCTTGTGATGCGCTGTTAAAAATTACTATTATTATTTATTCGTTAGTTATAAAAATCATTTATTGGCAAGAGAAAAAATCTATAATAAAAAAACTCTTGTGATAGCTTTCATTGGATTGAAATTATTTGAGAACAGATTCATTACTTGGTGACAAAGTTGTCAAGGTTATTTCTAGGTTAGTTAACAAAAGTAAGTAGTTATTTTGAATAAATTAATTATTCATTCAATTCTTAATAATATTAACACATACATTTTAATTATATTGCTTCTGATGTATAATTATCAGTTAGTTAGAATATTTTTCGCAATAAATTATTTATTCGTCAATTCAAACGAAATGAGTCAAGTAAGTGACTATTCATTACACTCGTATTTTCAATATTTAAATTGATATTGATTTCTTCAAACACTATAAAATTAAAAAACATTTATTATTTAAATTATCAATTATGATATAATTCATTTGTTCAATTCTGATAATTTTCATAATTGGTTATGCACTTCGGTACTCTCTGACTAGTGCAGTACCCAAACAATAATTCTTCGTTCACTAACGAAAGTTATTATTTCTATTTAATTCGTTTAATAATAAAAATAGAGTACTCCCTGTTATTTATAAAACACGAAAACACGACCTTTATTATACACTGGCCGGTTTATTAATTTAATTCACTTTACACTGGAGACTCGTTATTATTATGTTGTGTGCAGGTTATGTGTGTAGCGTAACTTCTGAATGTGACGCGCACTGTTTAAATAAAACTTAACAATTTTCTTCATCAACCTTGCTCGTTGAATACTCTTTGACGACTCAATGATGACTGAACGCTTCACCTAAGCGTCTCCTGCTTGTCTGGTTATTTTAAGTCATTTGATTGGTTTAAATTGTCGAACTCTCTACCCCAAAACACTTTAGTTAAATAAAACTTTTAATTTTTTACCAATTTTTGTATGGGTTAGAGATTAAATGTGACGTAAGCGTTGATACACAAAATAACTGAAAAGTTTATAATTGCTATAACTTTTTTATTAATTATCGTATCGTTGAATGGTTAGTGGCAATAGATCACAGACACTTGCGGCTTTAATTAAAGTCTAAACAAGGATAAAATCCGTCCATTATTAACGCACTAAGCCGTTTCGCAAATTCATATGGTGAATTTTAATATGAATAAGTTTATTTCACCATATTTTGCACCAATTACACTATATCACTCATTATTAAACGTCTCGAGTCCATTTCTCGTTCGTTTTCATACAGAAAATAGTTGTAATTACTTTTCAACAATATTTGGTAATGGCGTCCTCAAACGACCATATTCGATTGTTTATAATCGCTTATAACTCTATTATTTCTTACCTAAATACATTTGTTTGGCATTCTAACAATAATACATACATTTATTTACATCTGTTCAAATTTTGTTTTATGAAAAATGTTGTTTTTCATATATTAATAGTCTTATCAAAATACCTTCTGTTCTCAATTCTTGAATTTGCCATTTTTTCAATGATTTTACCATATAGGGTATATGATGGTATCTATTAAAACAGTGTACAATTATAGTACCTTGCTTATTTAATATATTTATCAGTCTTTTGTTATCTGAAAGCTTTCCAATTCTTAGTATTGGGTTTGTTTACATCAGGTTTTGCAATGACAGTCAGTTAGTTTCAAATGATTTAACTATTAAATTACTACTATCACATTTGGGATGTGTTTCCATAGTAGTATCAGATCTCCCTCTAACTACTGGTAATATTTTCAGTGATCCTTTAACAAGTTTTAGTAGTGTATTTTGCTTAACTAACTTGTTACATAGTGTTTGTTTACATCTGGCTATACAATCATAGTCAGTTAGTTTCTAACAATTTTATTATAAAACTACTACTATTATAATTGTGATCTGTTCTCATAGTAGTATTAGATACTTTTCTAACTACTGGTGACATTTTTAGTCATCTTTGAACAAGCTTTGATAGTGCATTTTGCTTAACTAACTTGTTACATAGGGTTTCTGTTCTTCTGGCTATATGTTATCATATTTAATCTGCTTTATTTGCTGTGTATCTCAGTATAAATATTATTTATTAGTTTGCATTACTATTCATAATGAATCTTTGATTGAAACAATTGTTGATGGTTGCTTGGTTTAATTAATATATATGGTTTTATGTTGTAGGTGCACTTCCTATGAGGTTATGTATCAATGTGCAACATATTCTTATGCAGTATTTGCTTCTACTATTATGATTTCATTATGGTATCCTATTACAATGGTTTAATTGTTAAATAATACACATGTTTACACTATTTTCCTAAACAATAACACAATTATTCTTAATCTAATAGTATTACATTTCTTGTTGTGTTGTACCTAGTTTTTTGGTACATTGTTTGTTTGATACCTAACAAACTAGCTTGTTTGTTATTATTTATTCTGGACTTTCTTTATATTTTATTCTGTCTTGCCATGGCATTCAGTTATATTTCATTTTAAAGTTTACAAAGCTTTTATTATCAGTTCCTATGAGCAATTATTTTACTGTTCTATCTTACATTTCTGTTGGTGGTCTTATGATTATCTATTTTGGGTTACAATCTTGATTAAACTAGTCACACTAATTGTCTGTGCATTTTAACTATTTAATCTCTGATGTTTCCACTATAATGGTAACGCATTTTCCTCTGTTATAAACCTTCTCACTTGTATTGTCTGTGGGGTTTATTTGGGTTAAAAATGGTTAACTTGTTACAGGTTCTCACACTTACATTAAGTTCTCACTGTTACTGTTTGTGATTGCTTAATTATGCTTAACACTGGTTTCTTCATAGTTGATAATCGTTATACTTCCTCCGGTCACTAGTATAGTTCCTTGTATACTTGGTGAATGGTGATTTCTTGTATTGTCCATATATTATCTTCATTCTTCATGTTATGTTTCCTTTGCTCTTCTTCTTCCTTTCTTCTTCTATTTAATCGTCTTCTTCAATATTTCCATTTGTGGTAGTCATTGGTCCATAGTATTTATACTAATAAATAAATTGGTTGTCTTACCATCATTGTGGTTGTCCTTGAATTGTCTTTCCTTATTCTAATGGTTGCAACTTTTGTTGGTTCCCCTCGCTGTTGGGACTCTGTTGTCTTCTCTTCATTTTAATGGTCATGATTTTTGTTGGTTCCCCTCACTGTTGGAATCTATTGGGCCTGGTTTCTAACATTTTATATTGGCTCGTGGTCATTTTCTTTCTCTCTTTTGTACTCGATGATGCTATATTACACTTCCTTCTTCTTTGTTGGATTTTTTCAATAATATATCTTTGTAGATACACACTTTTTGTTTACATTATTTTATGTACTTTGAAATATCTTCATTATCTCCCGTCACTTGACGTAATAATTGGTTACTCTATGTAACTGCCAAATTTGGTACGTTACATATGCCTTCCTATAAGAATTGATTAATTCTGAATTATTATATTTATATTTTTTATTGAAGAATTCATCAATTGTTGTACGTTTCCATGTCGACTCATATGCTTTTTTATATATCCCTTCACTTTCTTCTATTTGAATCATAATTATTTCTTTTCTATGTAATTATCTCCCTTGTTTATTTAGTTCCTTATTTCCCTAACATAAGTTTAGTTGGAGCAGTTCAGAGTGGCTCACTTTGGCATACAACTCCACTGGCCATACTAACATTAATAAATACGGAGGCACATCATCTCCATCAATAATATAAATGATTGCTGGCATTATTCATCAGTCAATTCATCTCAAATAATCAAAAATATAAAGTGGTCGTTCTTTCGACAAATAATAAATATCCTTGGGATTATCTCACGCATCTGCGGTTTATACATTGTTATACTCTCTTCTTCTTGATTCAACTTAACTAAATTCTTCACATATTACAGGGATAGTTTGTTTTACATTTCATCACTGGTATACTCTCATGATCATCTTCGTTAATATATTATTTTTTCAATCTTGTTGGTCATCAATTAATCTTTTCTCTTGGTATTACATTAAACGTCATTTCATAATCTTCTTCATTTTCGGGGTTTACTTCTCTGGATATAATTCATGAATATATTCTCATGGTTTCAGATGAGATATAGCCCATTTGGTATAGGCTCTCTTCTAGTAGAAGACACTAGAAAACACTATGGTTGTGTGTTATCTCTTATCTACATTGATGATATTTATTCGGTCTCATTCCTCCAACTTCTTATTTTCTTCTTCTTCTATATATCATCTAGTTCACTGTCTCCTCTTTTATCTGTACGGGTATGTTGTTGTCTTACTGTTGACGTGGCTCTTGGAAATATTTTATATTATACATATATTTGTGCCATGGTTGTAAGGTGTCGATCTCGTAATATTAATTGTAGTACGGGTAAGCTGTTGTTTTACTTGTTGACTAGGCTCTAGGAATTATTTGTGCCAAAAGTTGTTGTTTGTCGGCCTTGTAATATTAATTGTAGTACGGGTAATCTGTTGTTTTTCATATATAATCATCGTATAATTCTTCTCTAATAGTACGGGTAAGTTGTTGTTTACTTGTTGGCTAGGCTCTTGGAAGTATACATTTATATATAATTATGCCATTGATGTTGGGTGTCCGTCTCGTAATATTAATTGTAGTACGGGTAAGCTGTTGTTTTTCATATATAATCATCGTATAATTCTTCTCTAATAGTACGGGTAAGTTGTTGTTTACTTGTTGACTAGGCTCTTGGAAGTATATATTTATATATAATTATGCCATTGATGTTGGGTGTCCGTCTCGTATAACTTTGTAGTAGCAGTATTACTAGTAAATACAATTTTCTTTATCCTTTACATAACTTCTTTAAAACATATTTTTACATTACAAAATTACAATATAGTCAACGTTTATTTTCATAGTTATATATTCACTTCTTATTTAGTATAAACAACAAATAATCTTCATATCAATATTTCACCCTTTCTTCATATAGTCAACATTTATTCTTACAATTATATTTTCATTTTTCACTTAATATCAATAACAAATAATCTTCATCGCAATATTTCACTTTTACTTTATAATTTAACTTTCGATATACCGTTTCATTGAAGTTTGTGTCAGCATCATTTGTTATCAAAATAATCCGTCCCATATTTCAATGTATTTTTTATTCATTTTTATCCGTAATCATCGCTCTCCTCTCTTCTTGTCATTCGAACTTCTTCAGTGTTCATGCTCCTGTCCGTTCTCGATATATATCTGGGTATCATCTGATTTTTCCATTTGAATGCTATTAGGGCTCCGTCTGCCTTCCGTTCTTCCGTCTTCTTCTTCTCATTCTCTTCGGTGTACTTGTGTCCATTGTTCTTCTGGTTGTTGTTAGTACTGACGTTTGGTATCTCTTCCAATTCTGTTTGACCGTCATCCGTCTTCTGATTGGGTCCTTCCATTAACTGACTCCTCTTCTTCCTTAGTTCTCTTATTTCTCTGGCGTACCCTTCGATAATCCGGTCCCATTTCTCTTGATAGCCTTCCTTTTTCTTAAAATATCTCACTCTTCTTTTGGAAATCTTTGGTTGAGATACTTTATAGCTCATATTCTTCTTTGTTGTTACATAATCTTCCTCCTCGTCCATCTTCATGAAACTCCTCCGATACTCCTTCCTGAAGACCCCTTCTTCATGGTTGACGATTGGTAAGTTGATCATATTAATCAGGCCACCTCGAGTCATTTCAATCAATTCTTTTGTGACCCTTGTCTTCTTTGGGCGCATGGTTCTTCTTTCTTCCATCTTCACCCCTTCCTTTTCTTGAATTATTTGGATCTTCCTTTCTCCACTATCTTCAGGCTTTGGACTCGCTTGTCCTATGTTTTTATCTTCAGGTACTTCATCAACCTCCATTTGATTGTCATCTCTCTTCCGGTTGGATTGTTCCCTCTCACTTCTTAATTCTTCTCTGAACTTCCTGTTCTCTTCTATGGTTGCATCTACGCTCTTACTTATTGATTCCACTAGATCCTTATTGGACTCGTCCAATTTTTTACTCACTGACTGGAGACTTTCTTTCAATGATTGGTGGTTTTCATCCATTAGCCTACTCGAGTATTCCTTCAGAGATTGGAAACTTTCTTTCAATGATTCCACCATGGACCGGTTGGCTTCTTCTATTGCTCGTAATATTATTAAGCAGTCGGCATCCGTTATTGTCATTGGTTTTTCAGTTTGCCTTATCTCTGTAACTCCCGACATCTTGATATCCTGGTAATGCACTTGCTGTCTTTTCGTCGAATTAGGTTAGGAAATTATTGGTTTAATTGCCTAAATTGTTAATTGTTTTCTTCCTAATTCGCGCTCAGACGTTGGGCGCCACGTTGTAACGTAATCTCGTTATTGCAACGATAATATAATATGATAAGGATTTAATATAAGATTTAAATTGATTATTATTAGTGTTGATTATTATTAGCGTTGTTGTGGGTGTTCACGTTTAATTCTTTCAGTTTAAAAAGTATTTAGCACTTCACTGTTGACCTCCCCACTTACCATATGTGGATGTTATCAATGTTCTATTCGGTGGCTTCTTCTGCTGCAACATACACTTTATACACATATACAGATATTCGATTTGAATATCCCAAACAATACACATGCACAATAAAGTGAAATAATGATTTAATTGTAATTTGAACTGTAGTGAAAATTCAAATTCTACCACCACCTTCTGATAGAACTGGTTATGAAAATTAAACTATTTTAAAAAAAATCAAAACTCTGTTCCACTTGGTAAATAAATTAGGATTTATTAACAATTCTGAAATGCCATTAACTCTTTAAAAAAAGAACAATCAACTAATAATGTCTTTAGAAAACCATAATTACTATAAACAGTTCTTGAGCTCTTTTAACCTCAAGGCTGGTAACACTGGGGTCTGGTACAATAATTTTAGTTAGCGAGGTTATGTCCTCTTTACTCAGTTACATTACCAAATTCGTGTGTTCTTGGAAGTTGCATGATACCAGGTACAAGATGTTATCTTAGTTAACACTATTTAATAAAGAATTACTACAAAAAACAAACAACTATTGAAATTATAAAGGTCGGTACCATAAACCGAAATGTTTCGTACTATCGTACGTGAGTAGACTGATACAGCAGTTATTTTGACAACACGTGCCTTGTGATGCGCTGTTAAAAATTACTATTATTATTTATTCGTTAGTTATAAAAATCATTTATTGGCAAGAGAAAAAATCTATAATAAAAAAACTCTTGTGATAGCTTTCATTGGATTGAAATTATTTGAGAACAGATTCATTACTTGGTGACAAAGTTGTCAAGGTTATTTCTAGGTTAGTTAACAAAAGTAAGTAGTTATTTTGAATAAATTAATTATTCATTCAATTCTTAATAATATTAACACATACATTTTAATTATATTGCTTCTGATGTATAATTATCAGTTGGTTAGAATATTTTTCGCAATAAATTATTTATTCGTCAATTCAAACGAAATGAGTCAAGTAAGTGACTATTCATTACACTCGTATTTTCAATATTTAAATTGATATTGATTTCTTCAAACACTATAAAATTAAAAAACATTTATTATTTAAATTATCAATTATGATATAATTCATTTGTTCAATTCTGATAATTTTCATAATTGGTTATGCACTTCGGTACTCTCTGACTAGTGCAGTACCCAAACAATAATTCTTCGTTCACTAACGAAAGTTATTATTTCTATTTAATTCGTTTAATAATAAAAATAGAGTACTCCCTGTTATTTATAAAACACGAAAACACGACCTTTATTATACACTGGCCGGTTTATTAATTTAATTCACTTTACACTGGACACTCGTTATTATTATGTTGTGTGCAGGTTATGTGTGTAGCGTAACTTCTGAATGTGACGCGCACTGTTTAAATAAAACTTAACAATTTTCTTCATCAACCTTGCTCGTTGAATACTCTTTGACGACTCAATGATGACTGAACGCTTCACCTAAGCGTCTCCTGCTTGTCTGGTTATTTTAAGTCATTTGATTGGTTTAAATTGTCGAACTCTCTACCCCAAAACACTTTAGTTAAATAAAACTTTTAATTTTTTACCAATTTTTGTATGGGTTAGAGATTAAATGTGACGTAAGCGTTGATACACAAAATAACTGAAAAGTTTATAATTGCTATAACTTTTTTATTAATTATCGTATCGTTGAATGGTTAGTGGCAATAGATCACAGACACTTGCGGCTTTAATTAAAGTCTAAACAAGGATAAAATCCGTCCATTATTAACGCACTAAGCCGTTTCGCAAATTCATATGGTGAATTTTAATATGAATAAGTTTATTTCACCATATTTTGCACCAATTACACTATATCACTCATTATTAAACGTCTCGAGTCCATTTCTCGTTCGTTTTCATACAGAAAATAGTTGTAATTACTTTTCAACAATATTTGGTAATGGCGTCCTCAAACGACCATATTCGATTGTTTATAATCGCTTATAACTCTATTATTTCTTACCTAAATACATTTGTTTGGCATTCTAACAATAATACATACATTTATTTACATCTGTTCAAATTTTGTTTTATGAAAAATGTTGTTTTTCATATATTAATAGTCTTATCAAAATACCTTCTGTTCTCAATTCTTGAATTTGTCATTTTTTCAATGATTTTACCATATAGGGTATATGATGGTATCTATTAAAACAGTGTACAATTATAGTACCTTGCTTATTTAATATATTTATCAGTCTTTTGTTATCTGAAAGCTTTCCAATTCTTAGTATTGGGTTTGTTTACATCAGGTTTTGCAATGACAGTCAGTTAGTTTCAAATGATTTAACTATTAAATTACTACTATCACATTTGGGATGTGTTTCCATAGTAGTATCAGATCTCCCTCTAACTACTGGTAATATTTTCAGTGATCCTTTAACAAGTTTTAGTAGTGTATTTTGCTTAACTAACTTGTTACATAGTGTTTGTTTACATCTGGCTATACAATCATAGTCAGTTAGTTTCTAACAATTTTATTATAAAACTACTACTATTATAATTGTGATCTGTTCTCATAGTAGTATTAGATACTTTTCTAACTACTGGTGACATTTTTAGTCATCTTTGAACAAGCTTTGATAGTGCATTTTGCTTAACTAACTTGTTACATAGGGTTTCTGTTCTTCTGGCTATATGTTATCATATTTAATCTGCTTTATTTGCTGTGTATCTCAGTATAAATATTATTTATTAGTTTGCATTACTATTCATAATGAATCTTTGATTGAAACAATTGTTGATGGTTGCTTGGTTTAATTAATATATATGGTTTTATGTTGTAGGTGCACTTCCTATGAGGTTATGTATCAATGTGCAACATATTCTTATGCAGTATTTGCTTCTACTATTATGATTTCATTATGGTATCCTATTACAATGGTTTAATTGTTAAATAATACACATGTTTACACTATTTTCCTAAACAATAACACAATTATTCTTAATCTAATAGTATTACATTTCTTGTTGTGTTGTACCTAGTTTTTTGGTACATTGTTTGTTTGATACCTAACAAACTAGCTTGTTTGTTATTATTTATTCTGGACTTTCTTTATATTTTATTCTGTCTTGCCGTGGCATTCAGTTATATTTCATTTTAAAGTTTACAAAGCTTTTATTATCAGTTCCTATGAGCAATTATTTTACTGTTCTATCTTACATTTCTGTTGGTGGTCTTATGATTATCTATTTTGGGTTACAATCTTGATTAAACTAGTCACACTAATTGTCTGTGCATTTTAACTATTTAATCTCTGATGTTTCCACTATAATGGTAACGCATTTTCCTCTGTTATAAACCTTCTCACTTGTATTGTCTGTGGGGTTTATTTGGGTTAAAAATGGTTAACTTGTTACAGGTTCTCACACTTACATTAAGTTCTCACTGTTACTGTTTGTGATTGCTTAATTATGCTTAACACTGGTTTCTTCATAGTTGATAATCGTTATACTTCCTCCGGTCACTAGTATAGTTCCTTGTATACTTGGTGAATGGTGATTTCTTGTATTGTCCATATATTATCTTCATTCTTCATGTTATGTTTCCTTTGCTCTTCTTCTTCCTTTCTTCTTCTATTTAATCGTCTTCTTCAATATTTCCATTTGTGGTAGTCATTGGTCCATAGTATTTATACTAATAAATAAATTGGTTGTCTTACCATCATTGTGGTTGTCCTTGAATTGTCTTTCCTTATTCTAATGGTTGCAACTTTTGTTGGTTCCCCTCACTGTTGGGACTCTGTTGTCTTCTCTTCATTTTAATGGTCATGATTTTTGTTGGTTCCCCTCACTGTTGGAATCTATTGAGCCTGGTTTCTAACATTTTATATTGGCTCGTGGTCATTTTCTTTCTCTCTTTTGTACTCGATGATGCTATATTACACTTCCTTCTTTTTTGTTGGATTTTTTCAATAATATATCTTTGTAGATACACACTTTTTGTTTACATTATTTTATGTACTTTGAAATATCTTCATTATCTCCCGTCACTTGACGTAATAATTGGTTACTCTATGTAACTGCCAAATTTGGTACGTTACATATGCCTTCCTATAAGAATTGATTAATTCTGAATTATTATATTTATATTTTTTATTGAAGAATTTATCAATTGTTGTACGTTTCCATGTCGACTCATATGCTTTTTTATATATCCCTTCACTTTCTTCTATTTGAATCATAATTATTTCTTTTCTATGTAATTATCTCCCTTGTTTATTTAGTTCCCTATTTCCCTAACATAAGTTTAGCTGGAGCAGTTCAGAGTGGCTCACTTTGGCATACAACTCCACTGGCCATACTAACATTAATAAATACGGAGGCACATCATCTCCATCAATAATATAAATGATTGCTGGCATTATTCATCAGTCAATTCATCTCAAATAATCAAAAATATAAAGTGGTCGTTCTTTCGACAAATAATAAATATCCTTGGGATTATCTCACGCATCTGCGGTTTATACATTGTTATACTCTCTTCTTCTTGATTCAACTTAACTAAATTCTTCACATATTACAGGGATAGTTTGTTTTACATTTCATCACTGGTATACTCTCATGATCATCTTCGTTAATATATTATTTTTTCAATCTTGTTGGTCATCAATTAATCTTTTCTCTTGGTATTACATTAAACGTCATTTCATAATCTTCTTCATTTTCGGGGTTTACTTCTCTGGATATAATTCATGAATATATTCTCATGGTTTCAGATGAGATATAGCCCATTTGGTATAGGCTCTCTTCTAGTAGAAGACACTAGAAAACACTATGGTTGTGTGTTATCTCTTATCTACATTGATGATATTTATTCGGTCTCATTCCTCCAACTTCTTATTTTCTTCTTCTTCTGTATATCATCTAGTTCACTGTCTCCTCTTTTATCTGTACGGGTATGTTGTTGTCTTACTGTTGACGTGGCTCTTGGAAATATTTTATATTATACATATATTTGTGCCATGGTTGTAAGGTGTCGATCTCGTAATATTAATTGTAGTACGGGTAAGCTGTTGTTTTACTTGTTGACTAGGCTCTAGGAATTATTTGTGCCAAAAGTTGTTGTTTGTCGGCCTTGTAATATTAATTGTAGTACGGGTAATCTGTTGTTTTTCATATATAATCATCGTATAATTCTTCTCTAATAGTACGGGTAAGTTGTTGTTTACTTGTTGACTAGGCTCTTGGAAGTATACATTTATATATAATTATGCCATTGATGTTGGGTGTCCGTCTCGTAATATTAATTGTAGTACGGGTAAGCTGTTGTTTTTCATATATAATCATCGTATAATTCTTCTCTAATAGTACGGGTAAGTTGTTGTTTACTTGTTGACTAGGCTCTTGGAAGTATATATTTATATATAATTATGCCATTGATGTTGGGTGTCCCGTCTCGTATAACTTTGTAGTAGCAGTATTACTAGTAAATACAATTTTCTTTATCCTTTACATAACTTCTTTAAAACATATTTTTACATTACAAAATTACAATATAGTCAACGTTTATTTTCATAGGTTATATATTCACTTCTTATTTAGTATAAACAACAAATAATCTTCATATCAATATTTCACCCTTTCTTCATATAGTCAACATTTATTCTTACAATTATATTTTCATTTTTCACTTAATATCAATAACAAATAATCTTCATCGCAATATTTCACTTTTACTTTATAATTTAACTTTCGATATACCGTTTCATTGAAGTTTGTGTCAGCATCATTTGTTATCAAAATAATCCGTCCCATATTTCAATGTATTTTTTATTCATTTTTATCCGTAATCATCGCTCTCCTCTCTTCTTGTCGTTCGAACTTCTTCAGTGTTCATGCTCCTGTCCGTTCTCGATATATATCTGGGTATCATCTGATTTTTCCATTTGAATGCTATTAGGGCTCCGTCTGCCTTCCGTTCTTCCGTCTTCTTCTTCTCATTCTCTTCGGTGTACTTGTGTCCATTGTTCTTCTGGTTGTTGTTAGTACTGACGTTTGGTATCTCTTCCAATTCTGTTTGACCGTCATCCGTCTTCTGATTGGGTCCTTCCATTAACTGACTCCTCTTCTTCCTTAGTTCTCTTATTTCTCTGGCGTACCCTTCGATAATCCGGTCCCATTTCTCTTGATAGCCTTCCTTTTTCTTAAAATATCTCACTCTTCTTTGGAAATCTTTGGTTGAGATACTTTATAGCTCATATTCTTCTTTGTTGTTACATAATCTTCCTCCTCGTCCATCTTCATGAAACTCCTCCGATACTCCTTCCTGAAGACCCTTCTTCATGGTTGACGATTGGTAAGTTGATCATATTAATCAGGCCACCTCGAGTCATTTCAATCAATTCTTTTGTGACCCTTGTCTTCTTTGGGCGCATGGTTCTTCTTTCTTCCATCTTCACCCCTTCCTTTTCTTGAATTATTTGGATCTTCCTTTCTCCACTATCTTCAGGCTTTGGACTCGCTTGTCCTATGTTTTTATCTTCAGGTACTTCTTCAACCTCCATTTGATTGTCATCTCTCTTCCGGTTGGATTGTTCCCTCTCACTTCTTAATTCTTCTCTGAACTTCCTGTTCTCTTCTATGGTTGCATCTACGCTCTTACTTATTGATTCCACTAGATCCTTATTGGACTCGTCCAATTTTTTACTCACTGACTGGAGACTTTCTTTCAATGATTGGTGGTTTTCATCCATTAGCCTACTCGAGTATTCCTTCAGAGATTGGAAACTTTCTTTCAATGATTCCACCATGGACCGGTTGGCTTCTTCTATTGCTCGTAATATTATTAAGCAGTCGGCATCCGTTATTGTCATTGGTTTTTCAGTTTGCCTTATCTCTGTAACTCCCGACATCTTGATATCCTGGTAATGCACTTGCTGTCTTTTCGTCGAATTAGGTTAGGAAATTATTGGTTTAATTGCCTAAATTGTTAATTGTTTTCTTCCTAATTCGCGCTCAGACGTTGGGCGCCACGTTGTAACGTAATCTCGTTATTGCAACGATAATATAATATGATAAGGATTTAATATAAGATTTAAATTGATTATTATTAGTGTTGATTATTATTAGCGTTGTTGTGGGTGTTCACGTTTAATTCTTTCAGTTTAAAAAGTATTTAGCACTTCACTGTTGACCTCCCACTTACCATATGTGGATGTTATCAATGTTCTATTCGGTGACTTCTTCTGCTGCAACATACACTTTATACACATATACAGATATTCGATTTGAATATCCCAAACAATACACATGCACAATAAAGTGAAATAATGATTTAATTGTAATTTGAACTGTAGTGAAAATTCAAATTCTACCGCCACCTTCTTGATAGAACTGGTTATGAAAATTAAACTATTTTAAAAAAAATCAAAACTCTGTTCCACTTGGTAAATAAATTAGGATTTATTAACAATTCTGAAATGCCATTAACTCTTTAAAAAAAGAACAATCAACTAATAATGTCTTTAGAAAACCATAATTACTATAAACAGTTCTTGAGCTCTTTTAACCTCAAGGCTGGTAACACTGGGGTCTGGTACAATAATTTTAGTTAGCGAGGTTATGTCCTCTTTACTCAGTTACATTACCAAATTCGTGTGTTCTTGGAAGTTGCATGATACCAGGTACAAGATGTTATCTTAGTTAACACTATTTAATAAAGAATTACTACAAAAAACAAACAACTATTGAAATTATAAAGGTCGGTACCATAAACCGAAATGTTTCGTACTATCGTACGTGAGTAGACTGATACAGCAGTTATTTTGACAACACGTGCCTTGTGATGCGCTGTTAAAAATTACTATTATTATTTATTCGTTAGTTATAAAAATCATTTATTGGCAAGAGAAAAAATCTATAATAAAAAAACTCTTGTGATAGCTTTCATTGGATTGAAATATTTGAGAACAGATTCATTACTTGGTGACAAAGTGTTCAAGGTTATTTCTAGGTTAGTTAACAAAAGTAAGTAGTTATTTTGAATAAATTAATTATTCATTCAATTCTTAATAATATTAACACATACATTTTAATTATATTGCTTCTGATGTATAATTATCAGTTGGTTAGAATATTTTTCGCAATAAATTATTTATTCGTCAATTCAAACGAAATGAGTCAAGTAAGTGACTATTCATTACACTCGTATTTTCAATATTTAAATTGATATTGATTTCTTCAAACACTATAAAATTAAAAAACATTTATTATTTAAATTATCAATTATGATATAATTCATTTGTTCAATTCTGATAATTTTCATAATTGGTTATGCACTTCGGTACTCTCTGACTAGTGCAGTACCCAAACAATAATTCTTCGTTCACTAACGAAAGTTATTATTTCTATTTAATTCGTTTAATAATAAAAATAGAGTACTCCCTGTTATTTATAAAACACGAAAACACGACCTTTATTATACACTGGCCGGTTTATTAATTTAATTCACTTTACACTGGACACTCGTTATTATTATGTTGTGTGCAGGTTATGTGTGTAGCGTAACTTCTGAATGTGACGCGCACTGTTTAAATAAAACTTAACAATTTTCTTCATCAACCTTGCTCGTTGAATACTCTTTGACGACTCAATGATGACTGAACGCTTCACCTAAGCGTCTCCTGCCTGTCTGGTTATTTTAAGTCATTTGATTGGTTTAAATTGTCGAACTCTCTACCCCAAAACACTTTAGTTAAATAAAACTTTTAATTTTTTACCAATTTTTGTATGGGTTAGAGATTAAATGTGACGTAAGCGTTGATACACAAAATAACTGAAAAGTTTATAATTGCTATAACTTTTTATTAATTATCGTATCGTTGAATGGTTAGTGGCAATAGATCACAGACACTTGCGGCTTTAATTAAAGTCTAAACAAGGATAAAATCCGTCCATTATTAACGCACTAAGCCGTTTCGCAAATTCATATGGTGAATTTTAATATGAATAAGTTTATTTCACCATATTTTGCACCAATTACACTATATCACTCATTATTAAACGTCTCGAGTCCATTTCTCGTTCGTTTTCATACAGAAAATAGTTGTAATTACTTTTCAACAATATTTGGTAATGGCGTCCTCAAACGACCATATTCGATTGTTTATAATCGCTTATAACTCTATTATTTCTTACCTAAATACATTTGTTTGGCATTCTAACAATAATACATACATTTATTTACATCTGTTCAAATTTTGTTTTATGAAAAATGTTGTTTTTCATATATTAATAGTCTTATCAAAATACCTTCTGTTCTCAATTCTTGAATTTGTCATTTTTTCAATGATTTTACCATATAGGGTATATGATGGTATCTATTAAAACAGTGTACAATTATAGTACCTTGCTTATTTAATATATTTATCAGTCTTTTGTTATCTGAAAGCTTTCCAATTCTTAGTATTGGGTTTGTTTACATCAGGTTTTGCAATGACAGTCAGTTAGTTTCAAATGATTTAACTATTAAATTACTACTATCACATTTGGGATGTGTTTCCATAGTAGTATCAGATCTCCCTCTAACTACTGGTAATATTTTCAGTGATCCTTTAACAAGTTTTAGTAGTGTATTTTGCTTAACTAACTTGTTACATAGTGTTTGTTTACATCTGGCTATACAATCATAGTCAGTTAGTTTCTAACAATTTTATTATAAAACTACTACTATTATAATTGTGATCTGTTCTCATAGTAGTATTAGATACTTTTCTAACTACTGGTGACATGTTTAGTCATCTTTGAACAAGCTTTGATAGTGCATTTTGCTTAACTAACTTGTTACATAGGGTTTCTGTTCTTCTGGCTATATGTTATCATATTTAATCTGCTTTATTTGCTGTGTATCTCAGTATAAATATTATTTATTAGTTTGCATTACTATTCATAATGAATCTTTGATTGAAACAATTGTTGATGGTTGCTTGGTTTAATTAATATATATGGTTTTATGTTGTAGGTGCACTTCCTATGAGGTTATGTATCAATGTGCAACATATTCTTATGCAGTATTTGCTTCTACTATTATGATTTCATTATGGTATCCTATTACAATGGTTTAATTGTTAAATAATACACATGTTTACACTATTTTCCTAAACAATAACACAATTATTCTTAATCTAATAGTATTACATTTCTTGTTGTGTTGTACCTAGTTTTTTGGTACATTGTTTGTTTGATACCTAACAAACTAGCTTGTTTGTTATTATTTATTCTGGACTTTCTTTATATTTTATTCTGTCTTGCCGTGGCATTCAGTTATATTTCATTTTAAAGTTTACAAAGCTTTTATTATCAGTTCCTATGAGCAATTATTTTACTGTTCTATCTTACATTTCTGTTGGTGGTCTTATGATTATCTATTTTGGGTTACAATCTTGATTAAACTAGTCACACTAATTGTCTGTGCATTTTAACTATTTAATCTCTGATGTTTCCACTATAATGGTAACGCATTTTCCTCTGTTATAAACCTTCTCACTTGTATTGTCTGTGGGGTTTATTTGGGTTAAAAATGGTTAACTTGTTACAGGTTCTCACACTTACATTAAGTTCTCACTGTTACTGTTTGTGATTGCTTAATTATGCTTAACACTGGTTTCTTCATAGTTGATAATCGTTATACTTCCTCCGGTCACTAGTATAGTTCCTTGTATACTTGGTGAATGGTGATTTCTTGTATTGTCCATATATTATCTTCATTCTTCATGTTATGTTTCCTTTGCTCTTCTTCTTCCTTTCTTCTTCTATTTAATCGTCTTCTTCAATATTTCCATTTGTGGTAGTCATTGGTCCATAGTATTTATACTAATAAATAAATTGGTTGTCTTACCATCATTGTGGTTGTCCTTGAATTGTCTTTCCTTATTCTAATGGTTGCAACTTTTGTTGGTTCCCCTCGCTGTTGGGACTCTGTTGTCTTCTCTTCATTTTAATGGTCATGATTTTTGTTGGTTCCCCTCACTGTTGGAATCTATTGGGCCTGGTTTCTAACATTTTATATTGGCTCGTGGTCATTTTCTTTCTCTCTTTTGTACTCGATGATGCTATATTACACTTCCTTCTTCTTTGTTGGATTTTTTCAATAATATATCTTTGTAGATACACACTTTTTGTTTACATTATTTTATGTACTTTGAAATATCTTCATTATCTCCCATCACTTGACGTAATAATTGGTTACTCTATGTAACTGCCAAATTTGGTACGTTACATATGCCTTCCTATAAGAATTGATTAATTCTGAATTATTATATTTATATTTTTTATTGAAGAATTCATCAATTGTACGTTTCCATGTCGACTCATATGCTTTTTTATATATCCCTTCACTTTCTTCTATTTGAATCATAATTATTTCTTTTCTATGTAATTATCTCCCTTGTTTATTTAGTTCCCTATTTCCCTAACATAAGTTTAGCTGGAGCAGTTCAGAGTGGCTCACTTTGGCATACAACTCCACTGGCCATACTAACATTAATAAATACGGAGGCACATCATCTCCATCAATAATATAAATGATTGCTGGCATTATTCATCAGTCAATTCATCTCAAATAATCAAAAATATAAAGTGGTCGTTCTTTCGACAAATAATAAATATCCTTGGGATTATCTCACGCATCTGCGGTTTATACATTGTTATACTCTCTTCTTCTTGATTCAACTTAACTAAATTCTTCACATATTACAGGGATAGTTTGTTTTACATTTCATCACTGGTATACTCTCATGATCATCTTCGTTAATATATTATTTTTTCAATCTTGTTGGTCATCAATTAATCTTTTCTCTTGGTATTACATTAAACGTCATTTCATAATCTTCTTCATTTTCGGGGTTTACTTCTCTGGATATAATTCATGAATATATTCTCATGGTTTCAGATGAGATATAGCCCATTTGGTATAGGCTCTCTTCTAGTAGAAGACACTAGAAAACACTATGGTTGTGTGTTATCTCTTATCTACATTGATGATATTTATTCGGTCTCATTCCTCCAACTTCTTATTTTCTTCTTCTTCTATATATCATCTAGTTCACTGTCTCCTCTTTTATCTGTACGGGTATGTTTTTGTCTTACTGTTGACGTGGCTCTTGGAAATATTTTATATTATACATATATTTGTGCCATGGTTGTAAGGTGTCGATCTCGTAATATTAATTGTAGTACGGGTAAGCTGTTGTTTTACTTGTTGACTAGGCTCTAGGAATTATTTGTGCCAAAAGTTGTTGTTTGTCGGCCTTGTAATATTAATTGTAGTACGGGTAATCTGTTGTTTTTCATATATAATCATCGTATAATTCTTCTCTAATAGTACGGGTAAGTTGTTGTTTACTTGTTGACTAGGCTCTTGGAAGTATACATTTATATATAATTATGCCATTGATGTTGGGTGTCCGTCTCGTAATATTAATTGTAGTACGGGTAAGCTGTTGTTTTTCATATATAATCATCGTATAATTCTTCTCTAATAGTACGGGTAAGTTGTTGTTTACTTGTTGACTAGGCTCTTGGAAGTATATATTTATATATAATTATGCCATTGATGTTGGGTGTCCGTCTCGTATAACTTTGTAGTTGCAGTATTACTAGTAAATACAATTTTCTTTATCCTTTACATAACTTCTTTAAAACATATTTTTACATTACAAAATTACAATATAGTCAACGTTTATTTTCATAGTTATATATTCACTTCTTATTTAGTATAAACAACAAATAATCTTCATATCAATATTTCACCCTTTCTTCATATAGTCAACATTTATTCTTACAATTATATTTTCATTTTTCACTTAATATCAATAACAAATAATCTTCATCGCAATATTTCACTTTTACTTTATAATTTAACTTTCGATATACCGTTTCATTGAAGTTTGTGTCAGCATCATTTGTTATCAAAATAATCCGTCCCATATTTCAATGTATTTTTTGTTCATTTTTATCCGTAATCATCGCTGTCCTCTCTTCTTGTCGTTCGAACTTCTTCAGTGTTCATGCTCCTGTCCGTTCTCGATATATATCTGGGTATCATCTGATTTTTCCATTTGAATGCTATTAGGGCTCCGTCTGCCTTCCGTTCTTCCGTCTTCTTCTTCTCATTCTCTTCGGTGTACTTGTGTCCATTGTTCTTCTGGTTGTTGTTAGTACTGACGTTTGGTATCTCTTCCAATTCTGTTTGACCGTCATCCGTCTTCTGATTGGGTCCTTCCATTAACTGACTCCTCTTCTTCCTTAGTTCTCTTATTTCTCTGGCGTACCCTTCGATAATCCGGTCCCATTTCTCTTGATAGCCTTCCTTTTTCTTAAAATATCTCACTCTTCTTTTGGAAATCTTTGGTTGAGATACTTTATAGCTCATATTCTTCTTTGTTGTTACATAATCTCCCTCCTCGTCCATCTTCATGAAACTCCTCCGATACTCCTTCCTGAAGACCCCTTCTTCATGGTTGACGATTGGTAAGTTGATCATATTAATCAGGCCACCTCGAGTCATTTCAATCAATTCTTTTGTGACCCTTGTCTTCTTTGGGCGCATGGTTCTTCTTTCTTCCGTCTTCACCCCTTCCTTTTCTTGAATTATTTGGATCTTCCTTTCTCCACTATCTTCAGGCTTTGGACTCGCTTGTCCTATGTTTTTATCTTCAGGTACTTCTTCAACCTCCATTTGATTGTCATCTCTCTTCCGGTTGGATTGTTCCCTCTCACTTCTTAATTCTTCTCTGAACTTCCTGTTCTCTTCTATGGTTGCATCTACGCTCTTACTTATTGATTCCACTAGATCCTTATTGGACTCGTCCAATTTTTTACTCACTGACTGGAGACTTTCTTTCAATGATTGGTGGTTTTCATCCATTAGCCTACTCGAGTATTCCTTCAGAGATTGGAAACTTTCTTTCAATGATTCCACCATGGACCGGTTGGCTTCTTCTATTGCTCGTAATATTATTAAGCAGTCGGCATCCGTTATTGTCATTGGTTTTTCAGTTTGCCTTATCTCTGTAACTCCCGACATCTTGATATCCTGGTAATGCACTTGCTGTCTTTTCGTCGAATTAGGTTAGGAAATTATTGGTTTAATTGCCTAAATTGTTAATTGTTTTCTTCCTAATTCGCGCTCAGACGTTGGGCGCCACGTTGTAACGTAATCTCGTTATTGCAACGATAATATAATATGATAAGGATTTAATATAAGATTTAAATTGATTATTATTAGTGTTGATTATTATTAGCGTTGTTGTGGGTGTTCACGTTTAATTCTTTCAGTTTAAAAAGTATTTAGCACTTCACTGTTGACCTCCCCACTTACCATATGTGGATGTTATCAATGTTCTATTCGGTGACTTCTTCTGCTGCAACATACACTTTATACACATATACAGATATTCGATTTGAATATCCCAAACAATACACATGCACAATAAAGTGAAATAATGATTTAATTGTAATTTGAACTGTAGTGAAAATTCAAATTCTACCGCCACCTTCTGATAGAACTGGTTATGAAAATTAAACTATTTTAAAAAAAATCAAAACTCTGTTCCACTTGGTAAATAAATTAGGATTTATTAACAATTCTGAAATGCCATTAACTCTTTAAAAAAAGAACAATCAACTAATAATGTCTTTAGAAAACCATAATTACTATAAACAGTTCTTGAGCTCTTTTAACCTCAAGGCTGGTAACACTGGGGTCTGGTACAATAATTTTAGTTAGCGAGGTTATGTCCTCTTTACTCAGTTACATTACCAAATTCGTGTGTTCTTGGAAGTTGCATGATACCAGGTACAAGATGTTATCTTAGTTAACACTATTTAATAAAGAATTACTACAAAAAACAAACAACTATTGAAATTATAAAGGTCGGTACCATAAACCGAAATGTTTCGTACTATCGTACGTGAGTAGACTGATACAGCAGTTATTTTGACAACACGTGCCTTGTGATGCGCTGTTAAAAATTACTATTATTATTTATTCGTTAGTTATAAAAATCATTTATTGGCAAGAGAAAAAATCTATAATAAAAAAACTCTTGTGATAGCTTTCATTGGATTGAAATTATTTGAGAACAGATTCATTACTTGGTGACAAAGTTGTCAAGGTTATTTCTAGGTTAGTTAACAAAAGTAAGTAGTTATTTTGAATAAATTAAATATTCATTCAATTCTTAATAATATTAACACATACATTTTAATTATATTGCTTCTGATGTATAATTATCAGTTGGTTAGAATATTTTTCGCAATAAATTATTTATTCGTCAATTCAAACGAAATGAGTCAAGTAAGTGACTATTCATTACACTCGTATTTTCAATATTTAAATTGATATTGATTTCTTCAAACACTATAAAATTAAAAAACATTTATTATTTAAATTATCAATTATGATATAATTCATTTGTTCAATTCTGATAATTTTCATAATTGGTTATGCACTTCGGTACTCTCTGACTAGTGCAGTACCCAAACAATAATTCTTCGTTCACTAACGAAAGTTATTATTTCTATTTAATTCGTTTAATAATAAAAATAGAGTACTCCCTGTTATTTATAAAACACGAAAACACGACCTTTATTATACACTGGCCGGTTTATTAATTTAATTCACTTTACACTGGACACTCGTTATTATTATGTTGTGTGCAGGTTATGTGTGTAGCGTAACTTCTGAATGTGACGCGCACTGTTTAAATAAAACTTAACAATTTTCTTCATCAACCTTGCTCGTTGAATACTCTTTGACGACTCAATGATGACTGAACGCTTCACCTAAGCGTCTCCTGCTTGTCTGGTTATTTTAAGTCATTTGATTGGTTTAAATTGTCGAACTCTCTACCCCAAAACACTTTAGTTAAATAAAACTTTTAATTTTTTACCAATTTTTGTATGGGTTAGAGATTAAATGTGACGTAAGCGTTGATACACAAAATAACTGAAAAGTTTATAATTGCTATAACTTTTTTATTAATTATCGTATCGTTGAATGGTTAGTGGCAATAGATCACAGACACTTGCGGCTTTAATTAAAGTCTAAACAAGGATAAAATCCGTCCATTATTAACGCACTAAGCCGTTTCGCAAATTCATATGGTGAATTTTAATATGAATAAGTTTATTTCACCATATTTTGCACCAATTACACTATATCACTCATTATTAAACGTCTCGAGTCCATTTCTCGTTCGTTTTCATACAGAAAATAGTTGTAATTACTTTTCAACAATATTTGGTAATGACGTCCTCAAACGACCATATTCGATTGTTTATAATCGCTTATAACTCTATTATTTCTTACCTAAATACATTTGTTTGGCATTCTAACAATAATACATACATTTATTTACATCTGTTCAAATTTTGTTTTATGAAAAATGTTGTTTTTCATATATTAATAGTCTTATCAAAATACCTTCTGTTCTCAATTCTTGAATTTGTCATTTTTTCAATGATTTTACCATATAGGGTATATGATGGTATCTATTAAAACAGTGTACAATTATAGTACCTTGCTTATTTAATATATTTATCAGTCTTTTGTTATCTGAAAGCTTTCCAATTCTTAGTATTGGGTTTGTTTACATCAGGTTTTGCAATGACAGTCAGTTAGTTTCAAATGATTTAACTATTAAATTACTACTATCACATTTGGGATGTGTTTCCATAGTAGTATCAGATCTCCCTCTAACTACTGGTAATATTTTCAGTGATCCTTTAACAAGTTTTAGTAGTGTATTTTGCTTAACTAACTTGTTACATAGTGTTTGTTTACATCTGGCTATACAATCATAGTCAGTTAGTTTCTAACAATTTTATTATAAAACTACTACTATTATAATTGTGATCTGTTCTCATAGTAGTATTAGATACTTTTCTAACTACTGGTGACATTTTTAGTCATCTTTGAACAAGCTTTGATAGTGCATTTTGCTTAACTAACTTGTTACATAGGGTTTCTGTTCTTCTGGCTATATGTTATCATATTTAATCTGCTTTATTTGCTGTGTATCTCAGTATAAATATTATTTATTAGTTTGCATTACTATTCATAATGAATCTTTGATTGAAACAATTGTTGATGGTTGCTTGGTTTAATTAATATATATGGTTTTATGTTGTAGGTGCACTTCCTATGAGGTTATGTATCAATGTGCAACATATTCTTATGCAGTATTTGCTTCTACTATTATGATTTCATTATGGTATCCTATTACAATGGTTTAATTGTTAAATAATACACATGTTTACACTATTTTCCTAAACAATAACACAATTATTCTTAATCTAATAGTATTACATTTCTTGTTGTGTTGTACCTAGTTTTTTGGTACATTGTTTGTTTGATACCTAACAAACTAGCTTGTTTGTTATTATTTATTCTGGACTTTCTTTATATTTTATTCTGTCTTGCCGTGGCATTCAGTTATATTTCATTTTAAAGTTTACAAAGCTTTTATTATCAGTTCCTATGAGCAATTATTTTACTGTTCTATCTTACATTTCTGTTGGTGGTCTTATGATTATCTATTTTGGGTTACAATCTTGATTAAACTAGTCACACTAATTGTCTGTGCATTTTAACTATTTAATCTCTGATGTTTCCACTATAATGGTAACGCATTTTCCTCTGTTATAAACCTTCTCACTTGTATTGTCTGTGGGGTTTATTTGGGTTAAAAATGGTTAACTTGTTACAGGTTCTCACACTTACATTAAGTTCTCACTGTTACTGTTTGTGATTGCTTAATTATGCTTAACACTGGTTTCTTCATAGTTGATAATCGTTATACTTCCTCCGGTCACTAGTATAGTTCCTTGTATACTTGGTGAATGGTGATTTCTTGTATTGTCCATATATTATCTTCATTCTTCATGTTATGTTTCCTTTGCTCTTCTTCTTCCTTTCTTCTTCTATTTAATCGTCTTCTTCAATATTTCCATTTGTGGTAGTCATTGGTCCATAGTATTTATACTAATAAATAAATTGGTTGTCTTACCATCATTGTGGTTGTCCTTGAATTGTCTTTCCTTATTCTAATGGTTGCAACTTTTGTTGGTTCCCCTCGCTGTTGGGACTCTGTTGTCTTCTCTTCATTTTAATGGTCATGATTTTTGTTGGTTCCCCTCACTGTTGGAATCTATTGGGCCTGGTTTCTAACATTTTATATTGGCTCGTGGTCATTTTCTTTCTCTCTTTTGTACTCGATGATGCTATATTACACTTCCTTCTTCTTTGTTGGATTTTTTCAATAATATATCTTTGTAGATACACACTTTTTGTTTACATTATTTTATGTACTTTGAAATATCTTCATTATCTCCCGTCACTTGACGTAATAATTGGTTACTTTATGTAACTGCCAAATTTGGTACGTTACATATGCCTTCCTATAAGAATTGATTAATTCTGAATTATTATATTTATATTTTTTATTGAAGAATTCATCAATTGTTGTACGTTTCCATGTCGACTCATATGCTTTTTTATATATCCCTTCACTTTCTTCTATTTGAATCATAATTATTTCTTTTCTATGTAATTATCTCCCTTGTTTATTTAGTTCCCTATTTCCCTAACATAAGTTTAGCTGGAGCAGTTCAGAGTGGCTCACTTTGGCATACAACTCCACTGGCCATACTAACATTAATAAATACGGAGGCACATCATCTCCATCAATAATATAAATGATTGCTGGCATTATTCATCAGTCAATTCATCTCAAATAATCAAAAATATAAAGTGGTCGTTCTTCCGACAAATAATAAATATCCTTGGGATTATCTCACGCATCTGCGGTTTATACATTGTTATACTCTCTTCTTCTTGATTCAACTTAACTAAATTCTTCACATATTACAGGGATAGTTTGTTTTACATTTCATCACTGGTATACTCTCATGATCATCTTCGTTAATATATTATTTTTTCAATCTTGTTGGTCATCAATTAATCTTTTCTCTTGGTATTACATTAAACGTCATTTCATAATCTTCTTCATTTTCGGGGTTTACTTCTCTGGATATAATTCATGAATATATTCTCATGGTTTCAGATGAGATATAGCCCATTTGGTATAGGCTCTCTTCTAGTAGAAGACACTAGAAAACACTATGGTTGTGTGTTATCTCTTATCTACATTGATGATATTTATTCGGTCTCATTCCTCCAACTTCTTATTTTCTTCTTCTTCTATATATCATCTAGTTCACTGTCTCCTCTTTTATCTGTACGGGTATGTTGTTGTCTTACTGTTGACGTGGCTCTTGGAAATATTTTATATTATACATATATTTGTGCCATGGTTGTAAGGTGTCGATCTCGTAATATTAATTGTAGTACGGGTAAGCTGTTGTTTTACTTGTTGACTAGGCTCTAGGAATTATTTGTGCCAAAAGTTGTTGTTTGTCGGCCTTGTAATATTAATTGTAGTACGGGTAATCTGTTGTTTTTCATATATAATCATCGTATAATTCTTCTCTAATAGTACGGGTAAGTTGTTGTTTACTTGTTGACTAGGCTCTTGGAAGTATACATTTATATATAATTATGCCATTGATGTTGGGTGTCCGTCTCGTAATATTAATTGTAATACGGGTAAGCTGTTGTTTTTCATATATAATCATCGTATAATTCTTCTCTAATAGTACGGGTAAGTTGTTGTTTACTTGTTGACTAGGCTCTTGGAAGTATATATTTATATATAATTATGCCATTGATGTTGGGTGTCCGTCTCGTATAACTTTGTAGTAGCAGTATTACTAGTAAATACAATTTTCTTTATCCTTTACATAACTTCTTTAAAACATATTTTTACATTACAAAATTACAATATAGTCAACGTTTATTTTCATAGTTATATATTCACTTCTTATTTAGTATAAACAACAAATAATCTTCATATCAATATTTCACCCTTTCTTTGTATAGTCAACATTTATTCTTACAATTATATTTTCATTTTTCACTTAATATCAATAACAAATAATCTTCATCGCAATATTTCACTTTTACTTTATAATTTAACTTTCGATATACCGTTTCATTGAAGTTTGTGTCAGCATCATTTGTTATCAAAATAATCCGTCCCATATTTCAATGTATTTTTTATTCATTTTTATCCGTAATCATCGCTCTCCTCTCTTCTTGTCGTTCGAACTTCTTCAGTGTTCATGCTCCTGTCCGTTCTCGATATATATCTGGGTATCATCTGATTTTTCCATTTGAATGCGATTAGGGCTCCGTCTGCCTTCCGTTCTTCCGTCTTCTTCTTCTCATTCTCTTCGGTGTACTTGTGTCCATTGTTCTTCTGGTTGTTGTTAGTACTGACGTTTGGTATCTCTTCCAATTCTGTTTGACCGTCATCCGTCTTCTGATTGGGTCCTTCCATTAACTGACTCCTCTTCTTCCTTAGTTCTCTTATTTCTCTGGCGTACCCTTCGATAATCCGGTCCCATTTCTCTTGATAGCCTTCCTTTTTCTTAAAATATCTCACTCTTCTTTTGGAAATCTTTGGTTGAGATACTTTATAGCTCATATTCTTCTTTGTTGTTCCATAATCTCCCTCCTCGTCCATCTTCATGAAACTCCTCCGATACTCCTTCCTGAAGACCCCTTCTTCATGGTTGACGATTGGTAAGTTGATCATATTAATCAGGCCACCTCGAGTCATTTCAATCAATTCTTTTGTGACCCTTGTCTTCTTTGGGCGCATGGTTCTTCTTTCTTCCATCTTCACCCCTTCCTTTTCTTGAATTATTTGGATCTTCCTTTCTCCACTATCTTCAGGCTTTGGACTCGCTTGTCCTATGTTTTTATCTTCAGGTACTTCTTCAACCTCCATTTGATTGTCATCTCTCTTCCGGTTGGATTGTTCCCTCTCACTTCTTAATTCTTCTCTGAACTTCCTGTTCTCTTCTATGGTTGCATCTACGCTCTTACTTATTGATTCCACTAGATCCTTATTGGACTCGTCCAATTTTTTACTCACTGACTGGAGACTTTCTTTCAATGATTGGTGGTTTTCATCCATTAGCCTACTCGAGTATTCCTTCAGAGATTGGAAACTTTCTTTCAATGATTCCACCATGGACCGGTTGGCTTCTTCTATTGCTCGTAATATTATTAAGCAGTCGGCATCCGTTATTGTCATTGGTTTTTCAGTTTGCCTTATCTCTGTAACTCCCGACATCTTGATATCCTGGTAATGCACTTGCTGTCTTTTCGTCGAATTAGGTTAGGAAATTATTGGTTTAATTGCCTAAATTGTTAATTGTTTTCTACCTAATTCGCGCTCAGACGTTGGGCGCCACGTTGTAACGTAATCTCGTTATTGCAACGATAATATAATATGATAAGGATTTAATATAAGATTTAAATTGATTATTATTAGTGTTGATTATTATTAGTGTTGTTGTGGGTGTTCACGTTTAATTCTTTCAGTTTAAAAAGTATTTAGCACTTCACTGTTGACCTCCCCACTTACCATATGTGGATGTTATCAATGTTCTATTCGGTGACTTCTTCTGCTGCAACATACACTTTATACACATATACAGATATTCGATTTGAATATCCCAAACAATACACATGCACAATAAAGTGAAATAATGATTTAATTGTAATTTGAACTGTAGTGAAAATTCAAATTCTACCGCCACCTTCTGATAGAACTGGTTATGAAAATTAAACTATTTTAAAAAAAATCAAAACTCTGTTCCACTTGGTAAATAAATTAGGATTTATTAACAATTCTGAAATGCCATTAACTCTTTAAAAAAAGAACAATCAACTAATAATGTCTTTAGAAAACCATAATTACTATAAACAGTTCTTGAGCTCTTTTAACCTCAAGGCTGGTAACACTGGGGTCTGGTACAATAATTTTAGTTAGCGAGGTTATGTCCTCTTTACTCAGTTACATTACCAAATTCGTGTGTTCTTGGAAGTTGCATGATACCAGGTACAAGATGTTATCTTAGTTAACACTATTTAATAAAGAATTACTACAAAAAACAAACAACTATTGAAATTATAAAGGTCGGTACCATAAACCGAAATGTTTCGTACTATCGTACGTGAGTAGACTGATACAGCAGTTATTTTGACAACACGTGCCTTGTGATGCGCTGTTAAAAATTACTATTATTATTTATTCGTTAGTTATAAAAATCATTTATTGGCAAGAGAAAAAATCTATAATAAAAAAACTCTTGTGATAGCTTTCATTGGATTGAAATTATTTGAGAACAGATTCATTACTTGGTGACAAAGTTGTCAAGGTTATTTCTAGGTTAGTTAACAAAAGTAAGTAGTTATTTTGAATAAATTAATTATTCATTCAATTCTTAATAATATTAACACATACATTTTAATTATATTGCTTCTGATGTATAATTATCAGTTGGTTAGAATATTTTTCGCAATAAATTATTTATTCGTCAATTCAAACGAAATGAGTCAAGTAAGTGACTATTCATTACACTCGTATTTTCAATATTTAAATTGATATTGATTTCTTCAAACACTATAAAATTAAAAAACATTTATTATTTAAATTATCAATTATGATATAATTCATTTGTTCAATTCTGATAATTTTCATAATTGGTTATGCACTTCGGTACTCTCTGACTAGTGCAGTACCCAAACAATAATTCTTCGTTCACTAACGAAAGTTATTATTTCTATTTAATTCGTTTAATAATAAAAATAGAGTACTCCCTGTTATTTATAAAACACGAAAACACGACCTTTATTATACACTGGCCGGTTTATTAATTTAATTCACTTTACACTGGACACTCGTTATTATTATGTTGTGTGCAGGTTATGTGTGTAGCGTAACTTCTGAATGTGACGCGCACTGTTTAAATAAAACTTAACAATTTTCTTCATCAACCTTGCTCGTTGAATACTCTTTGACGACTCAATGATGACTGAACGCTTCACCTAAGCGTCTCCTGCCTGTCTGGTTATTTTAAGTCATTTGATTGGTTTAAATTGTCGAACTCTCTACCCCAAAACACTTTAGTTAAATAAAACTTTTAATTTTTTACCAATTTTTGTATGGGTTAGAGATTAAATGTGACGTAAGCGTTGATACACAAAATAACTGAAAAGTTTATAATTGCTATAACTTTTTTATTAATTATCGTATCGTTGAATGGTTAGTGGCAATAGATCACAGACACTTGCGGCTTTAATTAAAGTCTAAACAAGGATAAAATCCGTCCATTATTAACGCACTAAGCCGTTTCGCAAATTCATATGGTGAATTTTAATATGAATAAGTTTATTTCACCATATTTTGCACCAATTACACTATATCACTCATTATTAAACGTCTCGAGTCCATTTCTCGTTCGTTTTCATACAGAAAATAGTTGTAATTACTTTTCAACAATATTTGGTAATGGCGTCCTCAAACGACCATATTCGATTGTTTATAATCGCTTATAACTCTATTATTTCTTACCTAAATACATTTGTTTGGCATTCTAACAATAATACATACATTTATTTACATCTGTTCAAATTTTGTTTTATGAAAAATGTTGTTTTTCATATATTAATAGTCTTATCAAAATACCTTCTGTTCTCAATTCTTGAATTTGTCATTTTTTCAATGATTTTACCATATAGGGTATATGATGGTATCTATTAAAACAGTGTACAATTATAGTACCTTGCTTATTTAATATATTTATCAGTCTTTTGTTATCTGAAAGCTTTCCAATTCTTAGTATTGGGTTTGTTTACATCAGGTTTTGCAATGACAGTCAGTTAGTTTCAAATGATTTAACTATTAAATTACTACTATCACATTTGGGATGTGTTTCCATAGTAGTATCAGATCTCCCTCTAACTACTGGTAATATTTTCAGTGATCCTTTAACAAGTTTTAGTAGTGTATTTTGCTTAACTAACTTGTTACATAGTGTTTGTTTACATCTGGCTATACAATCATAGTCAGTTAGTTTCTAACAATTTTATTATAAAACTACTACTATTATAATTGTGATCTGTTCTCATAGTAGTATTAGATACTTTTCTAACTACTGGTGACATTTTTAGTCATCTTTGAACAAGCTTTGATAGTGCATTTTGCTTAACTAACTTGTTACATAGGGTTTCTGTTCTTCTGGCTATATGTTATCATATTTAATCTGCTTTATTTGCTGTGTATCTCAGTATAAATATTATTTATTAGTTTGCATTACTATTCATAATGAATCTTTGATTGAAACAATTGTTGATGGTTGCTTGGTTTAATTAATATATATGGTTTTATGTTGTAGGTGCACTTCCTATGAGGTTATGTATCAATGTGCAACATATTCTTATGCAGTATTTGCTTCTACTATTATGATTTCATTATGGTATCCTATTACAATGGTTTAATTGTTAAATAATACACATGTTTACACTATTTTCCTAAACAATAACACAATTATTCTTAATCTAATAGTATTACATTTCTTGTTGTGTTGTACCTAGTTTTTTGGTACATTGTTTGTTTGATACCTAACAAACTAGCTTGTTTGTTATTATTTATTCTGGACTTTCTTTATATTTTATTCTGTCTTGCCGTGGCATTCAGTTATATTTCATTTTAAAGTTTACAAAGCTTTTATTATCAGTTCCTATGAGCAATTATTTTACTGTTCTATCTTACATTTCTCTTGGTGGTCTTATGATTATCTATTTTGGGTTACAATCTTGATTAAACTAGTCACACTAATTGTCTGTGCATTTTAACTATTTAATCTCTGATGTTTCCACTATAATGGTAACGCATTTTCCTCTGTTATAAACCTTCTCACTTGTATTGTCTGTGGGGTTTATTTGGGTTAAAAATGGTTAACTTGTTACAGGTTCTCACACTTACATTAAGTTCTCACTGTTACTGTTTGTGATTGCTTAATTATGCTTAACACTGGTTTCTTCATAGTTGATAATCATTATACTTCCTCCGGTCACTAGTATAGTTCCTTGTATACTTGGTGAATGGTGATTTCTTGTATTGTCCATATATTATCTTCATTCTTCATGTTATGTTTCCTTTGCTCTTCTTCTTCCTTTCTTCTTCTATTTAATCGTCTTCTTCAATATTTCCATTTGTGGTAGTCATTGGTCCATAGTATTTATACTAATAAATAAATTGGTTGTCTTACCATCATTGTGGTTGTCCTTGAATTGTCTTTCCTTATTCTAATGGTTGCAACTTTTGTTGGTTCCCCTCGCTGTTGGGACTCTGTTGTCTTCTCTTCATTTTAATGGTCATGATTTTTGTTGGTTCCCCTCACTGTTGGAATCTATTGGGCCTGGTTTCTAACATTTTATATTGGCTCGTGGTCATTTTCTTTCTCTCTTTTGTACTCGATGATGCTATATTACACTTCCTTCTTCTTTGTTGGATTTTTTCAATAATATATCTTTGTAGATACACACTTTTTGTTTACATTATTTTATGTACTTTGAAATATCTTCATTATCTCCCGTCACTTGACGTAATAATTGGTTACTCTATGTAACTGCCAAATTTGGTACGTTACATATGCCTTCCTATAAGAATTGATTAATTCTGAATTATTATATTTATATTTTTTATTGAAGAATTCATCAATTGTTGTACGTTTCCATGTCGACTCATATGCTTTTTTATATATCCCTTCACTTTCTTCTATTTGAATCATAATTATTTCTTTTCTATGTAATTATCTCCCTTGTTTATTTAGTTCCCTATTTCCCTAACATAAGTTTAGCTGGAGCAGTTCAGAGTGGCTCACTTTGGCATACAACTCCACTGGCCATACTAACATTAATAAATACGGAGGCACATCATCTCCATCAATAATATAAATGATTGCTGGCATTATTCATCAGTCAATTCATCTCAAATAATCAAAAATATAAAGTGGTCGTTCTTTCGACAAATAATAAATATCCTTGGGATTATCTCACGCATCTGCGGTTTATACATTGTTATACTCTCTTCTTCTTGATTCAACTTAACTAAATTCTTCACATATTACAGGGATAGTTTGTTTTACATTTCATCACTGGTATACTCTCATGATCATCTTCGTTAATATATTATTTTTTCAATCTTGTTGGTCATCAATTAATCTTTTCTCTTGGTATTACATTAAACGTCATTTCATAATCTTCTTCATTTTCGGGGTTTACTTCTCTGGATATAATTCATGAATATATTCTCATGGTTTCAGATGAGATATAGCCCATTTGGTATAGGCTCTCTTCTAGTAGAAGACACTAGAAAACACTATGGTTGTGTGTTATCTCTTATCTACATTGATGATATTTATTCGGTCTCATTCCTCCAACTTCTTATTTTCTTCTTCTTCTATATATCATCTAGTTCACTGTCTCCTCTTTTATCTGTACGGGTATGTTGTTGTCTTACTGTTGACGTGGCTCTTGGAAATATTTTATATTATACATATATTTGTGCCATGGTTGTAAGGTGTCGATCTCGTAATATTAATTGTAGTACGGGTAAGCTGTTGTTTTACTTGTTGACTAGGCTCTAGGAATTATTTGTGCCAAAAGTTGTTGTTTGTCGGCCTTGTAATATTAATTGTAGTACGGGTAATCTGTTGTTTTTCATATATAATCATCGTATAATTCTTCTCTAATAGTACGGGTAAGTTGTTGTTTACTTGTTGACTAGGCTCTTGGAAGTATACATTTATATATAATTATGCCATTGATGTTGGGTGTCCGTCTCGTAATATTAATTGTAGTACGGGTAAGCTGTTGTTTTTCATATATAATCATCGTATAATTCTTCTCTAATAGTACGGGTAAGTTGTTGTTTACTTGTTGACTAGGCTCTTGGAAGTATATATTTATATATAATTATGCCATTGATGTTGGGTGTCCGTCTCGTATAACTTTGTAGTAGCAGTATTACTAGTAAATACAATTTTCTTTATCCTTTACATAACTTCTTTAAAACATATTTTTACATTACAAAATTACAATATAGTCAACGTTTATTTTCATAGTTATATATTCACTTCTTATTTAGTATAAACAACAAATAATCTTCATATCAATATTTCACCCTTTCTTCATATAGTCAACATTTATTCTTACAATTATATTTTCATTTTTCACTTAATATCAATAACAAATAATCTTCATCGCAATATTTCACTTTTACTTTATAATTTAACTTTCGATATACCGTTTCATTGAAGTTTGTGTCAGCATCATTTGTTATCAAAATAATCCGTCCCATATTTCAATGTATTTTTTATTCATTTTTATCCGTAATCATCGCTCTCCTCTCTTCTTGTCGTTCGAACTTCTTCAGTGTTCATGCTCCTGTCCGTTCTCGATATATATCTGGGTATCATCTGATTTTTCCATTTGAATGCGATTAGGGCTCCGTCTGCCTTCCGTTCTTCCGTCTTCTTCTTCTCATTCTCTTCGGTGTACTTGTGTCCATTGTTCTTCTGGTTGTTGTTAGTACTGACGTTTGGTATCTCTTCCAATTCTGTTTGACCGTCATCCGTCTTCTGATTGGGTCCTTCCATTAACTGACTCCTCTTCTTCCTTAGTTCTCTTATTTCTCTGGCGTACCCTTCGATAATCCGGTCCCATTTCTCTTGATAGCCTTCCTTTTTCTTAAAATATCTCACTCTTCTTTTGGAAATCTTTGGTTGAGATACTTTATAGCTCATATTCTTCTTTGTTGTTACATAATCTCCCTCCTCGTCCATCTTCATGAAACTCCTCCGATACTCCTTCCTGAAGACCCCTTCTTCATGGTTGACGATTGGTAAGTTGATCATATTAATCAGGCCACCTCGAGTCATTTCAATCAATTCTTTTGTGACCCTTGTCTTCTTTGGGCGCATGGTTCTTCTTTCTTCCATCTTCACCCCTTCCTTTTCTTGAATTATTTGGATCTTCCTTTCTCCACTATCTTCAGGCTTTGGACTCGCTTGTCCTATGTTTTTATCTTCAGGTACTTCTTCAACCTCCATTTGATTGTCATCTCTCTTCCGGTTGGATTGTTCCCTCTCACTTCTTAATTCTTCTCTGAACTTCCTGTTCTCTTCTATGGTTGCATCTACGCTCTTACTTATTGATTCCACTAGATCCTTATTGGACTCGTCCAATTTTTTACTCACTGACTGGAGACTTTCTTTCAATGATTGGTGGTTTTCATCCATTAGCCTACTCGAGTATTCCTTCAGAGATTGGAAACTTTCTTTCAATGATTCCACCATGGACCGGTTGGCTTCTTCTATTGCTCGTAATATTATTAAGCAGTCGGCATCCGTTATTGTCATTGGTTTTTCAGTTTGCCTTATCTCTGTAACTCCCGACATCTTGATATCCTGGTAATGCACTTGCTGTCTTTTCGTCGAATTAGGTTAGGAAATTATTGGTTTAATTGCCTAAATTGTTAATTGTTTTCTACCTAATTCGCGCTCAGACGTTGGGCGCCACGTTGTAACGTAATCTCGTTATTGCAACGATAATATAATATGATAAGGATTTAATATAAGATTTAAATTGATTATTATTAGTGTTGATTATTATTAGCGTTGTTGTGGGTGTTCACGTTTAATTCTTTCAGTTTAAAAAGTATTTAGCACTTCACTGTTGACCTCCCCACTTACCATATGTGGATGTTATCAATGTTCTATTCGGTGACTTCTTCTGCTGCAACATACACTTTATACACATATACAGATATTCGATTTGAATATCCCAAACAATACACATGCACAATAAAGTGAAATAATGATTTAATTGTAATTTGAACTGTAGTGAAAATTCAAATTCTACCGCCACCTTCTGATAGAACTGGTTATGAAAATTAAACTATTTTAAAAAAAATCAAAACTCTGTTCCACTTGGTAAATAAATTAGGATTTATTAACAATTCTGAAATGCCATTAACTCTTTAAAAAAAGAACAATCAACTAATAATGTCTTTAGAAAACCATAATTACTATAAACAGTTCTTGAGCTCTTTTAACCTCAAGGCTGGTAACACTGGGGTCTGGTACAATAATTTTAGTTAGCGAGGTTATGTCCTCTTTACTCAGTTACATTACCAAATTCGTGTGTTCTTGGAAGTTGCATGATACCAGGTACAAGATGTTATCTTAGTTAACACTATTTAATAAAGAATTACTACAAAAAACAAACAACTATTGAAATTATAAAGGTCGGTACCATAAACCGAAATGTTTCGTACTATCGTACGTGAGTAGACTGATACAGCAGTTATTTTGACAACACGTGCCTTGTGATGCGCTGTTAAAAATTACTATTATTATTTATTCGTTAGTTATAAAAATCATTTATTGGCAAGAGAAAAAATCTATAATAAAAAAACTCTTGTGATAGCTTTCATTGGATTGAAATTATTTGAGAACAGATTCATTACTTGGTGACAAAGTTGTCAAGGTTATTTCTAGGTTAGTTAACAAAAGTAAGTAGTTATTTTGAATAAATTAATTATTCATTCAATTCTTAATAATATTAACACATACATTTTAATTATATTGCTTCTGATGTATAATTATCAGTTGGTTAGAATATTTTTCGCAATAAATTATTTATTCGTCAATTCAAACGAAATGAGTCAAGTAAGTGACTATTCATTACACTCGTATTTTCAATATTTAAATTGATATTGATTTCTTCAAACACTATAAAATTAAAAAACATTTATTATTTAAATTATCAATTATGATATAATTCATTTGTTCAATTCTGATAATTTTCATAATTGGTTATGCACTTCGGTACTCTCTGACTAGTGCAGTACCCAAACAATAATTCTTCGTTCACTAACGAAAGTTATTATTTCTATTTAATTCGTTTAATAATAAAAATAGAGTACTCCCTGTTATTTATAAAACACGAAAACACGACCTTTATTATACACTGGCCGGTTTATTAATTTAATTCACTTTACACTGGACACTCGTTATTATTATGTTGTGTGCAGGTTATGTGTGTAGCGTAACTTCTGAATGTGACGCGCACTGTTTAAATAAAACTTAACAATTTTCTTCATAACCTTGCTCGTTGAATACTCTTTGACGACTCAATGATGACTGAACGCTTCACCTAAGCGTCTCCTGCTTGTCTGGTTATTTTAAGTCATTTGATTGGTTTAAATTGTCGAACTCTCTACCCCAAAACACTTTAGTTAAATAAAACTTTTAATTTTTTACCAATTTTTGTATGGGTTAGAGATTAAATGTGACGTAAGCGTTGATACACAAAATAACTGAAAAGTTTATAATTGCTATAACTTTTTTATTAATTATCGTATCGTTGAATGGTTAGTGGCAATAGATCACAGACACTTGCGGCTTTAATTAAAGTCTAAACAAGGATAAAATCCGTCCATTATTAACGCACTAAGCCGTTTCGCAAATTCATATGGTGAATTTTAATATGAATAAGTTTATTTCACCATATTTTGCACCAATTACACTATATCACTCATTATTAAACGTCTCGAGTCCATTTCTCGTTCGTTTTCATACAGAAACTAGTTGTAATTACTTTTCAACAATACTTGGTAATGGCGTCCTCAAACGACCATATTCGATTGTTTATAATCGCTTATTACTCTATTATTTCTTACCTAAATACATTTGTTTGGCATTCTAACAATAATACATACATTTATTTACATCTGTTCAAATTTTGTTTTCTGAAAAATGTTGTTTTTCATATATTAATAGTCTTATCAAAATACCTTCTGTTCTCAATTCTTGAATTTGTCATTTTTTCAATGATTTTACCATATAGGGTATATGATGGTATCTATTAAAACAGTGTACAATTATAGTACCTTGCTTATTTAATATATTTATCAGTCTTTTGTTATCTGAAAGCTTTCCAATTCTTAGTATTGGGTTTGTTTACATCAGGTTTTGCAATGACAGTCAGTTAGTTTCAAATGATTTAACTATTAAATTACTACTATCACATTTGGGATGTGTTTCCATAGTAGTATCAGATCTCCCTCTAACTACTGGTAATATTTTCAGTGATCCTTTAACAAGTTTTAGTAGTGTATTTTGCTTAACTAACTTGTTACATAGTGTTTGTTTACATCTGGCTATACAATCATAGTCAGTTAGTTTCTAACAATTTTATTATAAAACTACTACTATTATAATTGTGATCTGTTCTCATAGTAGTATTAGATACTTTTCTAACTACTGGTGACATTTTTAGTCATCTTTGAACAAGCTTTGATAGTGCATTTTGCTTAACTAACTTGTTACATAGGGTTTCTGTTCTTCTGGCTATATGTTATCATATTTAATCTGCTTTATTTGCTGTGTATCTCAGTATAAATATTATTTATTAGTTTGTATTACTATTCATAATGAATCTTTGATTGAAACAATTGTTGATGGTTGCTTGGTTTAATTAATATATATGGTTTTATGTTGTAGGTGCACTTCCTATGAGGTTATGTATCAATGTGCAACATATTCTTATGCAGTATTTGCTTCTACTATTATGATTTCATTACGGTATCCTATTACAATGGTTTAATTGTTAAATAATACACATGTTTACACTATTTTCCTAAACAATAACACAATTATTCTTAATCTAATAGTATTACATTTCTTGTTGTGTTGTACCTAGTTTTTTGGTACATTGTTTGTTTGATACCTAACAAACTAGCTTGTTTGTTATTATTTATTCTGGTCTTTCTTTATATTTTATTCTGTCTTGCCGTGGCATTCAGTTATATTTCATTTTAAAGTTTACAAAGCTTTTATTATCAGTTCCTATGAGCAATTATTTTACTGTTCTATCTTACATTTCTCTTGGTGGTCTTATGATTATCTATTTTGGGTTACAATCTTGATTAAACTAGTCACACTAATTGTCTGTGCATTTTAACTATTTAATCTCTGATGTTTCCACTATAATGGTAACGCATTTTCCTCTGTTATAAACCTTCTCACTTGTATTGTCTGTGGGGTTTATTTGGGTTAAAAATGGTTAACTTGTTACAGGTTCTCACACTTACATTAAGTTCTCACTGTTACTGTTTGTGATTGCTTAATTATGCTTAACACTGGTTTCTTCATAGTTGATAATCGTTATACTTCCTCCGGTCACTAGTATAGTTCCTTGTATACTTGGTGAATGGTGATTTCTTGTATTGTCCATATATTATCTTCATTCTTCATGTTATGTTTCCTACGCTCTTCTTCTTCCTTTCTTCTTCTATTTAATCGTCTTCTTCAATATTTCCATTTGTGGTAGTCATTGGTCCATAGTTTTATACTAATAAATAAATTGGTTGTCTTACCATCATTGTGGTTGTCCTTGAATTGTCTTTCCTTATTCTAATGGTTGCAACTTTTGTTGGTTCCCCTCGCTGTTGGGACTCTGTTGTCTTCTCTTCATTTTAATGGTCATGATTTTTGTTGGTTCCCCTCACTGTTGGAATCTATTGGGCCTGGTTTCTAACATTTTATATTGGCTCGTGGTCATTTTCTTTCTCTCTTTTGTACTTGATGATGCTATATTACACTTCCTTCTTCTTTGTTGGATTTTTTCAATAATATATCTTTGTAGATACACACTTTTTGTTTACATTATTTTATGTACTTTGAAATATCTTCATTATCTCCCGTCACTTGACGTAATAATTGGTTACTCTATGTAACTGCCAAATTTGGTACGTTACATATGCCTTCCTATAAGAATTGATTAATTCTGAATTATTATATTTATATTTTTTATTGAAGAATTCATCAATTGTTGTACGTTTCCATGTCACTCATATGCTTTTTTATATATCCCTTCACTTTCTTCTATTTGAATCATAATTATTTCTTTTCTATGTAATTATCTCCCTTGTTTATTTAGTTCCCTATTTCCCTAACATAAGTTTAGCTGGAGCAGTTCAGAGTGGCTCACTTTGGCATACAACTCCACTGGCCATACTAACATTAATAAATACGGAGGCACATCATTTCCATCAATAATATAAATGATTGCTGGCATTATTCATCAGTCAATTCATCTCAAATAATCAAAAATATAAAGTGGTCGTTCTTTCGACAAATAATAAATATCCTTGGGATTATCTCACGCATCTGCGGTTTATACATTGTTATACTCTCTTCTTCTTGATTCAACTTAACTAAATTCTTCACATATTACAGGGATAGTTTGTTTTACATTTCATCACTGGTATACTCTCATGATCATCTTCGTTAATATATTATTTTTTCAATCTTGTTGGTCATCAATTAATCTTTTCTCTTGGTATTACATTAAACGTCATTTCATAATCTTCTTCATTTTCGGGGTTTACTTCTCTGGATATAATTCATGAATATATTCTCATGGTTTCAGATGAGATATAGCCCATTTGGTATAGGCTCTCTTCTAGTAGAAGACACTAGAAAACACTATGGTTGTGTGTTATCTCTTATCTACATTGATGATATTTATTCGGTCTCATTCCTCCAACTTCTTATTTTCTTCTTCTTCTATATATCATCTAGTTCACTGTCTCCTCTTTTATCTGTACGGGTATGTTGTTGTCTTACTGTTGACGTGGCTCTTGGAAATATTTTATATTATACATATATTTGTGCCATGGTTGTAAGGTGTCGATCTCGTAATATTAATTGTAGTACGGGTAAGCTGTTGTTTTACTTGTTGACTAGGCTCTAGGAATTATTTGTGCCAAAAGTTGTTGTTTGTCGGCCTTGTAATATTAATTGTAGTACGGGTAATCTGTTGTTTTTCATATATAATCATCGTATAATTCTTCTCTAATAGTACGGGTAAGTTGTTGTTTACTTGTTGACTAGGCTCTTGGAAGTATACATTTATATATAATTATGCCATTGATGTTGGGTGTCCGTCTCGTAATATTAATTGTAATACGGGTAAGCTGTTGTTTTTCATATATAATCATCGTATAATTCTTCTCTAATAGTACGGGTAAGTTGTTGTTTACTTGTTGACTAGGCTCTTGGAAGTATATATTTATATATAATTATGCCATTGATGTTGGGTGTCCGTCTCGTATAACTTTGTAGTAGCAGTATTACTAGTAAATACAATTTTCTTTATCCTTTACATAACTTCTTTAAAACATATTTTTACATTACAAAATTACAATATAGTCAACGTTTATTTTCATAGTTATATATTCACTTCTTATTTAGTATAAACAACAAATAATCTTCATATCAATATTTCACCCTTTCTTCATATAGTCAACATTTATTCTTACAATTATATTTTCATTTTTCACTTAATATCAATAACAAATAATCTTCATCGCAATATTTCACTTTTACTTTATAATTTAACTTTCGATATACCGTTTCATTGAAGTTTGTGTCAGCATCATTTGTTATCAAAATAATCCGTCCCATATTTCAATGTATTTTTTATTCATTTTTATCCGTAATCATCGCTCTCCTCTCTTCTTGTCGTTCGAACTTCTTCAGTGTTCATGCTCCTGTCCGTTCTCGATATATATCTGGGTATCATCTGATTTTTCCATTTGAATGCGATTAGGGCTCCGTCTGCCTTCCGTTCTTCCGTCTTCTTCTTCTCATTCTCTTCGGTGTACTTGTGTCCATTGTTCTTCTGGTTGTTGTTAGTACTGACGTTTGGTATCTCTTCCAATTCTGTTTGACCGTCATCCGTCTTCTGATTGGGTCCTTCCATTAACTGACTCCTCTTCTTCCTTAGTTCTCTTATTTCTCTGGCGTACCCTTCGATAATCCGGTCCCATTTCTCTTGATAGCCTTCCTTTTTCTTAAAATATCTCACTCTTCTTTTGGAAATCTTTGGTTGAGATACTTTATAGCTCATATTCTTCTTTGTTGTTACATAATCTCCCTCCTCGTCCATCTTCATGAAACTCCTCCGATACTCCTTCCTGAAGACCCCTTCTTCATGGTTGACGATTGGTAAGTTGATCATATTAATCAGGCCACCTCGAGTCATTTCAATCAATTCTTTTGTGACCCTTGTCTTCTTTGGGCGCATGGTTCTTCTTTCTTCCATCTTCACCCCTTCCTTTTCTTGAATTATTTGGATCTTCCTTTCTCCACTATCTTCAGGCTTTGGACTCGCTTGTCCTATGTTTTTATCTTCAGGTACTTCTTCAACCTCCATTTGATTGTCATCTCTCTTCCGGTTGGATTGTTCCCTCTCACTTCTTAATTCTTCTCTGAACTTCCTGTTCTCTTCTATGGTTGCATCTACGCTCTTACTTATTGATTCCACTAGATCCTTATTGGACTCGTCCAATTTTTTACTCACTGACTGGAGACTTTCTTTCAATGATTGGTGGTTTTCATCCATTAGCCTACTCGAGTATTCCTTCAGAGATTGGAAACTTTCTTTCAATGATTCCACCATGGACCGGTTGGCTTCTTCTATTGCTCGTAATATTATTAAGCAGTCGGCATCCGTTATTGTCATTGGTTTTTCAGTTTGCCTTATCTCTGTAACTCCCGACATCTTGATATCCTGGTAATGCACTTGCTGTCTTTTCGTCGAATTAGGTTAGGAAATTATTGGTTTAATTGCCTAAATTGTTAATTGTTTTCTACCTAATTCGCGCTCAGACGTTGGGCGCCACGTTGTAACGTAATCTCGTTATTGCAACGATAATATAATATGATAAGGATTTAATATAAGATTTAAATTGATTATTATTAGTGTTGATTATTATTAGCGTTGTTGTGGGTGTTCACGTTTAATTCTTTCAGTTTAAAAAGTATTTAGCACTTCACTGTTGACCTCCCCACTTACCATATGTGGATGTTATCAATGTTCTATTCGGTGACTTCTTCTGCTGCAACATACACTTTATACACATATACAGATATTCGATTTGAATATCCCAAACAATACACATGCACAATAAAGTGAAATAATGATTTAATTGTAATTTGAACTGTAGTGAAAATTCAAATTCTACCGCCACCTTCTGATAGAACTGGTTATGAAAATTAAACTATTTTAAAAAAAATCAAAACTCTGTTCCACTTGGTAAATAAATTAGGATTTATTAACAATTCTGAAATGCCATTAACTCTTTAAAAAAAGAACAATCAACTAATAATGTCTTTAGAAAACCATAATTACTATAAACAGTTCTTGAGCTCTTTTAACCTCAAGGCTGGTAACACTGGGGTCTGGTACAATAATTTTAGTTAGCGAGGTTATGTCCTCTTTACTCAGTTACATTACCAAATTCGTGTGTTCTTGGAAGTTGCATGATACCAGGTACAAGATGTTATCTTAGTTAACACTATTTAATAAAGAATTACTACAAAAAACAAACAACTATTGAAATTATAAAGGTCGGTACCATAAACCGAAATGTTTCGTACTATCGTACGTGAGTAGACTGATACAGCAGTTATTTTGACAACACGTGCCTTGTGATGCGCTGTTAAAAATTACTATTATTATTTATTCGTTAGTTATAAAAATCATTTATTGGCAAGAGAAAAAATCTATAATAAAAAAACTCTTGTGATAGCTTTCATTGGATTGAAATTATTTGAGAACAGATTCATTACTTGGTGACAAAGTTGTCAAGGTTATTTCTAGGTTAGTTAACAAAAGTAAGTAGTTATTTTGAATAAATTAATTATTCATTCAATTCTTAATAATATTAACACATACATTTTAATTATATTGCTTCTGATGTATAATTATCAGTTGGTTAGAATATTTTTCGCAATAAATTATTTATTCGTCAATTCAAACGAAATGAGTCAAGTAAGTGACTATTCATTACACTCGTATTTTCAATATTTAAATTGATATTGATTTCTTCAAACACTATAAAATTAAAAAACATTTATTATTTAAATTATCAATTATGATATAATTCATTTGTTCAATTCTGATAATTTTCATAATTGGTTATGCACTTCGGTACTCTCTGACTAGTGCAGTACCCAAACAATAATTCTTCGTTCACTAACGAAAGTTATTATTTCTATTTAATTCGTTTAATAATAAAAATAGAGTACTCCCTGTTATTTATAAAACACGAAAACACGACCTTTATTATACACTGGCCGGTTTATTAATTTAATTCACTTTACACTGGACACTCGTTATTATTATGTTGTGTGCAGGTTATGTGTGTAGCGTAACTTCTGAATGTGACGCGCACTGTTTAAATAAAACTTAACAATTTTCTTCATAACCTTGCTCGTTGAATACTCTTTGACGACTCAATGATGACTGAACGCTTCACCTAAGCGTCTCCTGCTTGTCTGGTTATTTTAAGTCATTTGATTGGTTTAAATTGTCGAACTCTCTACCCCAAAACACTTTAGTTAAATAAAACTTTTAATTTTTTACCAATTTTTGTATGGGTTAGAGATTAAATGTGACGTAAGCGTTGATACACAAAATAACTGAAAAGTTTATAATTGCTATAACTTTTTTATTAATTATCGTATCGTTGAATGGTTAGTGGCAATAGATCACAGACACTTGCGGCTTTAATTAAAGTCTAAACAAGGATAAAATCCGTCCATTATTAACGCACTAAGCCGTTTCGCAAATTCATATGGTGAATTTTAATATGAATAAGTTTATTTCACCATATTTTGCACCAATTACACTATATCACTCATTATTAAACGTCTCGAGTCCATTTCTCGTTCGTTTTCATACAGAAACTAGTTGTAATTACTTTTCAACAATACTTGGTAATGGCGTCCTCAAACGACCATATTCGATTGTTTATAATCGCTTATTACTCTATTATTTCTTACCTAAATACATTTGTTTGGCATTCTAACAATAATACATACATTTATTTACATCTGTTCAAATTTTGTTTTCTGAAAAATGTTGTTTTTCATATATTAATAGTCTTATCAAAATACCTTCTGTTCTCAATTCTTGAATTTGTCATTTTTTCAATGATTTTACCATATAGGGTATATGATGGTATCTATTAAAACAGTGTACAATTATAGTACCTTGCTTATTTAATATATTTATCAGTCTTTTGTTATCTGAAAGCTTTCCAATTCTTAGTATTGGGTTTGTTTACATCAGGTTTTGCAATGACAGTCAGTTAGTTTCAAATGATTTAACTATTAAATTACTACTATCACATTTGGGATGTGTTTCCATAGTAGTATCAGATCTCCCTCTAACTACTGGTAATATTTTCAGTGATCCTTTAACAAGTTTTAGTAGTGTATTTTGCTTAACTAACTTGTTACATAGTGTTTGTTTACATCTGGCTATACAATCATAGTCAGTTAGTTTCTAACAATTTTATTATAAAACTACTACTATTATAATTGTGATCTGTTCTCATAGTAGTATTAGATACTTTTCTAACTACTGGTGACATTTTTAGTCATCTTTGAACAAGCTTTGATAGTGCATTTTGCTTAACTAACTTGTTACATAGGGTTTCTGTTCTTCTGGCTATATGTTATCATATTTAATCTGCTTTATTTGCTGTGTATCTCAGTATAAATATTATTTATTAGTTTGTATTACTATTCATAATGAATCTTTGATTGAAACAATTGTTGATGGTTGCTTGGTTTAATTAATATATATGGTTTTATGTTGTAGGTGCACTTCCTATGAGGTTATGTATCAATGTGCAACATATTCTTATGCAGTATTTGCTTCTACTATTATGATTTCATTACGGTATCCTATTACAATGGTTTAATTGTTAAATAATACACATGTTTACACTATTTTCCTAAACAATAACACAATTATTCTTAATCTAATAGTATTACATTTCTTGTTGTGTTGTACCTAGTTTTTTGGTACATTGTTTGTTTGATACCTAACAAACTAGCTTGTTTGTTATTATTTATTCTGGTCTTTCTTTATATTTTATTCTGTCTTGCCGTGGCATTCAGTTATATTTCATTTTAAAGTTTACAAAGCTTTTATTATCAGTTCCTATGAGCAATTATTTTACTGTTCTATCTTACATTTCTCTTGGTGGTCTTATGATTATCTATTTTGGGTTACAATCTTGATTAAACTAGTCACACTAATTGTCTGTGCATTTTAACTATTTAATCTCTGATGTTTCCACTATAATGGTAACGCATTTTCCTCTGTTATAAACCTTCTCACTTGTATTGTCTGTGGGGTTTATTTGGGTTAAAAATGGTTAACTTGTTACAGGTTCTCACACTTACATTAAGTTCTCACTGTTACTGTTTGTGATTGCTTAATTATGCTTAACACTGGTTTCTTCATAGTTGATAATCGTTATACTTCCTCCGGTCACTAGTATAGTTCCTTGTATACTTGGTGAATGGTGATTTCTTGTATTGTCCATATATTATCTTCATTCTTCATGTTATGTTTCCTACGCTCTTCTTCTTCCTTTCTTCTTCTATTTAATCGTCTTCTTCAATATTTCCATTTGTGGTAGTCATTGGTCCATAGTTTTATACTAATAAATAAATTGGTTGTCTTACCATCATTGTGGTTGTCCTTGAATTGTCTTTCCTTATTCTAATGGTTGCAACTTTTGTTGGTTCCCCTCGCTGTTGGGACTCTGTTGTCTTCTCTTCATTTTAATGGTCATGATTTTTGTTGGTTCCCCTCACTGTTGGAATCTATTGGGCCTGGTTTCTAACATTTTATATTGGCTCGTGGTCATTTTCTTTCTCTCTTTTGTACTTGATGATGCTATATTACACTTCCTTCTTCTTTGTTGGATTTTTTCAATAATATATCTTTGTAGATACACACTTTTTGTTTACATTATTTTATGTACTTTGAAATATCTTCATTATCTCCCGTCACTTGACGTAATAATTGGTTACTCTATGTAACTGCCAAATTTGGTACGTTACATATGCCTTCCTATAAGAATTGATTAATTCTGAATTATTATATTTATATTTTTTATTGAAGAATTCATCAATTGTTGTACGTTTCCATGTCACTCATATGCTTTTTTATATATCCCTTCACTTTCTTCTATTTGAATCATAATTATTTCTTTTCTATGTAATTATCTCCCTTGTTTATTTAGTTCCCTATTTCCCTAACATAAGTTTAGCTGGAGCAGTTCAGAGTGGCTCACTTTGGCATACAACTCCACTGGCCATACTAACATTAATAAATACGGAGGCACATCATCTCCATCAATAATATAAATGATTGCTGGCATTATTCATCAGTCAATTCATCTCAAATAATCAAAAATATAAAGTGGTCGTTCTTTCGACAAATAATAAATATCCTTGGGATTATCTCACGCATCTGCGGTTTATACATTGTTATACTCTCTTCTTCTTGATTCAACTTAACTAAATTCTTCACATATTACAGGGATAGTTTGTTTTACATTTCATCACTGGTATACTCTCATGATCATCTTCGTTAATATATTATTTTTTCAATCTTGTTGGTCATCAATTAATCTTTTCTCTTGGTATTACATTAAACGTCATTTCATAATCTTCTTCATTTTCGGGGTTTACTTCTCTGGATATAATTCATGAATATATTCTCATGGTTTCAGATGAGATATAGCCCATTTGGTATAGGCTCTCTTCTAGTAGAAGACACTAGAAAACACTATGGTTGTGTGTTATCTCTTATCTACATTGATGATATTTATTCGGTCTCATTCCTCCAACTTCTTATTTTCTTCTTCTTCTATATATCATCTAGTTCACTGTCTCCTCTTTTATCTGTACGGGTATGTTGTTGTCTTACTGTTGACGTGGCTCTTGGAAATATTTTATATTATACATATATTTGTGCCATGGTTGTAAGGTGTCGATCTCGTAATATTAATTGTAGTACGGGTAAGCTGTTGTTTTACTTGTTGACTAGGCTCTAGGAATTATTTGTGCCAAAAGTTGTTGTTTGTCGGCCTTGTAATATTAATTGTAGTACGGGTAATCTGTTGTTTTTCATATATAATCATCGTATAATTCTTCTCTAATAGTACGGGTAAGTTGTTGTTTACTTGTTGACTAGGCTCTTGGAAGTATACATTTATATATAATTATGCCATTGATGTTGGGTGTCCGTCTCGTAATATTAATTGTAATACGGGTAAGCTGTTGTTTTTCATATATAATCATCGTATAATTCTTCTCTAATAGTACGGGTAAGTTGTTGTTTACTTGTTGACTAGGCTCTTGGAAGTATATATTTATATATAATTATGCCATTGATGTTGGGTGTCCGTCTCGTATAACTTTGTAGTAGCAGTATTACTAGTAAATACAATTTTCTTTATCCTTTACATAACTTCTTTAAAACATATTTTTACATTACAAAATTACAATATAGTCAACGTTTATTTTCATAGTTATATATTCACTTCTTATTTAGTATAAACAACAAATAATCTTCATATCAATATTTCACCCTTTCTTCATATAGTCAACATTTATTCTTACAATTATATTTTCATTTTTCACTTAATATCAATAACAAATAATCTTCATCGCAATATTTCACTTTTACTTTATAATTTAACTTTCGATATACCGTTTCATTGAAGTTTGTGTCAGCATCATTTGTTATCAAAATAATCCGTCCCATATTTCAATGTATTTTTTATTCATTTTTATCCGTAATCATCGCTCTCCTCTCTTCTTGTCGTTCGAACTTCTTCAGTGTTCATGCTCCTGTCCGTTCTCGATATATATCTGGGTATCATCTGATTTTTCCATTTGAATGCGATTAGGGCTCCGTCTGCCTTCCGTTCTTCCGTCTTCTTCTTCTCATTCTCTTCGGTGTACTTGTGTCCATTGTTCTTCTGGTTGTTGTTAGTACTAACGTTTGGTATCTCTTCCAATTCTGTTTGACCGTCATCCGTCTTCTGATTGGGTCCTTCCATTAACTGACTCCTCTTCTTCCTTAGTTCTCTTATTTCTCTGGCGTACCCTTCGATAATCCGGTCCCATTTCTCTTGATAGCCTTCCTTTTTCTTAAAATATCTCACTCTTCTTTTGGAAATCTTTGGTTGAGATACTTTATAGCTCATATTCTTCTTTGTTGTTACATAATCTCCCTCCTCGTCCATCTTCATGAAACTCCTCCGATACTCCTTCCTGAAGACCCCTTCTTCATGGTTGACGATTGGTAAGTTGATCATATTAATCAGGCCACTTCGAGTCATTTCAATCAATTCTTTTGTGACCCTTGTCTTCTTTGGGCGCATGGTTCTTCTTTCTTCCATCTTCACCCCTTCCTTTTCTTGAATTATTTGGATCTTCCTTTCTCCACTATCTTCAGGCTTTGGACTCGCTTGTCCTATGTTTTTATCTTCAGGTACTTCTTCAACCTCCATTTGATTGTCATCTCTCTTCCGGTTGGATTGTTCCCTCTCACTTCTTAATTCTTCTCTGAACTTCCTGTTCTCTTCTATGGTTGCATCTACGCTCTTACTTATTGATTCCACTAGATCCTTATTGGACTCGTCCAATTTTTTACTCACTGACTGGAGACTTTCTTTCAATGATTGGTGGTTTTCATCCATTAGCCTACTCGAGTATTCCTTCAGAGATTGGAAACTTTCTTTCAATGATTCCACCATGGACCGGTTGGCTTCTTCTATTGCTCGTAATATTATTAAGCAGTCGGCATCCGTTATTGTCATTGGTTTTTCAGTTTGCCTTATCTCTGTAACTCCCGACATCTTGATATCCTGGTAATGCACTTGCTGTCTTTTCGTCGAATTAGGTTAGGAAATTATTGGTTTAATTGCCTAAATTGTTAATTGTTTTCTACCTAATTCGCGCTCAGACGTTGGGCGCCACGTTGTAACGTAATCTCGTTATTGCAACGATAATATAATATGATAAGGATTTAATATAAGATTTAAATTGATTATTATTAGTGTTGATTATTATTAGCGTTGTTGTGGGTGTTCACGTTTAATTCTTTCAGTTTAAAAAGTATTTAGCACTTCACTGTTGACCTCCCCACTTACCATATGTGGATGTTATCAATGTTCTATTCGGTGACTTCTTCTGCTGCAACATACACTTTATACACATATACAGATATTTGATTTGAATATCCCAAACAATACACATGCACAATAAAGTGAAATAATGATTTAATTGTAATTTGAACTGTAGTGAAAATTCAAATTCTACCGCCACCTTCTGATAGAACTGGTTATGAAAATTAAACTATTTTAAAAAAAATCAAAACTCTGTTCCACTTGGTAAATAAATTAGGATTTATTAACAATTCTGAAATGCCATTAACTCTTTAAAAAAAGAACAATCAACTAATAATGTCTTTAGAAAACCATAATTACTATAAACAGTTCTTGAGCTCTTTTAACCTCAAGGCTGGTAACACTGGGGTCTGGTACAATAATTTTAGTTAGCGAGGTTATGTCCTCTTTACTCAGTTACATTACCAAATTCGTGTGTTCTTGGAAGTTGCATGATACCAGGTACAAGATGTTATCTTAGTTAACACTATTTAATAAAGAATTACTACAAAAAACAAACAACTATTGAAATTATAAAGGTGGGTACCATAAACCGATATGTTTCGTACTATCGTACGTGAGTAGACTGATACAGCAGTTATTTTGACAACACGTGCCTTGTGATGCGCTGTTAAAAATTACTATTATTATTTATTCGTTAGTTATAAAAATCATTTATTGGCAAGAGAAAAAATCTATAATAAAAAAACTCTTGTGATAGCTTTCATTGGATTGAAATTATTTGAGAACAGATTCATTACTTGGTGACAAAGTTGTCAAGGTTATTTCTAGGTTAGTTAACAAAAGTAAGTAGTTATTTTGAATAAATTAATTATTCATTCAATTCTTAATAATATTAACACATACATTTTAATTATATTGCTTCTGATGTATAATTATCAGTTGGTTAGAATATTTTTCGCAATAAATTATTTATTCGTCAATTCAAACGAAATGAGTCAAGTAAGTGACTATTCATTACACTCGTATTTTCAATATTTAAATTGATATTGATTTCTTCAAACACTATAAAATTAAAAAACATTTATTATTTAAATTATCAATTATGATATAATTCATTTGTTCAATTCTGATAATTTTCATAATTGGTTATGCACTTCGGTACTCTCTGACTAGTGCAGTACCCAAACAATAATTCTTCGTTCACTAACGAAAGTTATTATTTCTATTTAATTCGTTTAATAATAAAAATAGAGTACTCCCTGTTATTTATAAAACACGAAAACACGACCTTTATTATACACTGGCCGGTTTATTAATTTAATTCACTTTACACTGGACACTCGTTATTATTATGTTGTGTGCAGGTTATGTGTGTAGCGTAACTTCTGAATGTGACGCGCACTGTTTAAATAAAACTTAACAATTTTCTTCATCAACCTTGCTCGTTGAATACTCTTTGACGACTCAATGATGACTGAACGCTTCACCTAAGCGTCTCCTGCTTGTCTGGTTATTTTAAGTCATTTGATTGGTTTAAATTGTCGAACTCTCTACCCCAAAACACTTTAGTTAAATAAAACTTTTAATTTTTTACCAATTTTTGTATGGGTTAGAGATTAAATGTGACGTAAGCGTTGATACACAAAATAACTGAAAAGTTTATAATTGCTATAACTTTTTTATTAATTATCGTATCGTTGAATGGTTAGTGGCAATAGATCACAGACACTTGCGGCTTTAATTAAAGTCTAAACAAGGATAAAATCCGTCCATTATTAACGCACTAAGCCGTTTCGCAAATTCATATGGTGAATTTTAATATGAATAAGTTTATTTCACCATATTTTGCACCAATTACACTATATCACTCATTATTAAACGTCTCGAGTCCATTTCTCGTTCGTTTTCATACAGAAAATAGTTGTAATTACTTTTCAACAATATTTGGTAATGGCGTCCTCAAACGACCATATTCGATTGTTTATAATCGCTTATAACTCTATTATTTCTTACCTAAATACATTTGTTTGGCATTCTAACAATAATACATACATTTATTTACATCTGTTCAAATTTTGTTTTATGAAAAATGTTGTTTTTCATATATTAATAGTCTTATCAAAATACCTTCTGTTCTCAATTCTTGAATTTGTCATTTTTTCAATGATTTTACCATATAGGGTATATGATGGTATCTATTAAAACAGTGTACAATTATAGTACCTTGCTTATTTAATATATTTATCAGTCTTTTGTTATCTGAAAGCTTTCCAATTCTTAGTATTGGGTTTGTTTACATCAGGTTTTGCAATGACAGTCAGTTAGTTTCAAATGATTTAACTATTAAATTACTACTATCACATTTGGGATGTGTTTCCATAGTAGTATCAGATCTCCCTCTAACTACTGGTAATATTTTCAGTGATCCTTTAACAAGTTTTAGTAGTGTATTTTGCTTAACTAACTTGTTACATAGTGTTTGTTTACATCTGGCTATACAATCATAGTCAGTTAGTTTCTAACAATTTTATTATAAAACTACTACTATTATTATTGTGATCTGTTCTCATAGTAGTATTAGATACTTTTCTAACTACTGGTGACATTTTTAGTCATCTTTGAACAAGCTTTGATAGTGCATTTTGCTTAACTAACTTGTTACATAGGGTTTCTGTTCTTCTGGCTATATGTTATCATATTTAATCTGCTTTATTTGCTGTGTATCTCAGTATAAATATTATTTATTAGTTTGCATTACTATTCATAATGAATCTTTGATTGAAACAATTGTTGATGGTTGCTTGGTTTAATTAATATATATGGTTTTATGTTGTAGGTGCACTTCCTATGAGGTTATGTATCAATGTGCAACATATTCTTATGCAGTATTTGCTTCTACTATTATGATTTCATTATGGTATCCTATTACAATGGTTTAATTGTTAAATAATACACATGTTTACACTATTTTCCTAAACAATAACACAATTATTCTTAATCTAATAGCATTACATTTCTTGTTGTGTTGTACCTAGTTTTTTGGTACATTGTTTGTTTGATACCTAACAAACTAGCTTGTTTGTTATTATTTATTCTGGACTTTCTTTATATTTTATTCTGTCTTGCCGTGGCATTCAGTTATATTTCATTTTAAAGTTTACAAAGCTTTTATTATCAGTTCCTATGAGCAATTATTTTACTGTTCTATCTTACATTTCTCTTGGTGGTCTTATGATTATCTATTTTGGGTTACAATCTTGATTAAACTAGTCACACTAATTGTCTGTGCATTTTAACTATTTAATCTCTGATGTTTCCACTATAATGGTAACGCATTTTCCTCTGTTATAAACCTTCTCACTTGTATTGTCTGTGGGGTTTATTTGGGTTAAAAATGGTTAACTTGTTACAGGTTCTCACACTTACATTAAGTTCTCACTGTTACTGTTTGTGATTGCTTAATTATGCTTAACACTGGTTTCTTCATAGTTGATAATCGTTATACTTCCTCCGGTCACTAGTATAGTTCCTTGTATACTTGGTGAATGGTGATTTCTTGTATTGTCCATATATTATCTTCATTCTTCATGTTATGTTTCCTACGCTCTTCTTCTTCCTTTCTTCTTCTATTTAATGGTCTTCTTCAATATTTCCATTTGTGGTAGTCATTGGTCCATAGTTTTATACTAATAAATAAATTGGTTGTCTTACCATCATTGTGGTTGTCCTTGAATTGTCTTTCCTTATTCTAATGGTTGCAACTTTTGTTGGTTCCCCTCGCTGTTGGGACTCTGTTGTCTTCTCTTCATTTTAATGGTCATGATTTTTGTTGGTTCCCCTCACTGTTGGAATCTATTGGGCCTGGTTTCTAACATTTTATATTGGCTCGTGGTCATTTTCTTTCTCTCTTTTGTACTTGATGATGCTATATTACACTTCCTTCTTCTTTGTTGGATTTTTTCAATAATATATCTTTGTAGATACACACTTTTTGTTTACATTATTTTATGTACTTTGAAATATCTTCATTATCTCCCGTCACTTGACGTAATAATTGGTTACTCTATGTAACTGCCAAATTTGGTACGTTACATATGCCTTCCTATAAGAATTGATTAATTCTGAATTATTATATTTATATTTTTTATTGAAGAATTCATCAATTGTTGTACGTTTCCATGTCACTCATATGCTTTTTTATATATCCCTTCACTTTCTTCTATTTGAATCATAATTATTTCTTTTCTATGTAATTATCTCCCTTGTTTATTTAGTTCCCTATTTCCCTAACATAAGTTTAACTGGAGCAGTTCAGAGTGGCTCACTTTGGCATACAACTCCACTGGCCATACTAACATTAATAAATACGGAGGCACATCATCTCCATCAATAATATAAATGATTGCTGGCATTATTCATCAGTCAATTCATCTCAAATAATCAAAAATATAAAGTGGTCGTTCTTTCGACAAATAATAAATATCCTTGGGATTATCTCACGCATCTGCGGTTTATACATTGTTATACTCTCTTCTTCTTGATTCAACTTAACTAAATTCTTCACATATTACAGGGATAGTTTGTTTTACATTTCATCACTGGTATACTCTCATGATCATCTTCGTTAATATATTATTTTTTCAATCTTGTTGGTCATCAATTAATCTTTTCTCTTGGTATTACATTAAACGTCATTTCATAATCTTCTTCATTTTCGGGGTTTACTTCTCTGGATATAATTCATGAATATATTTTCATGGTTTCAGATGAGATATAGCCCATTTGGTATAGGCTCTCTTCTATAGAAGACACTAGAAAACACTATGGTTGTGTGTTATCTCTTATCTACATTGATGATATTTATTCGGTCTCATTCCTCCAACTTCTTATTTTCTTCTTCTTCTATATATCATCTAGTTCACTGTCTCCTCTTTTATCTGTACGGGTATGTTGTTGTCTTACTGTTGACGTGGCTCTTGGAAATATTTTATATTATACATATATTTGTGCCATGGTTGTAAGGTGTCGATCTCGTAATATTAATTGTAGTACGGGTAAGCTGTTGTTTTACTTGTTGACTAGGCTCTAGGAATTATTTGTGCCAAAAGTTGTTGTTTGTCGACCTTGTAATATTAATTGTAGTACGGGTAATCTGTTGTTTTTCATATATAATCATCGTATAATTCTTCTCTAATAGTACGGGTAAGTTGTTGTTTACTTGTTGACTAGGCTCTTGGAAGTATACATTTATATATAATTATGCCATTGATGTTGGGTGTCCGTCTCGTAATATTAATTGTAGTACGGGTAAGCTGTTGTTTTTCATATATAATCATCGTATAATTCTTCTCTAATAGTACGGGTAAGTTGTTGTTTACTTGTTGACTAGGCTCTTGGAAGTATATATTTATATATAATTATGCCATTGATGTTGGGTGTCCGTCTCGTATAACTTTGTAGTAGCAGTATTACTAGTAAATACAATTTTCTTTATCCTTTACATAACTTCTTTAAAACATATTTTTACATTACAAAATTACAATATAGTCAACGTTTATTTTCATAGTTATATATTCACTTCTTATTTAGTATAAACAACAAATAATCTTCATATCAATATTTCACCCTTTCTTCATATAGTCAACATTTATTCTTACAATTATATTTTCATTTTTCACTTAATATCAATAACAAATAATCTTCATCGCAATATTTCACTTTTACTTTATAATTTAACTTTCGATATACCGTTTCATTGAAGTTTGTGTCAGCATCATTTGTTATCAAAATAATCCGTCCCATATTTCAATGTATTTTTTATTCATTTTTAGCCGTAATCATCGCTCTCCTCTCTTCTTGTCGTTCGAACTTCTTCAGTGTTCATGCTCCTGTCCGTTCTCGATATATATCTAGGTATCATCTGATTTTTCCATTTGAATGCTATTAGGGCTCCGTCTGCCTTCCGTTCTTCCGTCTTCTTCTTCTCATTCTCTTCGGTGTACTTGTGTCCATTGTTCTTCTGGTTGTTGTTAGTACTGACGTTTGGTATCTCTTCCAATTCTGTTTGACCGTCATCCGTCTTCTGATTGGGTCCTTCCATTAATTGACTCCTCTTCTTCCTTAGTTCTCTTATTTCTCTGGCGTACCCTTCGATAATCCGGTCCCATTTCTCTTGATAGCCTTCCTTTTTCTTAAAATATCTCACTTTTCTTTTGGAAATCTTTGGTTGAGATACTTTATAGCTCATATTCTTCTTTGTTGTTACATAATCTTCCTCCTCGTCCATCTTCATGAAACTCCTCCGATACTCCTTCCTGAAGACCCCTTCTTCATGGTTGACGATTGGTAAGTTGATCATATTAATCAGGCCACCTCGAGTCATTTCAATCAATTCTTTTGTGACCCTTGTCTTCTTTGGGCGCATGGTTCTTCTTTCTTCCATCTTCACCCCTTCCTTTTCTTGAATTATTTGGATCTTCCTTTCTCCACTATCTTCAGGCTCTGGACTCGCTTGTCCTATGTTTTTATCTTCAGGTACTTCTTCAACCTCCATTTGGTTGTCATCTCTCTTCCGGTTGGATTGTTCCCTCTCACTTCTTAATTCTTCTCTGAACTTCCTGTTCTCTTCTATGGTTGCATCTACGCTCTTACTTATTGATTCCACTAGATCCTTATTGGACTCGTCCAATTTTTTACTCACTGACTGGAGACTTTCTTTCAATGATTGGTGGTTTTCATCCATTAGCCTACTCGAGTATTCCTTCAGAGATTGGAAACTTTCTTTCAATGATTCCACCATGGACCGGTTGGCTTCTTCTATTGCTCGTAATATTATTAAGCAGTCGGCATCCGTTATTGTCATTGGTTTTTCAGTTTGCCTTATCTCTGTAACTCCCGACATCTTGATATCCTGGTAATGCACGTGCTGTCTTTTCGTCGAATTAGGTTAGGAAATTATTGGTTTAATTGCCTAAATTGTTAATTGTTTTCTTCCTAATTCGCGCTCAGACGTTGGGCGCCACGTTGTAACGTAATCTCGTTATTGCAATGATAATATAATATGATAAGGATTTAATATAAGATTTAAATTGATTATTATTAGTGTTGATTATTATTAGCGTTGTTGTGGGTGTTCACGTTTAATTCTTTCAGTTTAAAAAGTATTTAGCACTTCACTGTTGACCTCCCCACTTACCATATGTGGATGTTATCAATGTTCTATTCGGTGACTTCTTCTGCTGCAACATACACTTTATACACATATACAGATATTCGATTTGAATATCCCAAACAATACACATGCACAATAAAGTGAAATAATGATTTAATTGTAATTTGAACTGTAGTGAAAATTCAAATTCTACCGCCACCTTCTGATAGAACTGGTTATGAAAATTAAACTATTTTTAAAAAAATCAAAACTCTGTTCCACTTGGTAAATAAATTAGGATTTATTAACAATTCTGAAATGCCATTAACTCTTTAAAAAAAGAACAATCAACTAATAATGTCTTTAGAAAACCATAATTACTATAAACAGTTCTTGAGCTCTTTTAACCTCAAGGCTGGTAACACTGGGGTCTGGTACAATAATTTTAGTTAGCGAGGTTATGTCCTCTTTACTCAGTTACATTACCAAATTCGTGTGTTCTTGGAAGTTGCATGATGCCAGGTACAAGATGTTATCTTAGTTAACACTATTTAATAAAGAATTACTACAAAAAACAAACAAATATTGAAATTATAAAGGTCGGTACCATAAACCGATATGTTTTGCACTATCGTACGTGAGTAGACTGATACAGCAGTTATTTTGACAACACGTGCCTTGTGATGCGCTGTTAAAAATTACTATTATTATTTATTCGTTAGTTATAAAAATCATTTATTGGCAAGAGAAAAAATCTATAATAAAAAAACTCTTGTGATAGCTTTCATTGGATTGAAATTATTTGAGAACAGATTCATTACTTGGTGACAAAGTTGTCAAGGTTATTTCTAGGTTAGTTAACAAAAGTAAGTAGTTATTTTGAATAAATTAATTATTCATTCAATTCTTAATAATATTAACACATACATTTTAATTATATTGCTTCTGATGTATAATTATCAGTTGGTTAGAATATTTTTCGCAATAAATTATTTATTCGTCAATTCAAACGAAATGAGTCAAGTAAGTGACTATTCATTACACTCGTATTTTCAATATTTAAATTGATATTGATTTCTTCAAACACTATAAAATTAAAAAACATTTATTATTTAAATTATCAATTATGATATAATTCATTTGTTCAATTCTGATAATTTTCATAATTGGTTATGCACTTCGGTACTCTCTGACTAGTGCAGTACCCAAACAATAATTCTTCGTTCACTAACGAAAGTTATTATTTCTATTTAATTCGTTTAATAATAAAAATAGAGTACTCCCTGTTATTTATAAAACACGAAAACACGACCTTTATTATACACTGGCCGGTTTATTAATTTAATTCACTTTACACTGGACACTCGTTATTATTATGTTGTGTGCAGGTTATGTGTGTAGCGTAACTTCTGAATGTGACGCGCACTGTTTAAATAAAACTTAACAATTTTCTTCATCAACCTTGCTCGTTGAATACTCTTTGACGACTCAATGATGACTGAACGCTTCACCTAAGCGTCTCCTGCTTGTCTGGTTATTTTAAGTGATTTGATTGGTTTAAATTGTCGAACTCTCTACCCCAAAACACTTTAGTTAAATAAAACTTTTAATTTTTTACCAATTTTTGTATGGGTTAGAGATTAAATGTGACGTAAGCGTTGATACACAAAATAACTGAAAAGTTTATAATTGCTATAACTTTTTTATTAATTATCGTATCGTTGAATGGTTAGTGGCAATAGATCGCAGACACTTGCGGCTTTAATTAAAGTCTAAACAAGGATAAAATCCGTCCATTATTAACGCACTAAGCCGTTTCGCAAATTCATATGGTGAATTTTAATATGAATAAGTTTATTTCACCATATTTTGCACCAATTACACTATATCACTCATTATTAAACGTCTCGAGTCCATTTCTCGTTCGTTTTCATACAGAAAATAGTTGTAATTACTTTTCAACAATATTTGGTAATGGCGTCCTCAAACGACCATATTCGATTGTTTATAATCGCTTATAACTCTATTATTTCTTACCTAAATACATTTGTTTGGCATTCTAACAATAATACATACATTTATTTACATCTGTTCAAATTTTGTTTTATGAAAAATGTTGTTTTTCATATATTAATAGTCTTATCAAAATACCTTCTGTTCTCAATTCTTGAATTTGTCATTTTTTCAATGATTTTACCATATAGGGTATATGATGGTATCTATTAAAACAGTGTACAATTATAGTACCTTGCTTATTTAATATATTTATCAGTCTTTTGTTATCTGAAAGCTTTCCAATTCTTAGTATTGGGTTTGTTTACATCAGGTTTTGCAATGACAGTCAGTTAGTTTCAAATGATTTAACTATTAAATTACTACTATCACATTTGGGATGTGTTTCCATAGTAGTATCAGATCTCCCTCTAACTACTGGTAATATTTTCAGTGATCCTTTAACAAGTTTTAGTAGTGTATTTTGCTTAACTAACTTGTTACATAGTGTTTGTTTACATCTGGCTATACAATCATAGTCAGTTAGTTTCTAACAATTTTATTATAAAACTACTACTATTATAATTGTGATCTGTTCTCATAGTAGTATTAGATACTTTTCTAACTACTGGTGACATTTTTAGTCATCTTTGAACAAGCTTTGATAGTGCATTTTGCTTAACTAACTTGTTACATAGGGTTTCTGTTCTTCTGGCTATATGTTATCATATTTAATCTGCTTTATTTGCTGTGTATCTCAGTATAAATATTATTTATTAGTTTGTATTACTATTCATAATGAATCTTTGATTGAAACAATTGTTGATGGTTGCTTGGTTTAATTAATATATATGGTTTTATGTTGTATGTGCACTTCCTATGAGGTTATGTATCAATGTGCAACATATTCTTATGCAGTATTTGCTTCTACTATTATGATTTCATTATGGTATCCTATTACAATGGTTTAATTGTTAAATAATACACATGTTTACACTATTTTCCTAAACAATAACACAATTATTCTTAATCTAATAGCATTACATTTCTTGTTGTGTTGTACCTAGTTTTTTGGTACATTGTTTGTTTGATACCTAACAAACTAGCTTGTTTGTTATTATTTATTCTGGACTTTCTTTATATTTTATTCTGTCTTGCCGTGGCATTCAGTTATATTTCATTTTAAAGTTTACAAAGCTTTTATTATCAGTTCCTATGAGCAATTATTTTACTGTTCTATCTTACATTTCTCTTGGTGGTCTTATGATTATCTATTTTGGGTTACAATCTTGATTAAACTAGTCACACTAATTGTCTGTGCATTTTAACTATTTAATCTCTGATGTTTCCACTATAATGGTAACTCATTTTCCTCTGTTATAAACCTTCTCACTTGTATTGTCTGTGGGGTTTATTTGGGTTAAAAATGGTTAACTTGTTACAGGTTCTCACACTTACATTAAGTTCTCACTGTTACTGTTTGTGATTGCTTAATTATGCTTAACACTGGTTTCTTCATAGTTGATAATCGTTATACTTCCTCCGGTCACTAGTATAGTTCCTTGTATACTTGGTGAATGGTGATTTCTTGTATTGTCCATATATTATCTTCATTCTTCATGTTATGTTTCCTACGCTCTTCTTCTTCCTTTCTTCTTCTATTTAATCGTCTTCTTCAATATTTCCATTTGTGGTAGTCATTGGTCCATAGTTTTATACTAATAAATAAATTGGTTGTCTTACCATCATTGTGGTTGTCCTTGAATTGTCTTTCCTTATTCTAATGGTTGCAACTTTTGTTGGTTCCCCTCGCTGTTGGGACTCTGTTGTCTTCTCTTCATTTTAATGGTCATGATTTTTGTTGGTTCCCCTCACTGTTGGAATCTATTGGGCCTGGTTTCTAACATTTTATATTGGCTCGTGGTCATTTTCTTTCTCTCTTTTGTACTCGATGATGCTATATTACACTTCCTTCTTCTTTGTTGGATTTTTTCAATAATATATCTTTGTAGATACACACTTTTTGTTTACATTATTTTATGTACTTTGAAATATCTTCATTATCTCCCGTCACTTGATGTAATAATTGGTTACTCTATGTAACTGCCAAATTTGGTACGTTACATATGCCTTCCTATAAGAATTGATTAATTCTGAATTATTATATTTATATTTTTTATTGAAGAATTCATCAATTGTTGTACGTTTCCATGTCTACTCATATGCTTTTTTATATATCCCTTCACTTTCTTCTATTTGAATCATAATTATTTCTTTTCTATGTAATTATCTCCCTTGTTTATTTAGTTCCCTATTTCCCTAACATAAGTTTAGCTGGAGCAGTTCAGAGTGGCTCTCTTTGGCATACAACTCCACTGGCCATACTAACATTAATAAATACGGAGGCACATCATCTCCATCAATAATATAAATGATTGCTGGCATTATTCATCAGTCAATTCATCTCAAATAATCAAAAATATAAAGTGGTCGTTTTTTCGACAAATAATAAATATCCTTGGGATTATCTCACGCATCTGCGGTTTATACATTGTTATACTCTCTTCTTCTTGATTCAACTTAACTAAATTCTTCACATATTACAGGGATAGTTTGTTTTACATTTCATCACTGGTATACTCTCATGATCATCTTCGTTAATATATTATTTTTTCAATCTTGTTGGTCATCAATTAATCTTTTCTCTTGGTATTACATTAAACGTCATTTCATAATCTTCTTCATTTTCGGGGTTTACTTCTCTGGATATAATTCATGAATATATTCTCATGGTTTCAGATGAGATATAGCCCATTTGGTATAGGCTCTCTTCTAGTAGAAGACACTAGAAAACACTATGGTTGTGTGTTATCTCTTATCTACATTGATGATATTTATTCGGTCTCATTCCTCCAACTTCTTATTTTCTTCTTCTTCTATATATCATCTAGTTCAATGTCTCCTCTTTTATCTGTACGGGTATGTTGTTGTCTTACTGTTGACGTGGCTCTTGGAAATATTTTATATTATACATATATTTGTGCCATGGTTGTAAGGTGTCGATCTCGTAATATTAATTGTAGTACGGGTAAGCTGTTGTTTTACTTGTTGACTAGGCTCTAGGAATTATTTGTGCCAAAAGTTGTTGTTTGTCGGCCTTGTAATATTAATTGTAGTACGGGTAATCTGTTGTTTTTCATATATAATCATCGTATAATTCTTCTCTAATAGTACGGGTAAGTTGTTGTTTACTTGTTGACTAGGCTCTTGGAAGTATACATTTATATATAATTATGCCATTGATGTTGGGTGTCCGTCTCGTAATATTAATTGTAGTACGGGTAAGCTGTTGTTTTTCATATATAATCATCGTATAATTCTTCTCTAATAGTACGGGTAAGTTGTTGTTTACTTGTTGACTAGGCTCTTGGAAGTATATATTTATATATAATTATGCCATTGATGTTGGGTGTCCGTCTCGTATAACTTTGTAGTAGCAGTATTACTAGTAAATACAATTTTCTTTATCCTTTACATAACTTCTTTAAAACATATTTTTACATTACAAAATTACAATATAGTCAACGTTTATTTTCATAGTTATATATTCACTTCTTATTTAGTATAAACAACAAATAATCTTCATATCAATATTTCACCCTTTCTTCATATAGTCAACATTTATTCTTACAATTATATTTTCATTTTTCACTTAATATCAATAACAAATAATCTTCATCGCAATATTTCACTTTTACTTTATAATTTAACTTTCGATATACCGTTTCATTGAAGTTTGTGTCAGCATCATTTGTTATCAAAATAATCCGTCCCATATTTCAATGTATTTTTTATTCATTTTTATCCGTAATCATCGCTCTCCTCTCTTCTTGTCGTTCGAACTTCTTCAGTGTTCATGCTCCTGTCCGTTCTCGATATATATCTAGGTATCATCTGATTTTTCCATTTGAATGCTATTAGGGCTCCGTCTGCCTTCCGTTCTTCCGTCTTCTTCTTCTCATTCTCTTCGGTGTACTTGTGTCCATTGTTCTTCTGGTTGTTGTTAGTACTGACGTTTGGTATCTCTTCCAATTCTGTTTGACCGTCATCCGTCTTCTGATTGGGTCCTTCCATTAATTGACTCCTCTTCTTCCTTAGTTCTCTTATTTCTCTGGCGTACCCTTCGATAATCCGGTCCCATTTCTCTTGATAGCCTTCCTTTTTCTTAAAATATCTCACCCTTCTTTTGGAAATCTTTGGTTGAGATACTTTATAGCTCATATTCTTCTTTGTTGTTACATAATCTTCCTCCTCGTCCATCTTCATGAAACTCCTCCGATACTCCTTCCTGAAGACCCCTTCTTCATGGTTGACGATTGGTAAGTTGATCATATTAATCAGGCCACCTCGAGTCATTTCAATCAATTCTTTTGTGACCCTTGTCTTCTTTGGGCGCATGGTTCTTCTTTCTTCCATCTTCACCCCTTCCTTTTCTTGAATTATTTGGATCTTCCTTTCTCCACTATCTTCAGGCTCTGGACTCGCTTGTCCTATGTTTTTATCTTCAGGTACTTCTTCAACCTCCATTTGGTTGTCATCTCTCTTCCGGTTGGATTGTTCCCTCTCACTTCTTAATTCTTCTCTGAACTTCCTGTTCTCTTCTATGGTTGCATCTACGCTCTTACTTATTGATTCCACTAGATCCTTATTGGACTCGTCCAATTTTTTACTCACTGACTGGAGACTTTCTTTCAATGATTGGTGGTTTTCATCCATTAGCCTACTCGAGTATTCCTTCAGAGATTGGAAACTTTCTTTCAATGATTCCACCATGGACCGGTTGGCTTCTTCTATTGCTCGTAATATTATTAAGCAGTCGGCATCCGTTATTGTCATTGGTTTTTCAGTTTGCCTTATCTCTGTAACTCCCGACATCTTGATATCCTGGTAATGCACTTGCTGTCTTTTCATCGAATTAGGTTAGGAAATTATTGGTTTAATTGCCTAAATTGTTAATTGTTTTCTTCCTAATTCGCGCTCAGACGTTGGGCGCCACGTTGTAACGTAATCTCGTTATTGCAATGATAATATAATATGATAAGGATTTAATATAAGATTTAAATTGATTATTATTAGTGTTGATTATTATTAGCGTTGTTGTGGGTGTTCACGTTTAATTCTTTCAGTTTAAAAAGTATTTAGCACTTCACTGTTGACCTCCCCACTTACCATATGTGGATGTTATCAATGTTCTATTCGGTGACTTCTTCTGCTGCAACATACACTTTATACACATATACAGATATTCGATTTGAATATCCCAAACAATACACATGCACAATAAAGTGAAATAATGATTTAATTGTAATTTGAACTGTAGTGAAAATTCAAATTCTACCGCCACCTTCTGATAGAACTGGTTATGAAAATTAAACTATTTTAAAAAAAATCAAAACTCTGTTCCACTTGGTAAATAAATTAGGATTTATTAACAATTCTGAAATGCCATTAACTCTTTAAAAAAAGAACAATCAACTAATAATGTCTTTAGAAAACCATAATTACTATAAACAGTTCTTGAGCTCTTTTAACCTCAAGGCTGGTAACACTGGGGTCTGGTACAATAATTTTAGTTAGCGAGGTTATGTCCTCTTTACTCAGTTACATTACCAAATTCGTGTGTTCTTGGAAGTTGCATGATACCAGGTACAAGATGTTATCTTAGTTAACACTATTTAATAAAGAATTACTACAAAAAACAAACAAATATTGAAATTATAAAGGTCGGTACCGTAAACCGATATGTTTCGTACTATCGTACGTGAGTAGACTGATACAGCAGTTATTTTGACAACACGTGCCTTGTGATGCACTGTTAAAAATTACTATTATTATTTATTCGTTAGTTATAAAAATCATTTATTGGCAAGAGAAAAAATCTATAATAAAAAAACTCTTGTGATAGCTTTCATTGGATTGAAATTATTTGAGAACAGATTCATTACTTGGTGACAAAGTTGTCAAGGTTATTTCTAGGTTAGTTAACAAAAGTAAGTAGTTATTTTGATAAAATTAATTATTCATTCAATTCTTAATAATATTAACACATACATTTTAATTATCTTGCTTCTGATGTATAATTATCAGTTGGTTAGAATATTTTTCGCAATAAATTATTTATTCGTCAATTCAAACGAAATGAGTCAAGTAAGTGACTATTCATTACACTCGTATTTTCAATATTTAAATTGATATTGATTTCTTCAAACACTATAAAATTAAAAAACATTTATTATTTAAATTATCAATTATGATATAATTCATTTGTTCAATTCTGATCATTTTCATCATTGGTTATGCACTTCGGTACTCTCTGACTAGTGCAGTACCCAAACAATAATTCTTCGTTCACTAACGAAAGTTATTATTTCTATTTAATTCATTTAATAATAAAAATAGAGTACTCCCTGTTATTTATAAAACACGAAAACACGACCTTTATTATACACTGGCCGGTTTATTAATTTAATTCACTTTACACTGGACACTCGTTATTATTATGTTGTGTGCAGGTTATGTGTGTAGCGTAACTTCTGAATGTGACGCGCACTGTTTAAATAAAACTTAACAATTTTCTTCATCAACCTTGCTCGTTGAATACTCTTTGACGACTCAATGATGACTGAACGCTTCACCTAAGCGTCTCCTGCTTGTCTGGTTATTTTAAGTGATTTGATTGGTTTAAATTGTCGAACTCTCTACCCCAAAACACTTTAGTTAAATAAAACTTTTAATTTTTTACCAATTTTTGTATGGGTTAGAGATTAAATGTGACGTAAGCGTTGATACACAAAATAACTGAAAAGTTTATAATTGCTATAACTTTTTTATTAATTATCGTATCGTTGAATGGTTAGTGGCAATAGATCGCAGACACTTGCGGCTTTAATTAAAGTCTAAACAAGGATAAAATCCGTCCATTATTAACGCACTAAGCCGTTTCGCAAATTCATATGGTGAATTTTAATATGAATAAGTTTATTTCACCATATTTTGCACCAATTACACTATATCACTCATTATTAAACGTCTCGAGTCCATTTCTCGTTCGTTTTCATACAGAAAATAGTTGTAATTACTTTTCAACAATATTTGGTAATGGCGTCCTCAAACGACCATATTCGATTGTTTATAATCGCTTATAACTCTATTATTTCTTACCTAAATACATTTGTTTGGCATTCTAACAATAATACATACATTTATTTACATCTGTTCAAATTTTGTTTTATGAAAAATGTTGTTTTTCATATATTAATAGTCTTATCAAAATACCTTCTGTTCTCAATTCTTGAATTTGTCATTTTTTCAATGATTTTACCATATAGGGTATATGATGGTATCTATTAAAACAGTGTACAATTATAGTACCTTGCTTATTTAATATATTTATCAGTCTTTTGTTATCTGAAAGCTTTCCAATTCTTAGTATTGGGTTTGTTTACATCAGGTTATGCAATGACAGTCAGTTAGTTTCAAATGATTTAACTATTAAATTACTACTATCACATTTGGGATGTGTTTCCATAGTAGTATCAGATCTCCCTCTAACTACTGGTAATATTTTCAGTGATCCTTTAACAAGTTTTAGTAGTGTATTTTGCTTAACTAACTTGTTACATAGTGTTTGTTTACATCTGGCTATACAATCATAGTCAGTTAGTTTCTAACAATTTTATTATAAAACTACTACTATTATAATTGTGATCTGTTCTCATAGTAGTATTAGATACTTTTCTAACTACTGGTGACATTTTTAGTCATCTTTGAACAAGCTTTGATAGTGCATTTTGCTTAACTAACTTGTTACATAGGGTTTCTGTTCTTCTGGCTATATGTTATCATATTTAATCTGCTTTATTTGCTGTGTATCTCAGTATAAATATTATTTATTAGTTTGTATTACTATTCATAATGAATCTTTGATTGAAACAATTGTTGATGGTTGCTTGGTTTAATTAATATATATGGTTTTATGTTGTAGGTGCACTTCCTATGAGGTTATGTATCAATGTGCAACATATTCTTATGCAGTATTTGCTTCTACTATTATGATTTCATTATGGTATCCTATTACAATGGTTTAATTGTTAAATAATACACATGTTTACACTATTTTCCTAAACAATAACACAATTATTCTTAATCTAATAGCATTACATTTCTTGTTGTGTTGTACCTAGTTTTTTGGTACATTGTTTGTTTGATACCTAACAAACTAGCTTGTTTGTTATTATTTATTCTGGACTTTCTTTATATTTTATTCTGTCTTGCCGTGGCATTCAGTTATATTTCATTTTAAAGTTTACAAAGCTTTTATTATCAGTTCCTATGAGCAATTATTTTACTGTTCTATCTTACATTTCTCTTGGTGGTCTTATGATTATCTATTTTGGGTTACAATCTTGATTAAACTAGTCACACTAATTGTCTGTGCATTTTAACTATTTAATCTCTGATGTTTCCACTATAATGGTAACGCATTTTCCTCTGTTATAAACCTTCTCACTTGTATTGTCTGTGGGGTTTATTTGGGTTAAAAATGGTTAACTTGTTACAGGTTCTCACACTTACATTAAGTTCTCACTGTTACTGTTTGTGATTGCTTAATTATGCTTAACACTGGTTTCTTCATAGTTGATAATCGTTATACTTCCTCCGGTCACTAGTATAGTTCCTTGTATACTTGGTGAATGGTGATTTCTTGTATTGTCCATATATTATCTTCATTCTTCATGTTATGTTTCCTACGCTCTTCTTCTTCCTTTCTTCTTCTATTTAATCGTCTTCTTCAATATTTCCATTTGTGGTAGTCATTGGTCCATAGTTTTATACTAATAAATAAATTGGTTGTCTTACCATCATTGTGGTTGTCCTTGAATTGTCTTTCCTTATTCTAATGGTTGCAACTTTTGTTGGTTCCCCTCGCTGTTGGGACTCTGTTGTCTTCTCTTCATTTTAATGGTCATGATTTTTGTTGGTTCCCCTCACTGTTGGAATCTATTGGGCCTGGTTTCTAACATTTTATATTGGCTCGTGGTCATTTTCTTTCTCTCTTTTGTACTCGATGATGCTATATTACACTTCCTTCTTCTTTGTTGGATTTTTTCAATAATATATCTTTGTAGATACACACTTTTTGTTTACATTATTTTATGTACTTTGAAATATCTTCATTATCTCCCGTCACTTGATGTAATAATTGGTTACTCTATGTAACTGCCAAATTTGGTACGTTACATATGCCTTCCTATAAGAATTGATTAATTCTGAATTATTATATTTATATTTTGTATTGAAGAATTCATCAATTGTTGTACGTTTCCATGTCGACTCATATGCTTTTTTATATATCCCTTCACTTTCTTCTATTTGAATCATAATTATTTCTTTTCTATGTAATTATCTCCCTTGTTTATTTAGTTCCCTATTTCCCTAACATAAGTTTAGCTGGAGCAGTTCAGAGTGGCTCTCTTTGGCATACAACTCCACTGGCCATACTAACATTAATAAATACGGAGGCACATCATCTCCATCAATAATATAAATGATTGCTGGCATTATTCATCAGTCAATTCATCTCAAATAATCAAAAATATAAAGTGGTCGTTCTTTCGACAAATAATAAATATCCTTGGGATTATCTCACGCATCTGCGGTTTATACATTGTTATACTCTCTTCTTCTTGATTCAACTTAACTAAATTCTTCACATATTACAGGGATAGTTTGTTTTACATTTCATCACTGGTATACTCTCATGATCATCTTCGTTAATATATTATTTTTTCAATCTTGTTGGTCATCAATTAATCTTTTCTCTTGGTATTACATTAAACGTCATTTCATAATCTTCTTCATTTTCGGGGTTTACTTCTCTGGATATAATTCATGAATATATTCTCATGGTTTCAGATGAGATATAGCCCATTTGGTATAGGCTCTCTTCTAGTAGAAGACACTAGAAAACACTATGGTTGTGTGTTATCTCTTATCTACATTGATGATATTTATTCGGTCTCATTCCTCCAACTTCTTATTTTCTTCTTCTTCTATATATCATCTAGTTCACTGTCTCCTCTTTTATCTGTACGGGTATGTTGTTGTCTTACTGTTGACGTGGCTCTTGGAAATATTTTATATTATACATATATTTGTGCCATGGTTGTAAGGTGTCGATCTCGTAATATTAATTGTAGTACGGGTAAGCTGTTGTTTTACTTGTTGACTAGGCTCTAGGAATTATTTGTGCCAAAAGTTGTTGTTTGTCGGCCTTGTAATATTAATTGTAGTACGGGTAATCTGTTGTTTTTCATATATAATCATCGTATAATTCTTCTCTAATAGTACGGGTAAGTTGTTGTTTACTTGTTGACTAGGCTCTTGGAAGTATACATTTATATATAATTATGCCATTGATGTTGGGTGTCCGTCTCGTAATATTAATTGTAGTACGGGTAAGCTGTTGTTTTTCATATATAATCATCGTATAATTCTTCTCTAATAGTACGGGTAAGTTGTTGTTTACTTGTTGACTAGGCTCTTGGAAGTATATATTTATATATAATTATGCCATTGATGTTGGGTGTCCGTCTCGTATAACTTTGTAGTAGCAGTATTACTAGTAAATACAATTTTCTTTATCCTTTACATAACTTCTTTAAAACATATTTTTACATTACAAAATTACAATATAGTCAACGTTTATTTTCATAGTTATATATTCACTTCTTATTTAGTATAAACAACAAATAATCTTCATATCAATATTTCACCCTTTCTTCATATAGTCAACATTTATTCTTACAATTATATTTTCATTTTTCACTTAATATCAATAACAAATAATCTTCATCGCAATATTTCACTTTTACTTTATAATTTAACTTTCGATATACCGTTTCATTGAAGTTTGCGTCAGCATCATTTGTTATCAAAATAATCCGTCCCATATTTCAATGTATTTTTTATTCATTTTTATCCGTAATCATCGCTCTCCTCTCTTCTTGTCGTTCGAACTTCTTCAGTGTTCATGCTCCTGTCCGTTCTCGATATATATCTAGGTATCATCTGATTTTTCCATTTGAATGCTATTAGGGCTCCGTCTGCCTTCCGTTCTTCCGTCTTCTTCTTCTCATTCTCTTCGGTGTACTTGTGTCCATTGTTCTTCTGGTTGTTGTTAGTACTGACGTTTGGTATCTCTTCCAATTCTGTTTGACCGTCATCCGTCTTCTGATTGGGTCCTTCCATTAATTGACTCCTCTTCTTCCTTAGTTCTCTTATTTCTCTGGCGTACCCTTCGATAATCCGGTCCCATTTCTCTTGATAGCCTTCCTTTTTCTTAAAATATCTCACCCTTCTTTTGGAAATCTTTGGTTGAGATACTTTATAGCTCATATTCTTCTTTGTTGTTACATAATCTTCCTCCTCGTCCATCTTCATGAAACTCCTCCGATACTCCTTCCTGAAGACCCCTTCTTCATGGTTGACGATTGGTAAGTTGATCATATTAATCAGGCCACCTCGAGTCATTTCAATCAATTCTTTTGTGACCCTTGTCTTCTTTGGGCGCATGGTTCTTCTTTCTTCCATCTTCACCCCTTCCTTTTCTTGAATTATTTGGATCTTCCTTTCTCCACTATCTTCAGGCTCTGGACTCGCTTGTCCTATGTTTTTATCTTCAGGTACTTCTTCAACCTCCATTTGGTTGTCATCTCTCTTCCGGTTGGATTGTTCCCTCTCACTTCTTAATTCTTCTCTGAACTTCCTGTTCTCTTCTATGGTTGCATCTACGCTCTTACTTATTGATTCCACTAGATCCTTATTGGACTCGTCCAATTTTTTACTCACTGACTGGAGACTTTCTTTCAATGATTGGTGGTTTTCATCCATTAGCCTACTCGAGTATTCCTTCAGAGATTGGAAACTTTCTTTCAATGATTCCACCATGGACCGGTTGGCTTCTTCTATTGCTCGTAATATTATTAAGCAGTCGGCATCCGTTATTGTCATTGGTTTTTCAGTTTGCCTTATCTCTGTAACTCCCGACATCTTGATATCCTGGTAATGCACTTGCTGTCTTTTCATCGAATTAGGTTAGGAAATTATTGGTTTAATTGCCTAAATTGTTAATTGTTTTCTTCCTAATTCGCGCTCAGACGTTGGGCGCCACGTTGTAACGTAATCTCGTTATTGCAATGATAATATAATATGATAAGGATTTAATATAAGATTTAAATTGATTATTATTAGTGTTGATTATTATTAGCGTTGTTGTGGGTGTTCACGTTTAATTCTTTCAGTTTAAAAAGTATTTAGCACTTCACTGTTGACCTCCCCACTTACCATATGTGGATGTTATCAATGTTCTATTCGGTGACTTCTTCTGCTGCAACATACACTTTATACACATATACAGATATTCGATTTGAATATCCCAAACAATACACATGCACAATAAAGTGAAATAATGATTTAATTGTAATTTGAACTGTAGTGAAAATTCAAATTCTACCGCCACCTTCTGATAGAACTGGTTATGAAAATTAAACTATTTTAAAAAAAATCAAAACTCTGTTCCACTTGGTAAATAAATTAGGATTTATTAACAATTCTGAAATGCCATTAACTCTTTAAAAAAAGAACAATCAACTAATAATGTCTTTAGAAAACCATAATTACTATAAACAGTTCTTGAGCTCTTTTAACCTCAAGGCTGGTAACACTGGGGTCTGGTACAATAATTTTAGTTAGCGAGGTTATGTCCTCTTTACTCAGTTACATTACCAAATTCGTGTGTTCTTGGAAGTTGCATGATACCAGGTACAAGATGTTATCTTAGTTAACACTATTTAATAAAGAATTACTACAAAAAACAAACAAATATTGAAATTATAAAGGTCGGTACCATAAACCGATATGTTTCGTACTATCGTACGTGAGTAGACTGATACAGCAGTTATTTTGACAACACGTGCCTTGTGATGCACTGTTAAAAATTACTATTATTATTTATTCGTTAGTTATAAAAATCATTTATTGGCAAGAGAAAAAATCTATAATAAAAAAACTCTTGTGATAGCTTTCATTGGATTGAAATTATTTGAGAACAGATTCATTACTTGGTGACAAAGTTGTCAAGGTTATTTCTAGGTTAGTTAACAAAAGTAAGTAGTTATTTTGATAAAATTAATTATTCATTCAATTCTTAATAATATTAACACATACATTTTAATTATCTTGCTTCTGATGTATAATTATCAGTTGGTTAGAATATTTTTCGCAATAAATTATTTATTCGTCAATTCAAATGAAATGAGTCAAGTAAGTGACTATTCATTACACTCGTATTTTCAATATTTAAATTGATATTGATTTCTTCAAACACTATAAAATTAAAAAACATTTATTATTTAAATTATCAATTATGATATAATTCATTTGTTCAATTCTGATCATTTTCATCATTGGTTATGCACTTCGGTACTCTCTGACTAGTGCAGTACCCAAACAATAATTCTTCGTTCACTAACGAAAGTTATTATTTCTATTTAATTCATTTAATAATAAAAATAGAGTACTCCCTGTTATTTATAAAACACAAAACACGAAAACACGACCTTTATTATACACTGGCCGGTTTATTAATTTAATTCACTTTACACTGGACACTCGTTATTATTATGTTGTGTGCAGGTTATGTGTGTAGCGTAACTTCTGAATGTGACGCGCACTGTTTAAATAAAACTTAACAATTTTCTTCATCAACCTTGCTCGTTGAATACTCTTTGACGACTCAATGATGACTGAACGCTTCACCTAAGCGTCTCCTGCTTGTCTGGTTATTTTAAGTGATTTGATTGGTTTAAATTGTCGAACTCTCTACCCCAAAACACTTTAGTTAAATAAAACTTTTAATTTTTTACCAATTTTTGTATGGGTTAGAGATTAAATGTGACGTAAGCGTTGATACACAAAATAACTGAAAAGTTTATAATTGCTATAACTTTTTTATTAATTATCGTATCGTTGAATGGTTAGTGGCAATAGATCGCAGACACTTGCGGCTTTAATTAAAGTCTAAACAAGGATAAAATCCGTCCATTATTAACGCACTAAGCCGTTTCGCAAATTCATATGGTGAATTTTAATATGAATAAGTTTATTTCACCATATTTTGCACCAATTACACTATATCACTCATTATTAAACGTCTCGAGTCCATTTCTCGTTCGTTTTCATACAGAAAATAGTTGTAATTACTTTTCAACAATATTTGGTAATGGCGTCCTCAAACGACCATATTCGATTGTTTATAATCGCTTATAACTCTATTATTTCTTACCTAAATACATTTGTTTGGCATTCTAACAATAATACATACATTTATTTACATCTGTTCAAATTTTGTTTTATGAAAAATGTTGTTTTTCATATATTAATAGTCTTATCAAAATACCTTCTGTTCTCAATTCTTGAATTTGTCATTTTTTCAATGATTTTACCATATAGGGTATATGATGGTATCTATTAAAACAGTGTACAATTATAGTACCTTGCTTATTTAATATATTTATCAGTCTTTTGTTATCTGAAAGCTTTCCAATTCGTAGTATTGGGTTTGTTTACATCAGGTTATGCAATGACAGTCAGTTAGTTTCAAATGATTTAACTATTAAATTACTACTATCACATTTGGGATGTGTTTCCATAGTAGTATCAGATCTCCCTCTAACTACTGGTAATATTTTCAGTGATCCTTTAACAAGTTTTAGTAGTGTATTTTGCTTAACTAACTTGTTACATAGTGTTTGTTTACATCTGGCTATACAATCATAGTCAGTTAGTTTCTAACAATTTTATTATAAAACTACTACTATTATAATTGTGATCTGTTCTCATAGTAGTATTAGATACTTTTCTAACTACTGGTGACATTTTTAGTCATCTTTGAACAAGCTTTGATAGTGCATTTTGCTTAACTAACTTGTTACATAGGGTTTCTGTTCTTCTGGCTATATGTTATCATATTTAATCTGCTTTATTTGCTGTGTATCTCAGTATAAATATTATTTATTAGTTTGTATTACTATTCATAATGAATCTTTGATTGAAACAATTGTTGATGGTTGCTTGGTTTAATTAATATATATGGTTTTATGTTGTAGGTGCACTTCCTATGAGGTTATGTATCAATGTGCAACATATTCTTATGCAGTATTTGCTTCTACTATTATGATTTCATTATGGTATCCTATTACAATGGTTTAATTGTTAAATAATACACATGTTTACACTATTTTCCTAAACAATAACACAATTATTCTTAATCTAATAGCATTACATTTCTTGTTGTGTTGTACCTAGTTTTTTGGTACATTGTTTGTTTGATACCTAACAAACTAGCTTGTTTGTTATTATTTATTCTGGACTTTCTTTATATTTTATTCTGTCTTGCCGTGGCATTCAGTTATATTTCATTTTAAAGTTTACAAAGCTTTTATTATCAGTTCCTATGAGCAATTATTTTACTGTTCTATCTTACATTTCTCTTGGTGGTCTTATGATTATCTATTTTGGGTTACAATCTTGATTAAACTAGTCACACTAATTGTCTGTGCATTTTAACTATTTAATCTCTGATGTTTCCACTATAATGGTAACGCATTTTCCTCTGTTATAAACCTTCTCACTTGTATTGTCTGTGGGGTTTATTTGGGTTAAAAATGGTTAACTTGTTACAGGTTCTCACACTTACATTAAGTTCTCACTGTTACTGTTTGTGATTGCTTAATTATGCTTAACACTGGTTTCTTCATAGTTGATAATCGTTATACTTCCTCCGGTCACTAGTATAGTTCCTTGTATACTTGGTGAATGGTGATTTCTTGTATTGTCCATATATTATCTTCATTCTTCATGTTATGTTTCCTACGCTCTTCTTCTTCCTTTCTTCTTCTATTTAATCGTCTTCTTCAATATTTCCATATGTGGTAGTCATTGGTCCATAGTTTTATACTAATAAATAAATTGGTTGTCTTACCATCATTGTGGTTGTCCTTGAATTGTCTTTCCTTATTCTAATGGTTGCAACTTTTGTTGGTTCCCCTCGCTGTTGGGACTCTGTTGTCTTCTCTTCATTTTAATGGTCATGATTTTTGTTGGTTCCCCTCACTGTTGGAATCTATTGGGCCTGGTTTCTAACATTTTATATTGGCTCGTGGTCATTTTCTTTCTCTCTTTTGTACTCGATGATGCTATATTACACTTCCTTCTTCTTTGTTGGATTTTTTCAATAATATATCTTTGTAGATACACACTTTTTGTTTACATTATTTTATGTACTTTGAAATATCTTCATTATCTCCCGTCACTTGATGTAATAATTGGTTACTCTATGTAACTGCCAAATTTGGTACGTTACATATGCCTTCCTATAAGAATTGATTAATTCTGAATTATTATATTTATATTTTGTATTGAAGAATTCATCAATTGTTGTACGTTTCCATGTCGACTCATATGCTTTTTTATATATCCCTTCACTTTCTTCTATTTGAATCATAATTATTTCTTTTCTATGTAATTATCTCCCTTGTTTATTTAGTTCCCTATTTCCCTAACATAAGTTTAGCTGGAGCAGTTCAGAGTGGCTCTCTTTGGCATACAACTCCACTGGCCATACTAACATTAATAAATACGGAGGCACATCATCTCCATCAATAATATAAATGATTGCTGGCATTATTCATCAGTCAATTCATCTCAAATAATCAAAAATATAAAGTGGTCGTTCTTTCGACAAATAATAAATATCCTTGGGATTATCTCACGCATCTGCGGTTTATACATTGTTATACTCTCTTCTTCTTGATTCAACTTAACTAAATTCTTCACATATTACAGGGATAGTTTGTTTTACATTTCATCACTGGTATACTCTCATGATCATCTTCGTTAATATATTATTTTTTCAATCTTGTTGGTCATCAATTAATCTTTTCTCTTGGTATTACATTAAACGTCATTTCATAATCTTCTTCATTTTCGGGGTTTACTTCTCTGGATATAATTCATGAATATATTCTCATGGTTTCAGATGAGATATAGCCCATTTGGTATAGGCTCTCTTCTAGTAGAAGACACTAGAAAACACTATGGTTGTGTGTTATCTCTTATCTACATTGATGATATTTATTCGGTCTCATTCCTCCAACTTCTTATTTTCTTCTTCTTCTATATATCATCTAGTTCACTGTCTCCTCTTTTATCTGTACGGGTATGTTGTTGTCTTACTGTTGACGTGGCTCTTGGAAATATTTTATATTATACATATATTTGTGCCATGGTTGTAAGGTGTCGATCTCGTAATATTAATTGTAGTACGGGTAAGCTGTTGTTTTACTTGTTGACTAGGCTCTAGGAATTATTTGTGCCAAAAGTTGTTGTTTGTCGGCCTTGTAATATTAATTGTAGTACGGGTAATCTGTTGTTTTTCATATATAATCATCGTATAATTCTTCTCTAATAGTACGGGTAAGTTGTTGTTTACTTGTTGACTAGGCTCTTGGAAGTATACATTTATATATAATTATGCCATTGATGTTGGGTGTCCGTCTCGTAATATTAATTGTAGTACGGGTAAGCTGTTGTTTTTCATATATAATCATCGTATAATTCTTCTCTAATAGTACGGGTAAGTTGTTGTTTACTTGTTGACTAGGCTCTTGGAAGTATATATTTATATATAATTATGCCATTGATGTTGGGTGTCCGTCTCGTATAACTTTGTAGTAGCAGTATTACTAGTAAATACAATTTTCTTTATCCTTTACATAACTTCTTTAAAACATATTTTTACATTACAAAATTACAATATAGTCAACGTTTATTTTCATAGTTATATATTCACTTCTTATTTAGTATAAACAACAAATAATCTTCATATCAATATTTCACCCTTTCTTCATATAGTCAACATTTATTCTTACAATTATATTTTCATTTTTCACTTAATATCAATAACAAATAATCTTCATCGCAATATTTCACTTTTACTTTATAATTTAACTTTCGATATACCGTTTCATTGAAGTTTGCGTCAGCATCATTTGTTATCAAAATAATCCGTCCCATATTTCAATGTATTTTTTATTCATTTTTATCCGTAATCATCGCTCTCCTCTCTTCTTGTCGTTCGAACTTCTTCAGTGTTCATGCTCCTGTCCGTTCTCGATATATATCTAGGTATCATCTGATTTTTCCATTTGAATGCTATTAGGGCTCCGTCTGCCTTCCGTTCTTCCGTCTTCTTCTTCTCATTCTCTTCGGTGTACTTGTGTCCATTGTTCTTCTGGTTGTTGTTAGTACTGACGTTTGGTATCTCTTCCAATTCTGTTTGACCGTCATCCGTCTTCTGATTGGGTCCTTCCATTAATTGACTCCTCTTCTTCCTTAGTTCTCTTATTTCTCTGGCGTACCCTTCGATAATCCGGTCCCATTTCTCTTGATAGCCTTCCTTTTTCTTAAAATATCTCACCCTTCTTTTGGAAATCTTTGGTTGAGATACTTTATAGCTCATATTCTTCTTTGTTGTTACATAATCTTCCTCCTCGTCCATCTTCATGAAACTCCTCCGATACTCCTTCCTGAAGACCCCTTCTTCATGGTTGACGATTGGTAAGTTGATCATATTAATCAGGCCACCTCGAGTCATTTCAATCAATTCTTTTGTGACCCTTGTCTTCTTTGGGCGCATGGTTCTTCTTTCTTCCATCTTCACCCCTTCCTTTTCTTGAATTATTTGGATCTTCCTTTCTCCACTATCTTCAGGCTCTGGACTCGCTTGTCCTATGTTTTTATCTTCAGGTACTTCTTCAACCTCCATTTGGTTGTCATCTCTCTTCCGGTTGGATTGTTCCCTCTCACTTCTTAATTCTTCTCTGAACTTCCTGTTCTCTTCTATGGTTGCATCTACGCTCTTACTTATTGATTCCACTAGATCCTTATTGGACTCGTCCAATTTTTTACTCACTGACTGGAGACTTTCTTTCAATGATTGGTGGTTTTCATCCATTAGCCTACTCGAGTATTCCTTCAGAGATTGGAAACTTTCTTTCAATGATTCCACCATGGACCGGTTGGCTTCTTCTATTGCTCGTAATATTATTAAGCAGTCGGCATCCGTTATTGTCATTGGTTTTTCAGTTTGCCTTATCTCTGTAACTCCCGACATCTTGATATCCTGGTAATGCACTTGCTGTCTTTTCATCGAATTAGGTTAGGAAATTATTGGTTTAATTGCCTAAATTGTTAATTGTTTTCTTCCTAATTCGCGCTCAGACGTTGGGCGCCACGTTGTAACGTAATCTCGTTATTGCAATGATAATATAATATGATAAGGATTTAATATAAGATTTAAATTGATTATTATTAGTGTTGATTATTATTAGCGTTGTTGTGGGTGTTCACGTTTAATTCTTTCAGTTTAAAAAGTATTTAGCACTTCACTGTTGACCTCCCCACTTACCATATGTGGATGTTATCAATGTTCTATTCGGTGACTTCTTCTGCTGCAACATACACTTTATACACATATACAGATATTCGATTTGAATATCCCAAACAATACACATGCACAATAAAGTGAAATAATGATTTAATTGTAATTTGAACTGTAGTGAAAATTCAAATTCTACCGCCACCTTCTGATAGAACTGGTTATGAAAATTAAACTATTTTAAAAAAATCAAAACTCTGTTCCACTTGGTAAATAAATTAGGATTTATTAACAATTCTGAAATGCCATTAACTCTTTAAAAAAAGAACAATCAACTAATAATGTCTTTAGAAAACCATAATTACTATAAACAGTTCTTGAGCTCTTTTAACCTCAAGGCTGGTAACACTGGGGTCTGGTACAATAATTTTAGTTAGCGAGGTTATGTCCTCTTTACTCAGTTACATTACCAAATTCGTGTGTTCTTGGAAGTTGCATGATACCAGGTACAAGATGTTATCTTAGTTAACACTATTTAATAAAGAATTACTACAAAAAACAAACAAATATTGAAATTATAAAGGTCGGTACCATAAACCGATATGTTTCGTACTATCGTACGTGAGTAGACTGATACAGCAGTTATTTTGACAACACGTGCCTTGTGATGCACTGTTAAAAATTACTATTATTATTTATTCGTTAGTTATAAAAATCATTTATTGGCAAGAGAAAAAATCTATAATAAAAAAACTCTTGTGATAGCTTTCATTGGATTGAAATTATTTGAGAACAGATTCATTACTTGGTGACAAAGTTGTCAAGGTTATTTCTAGGTTAGTTAACAAAAGTAAGTAGTTATTTTGATAAAATTAATTATTCATTCAATTCTTAATAATATTAACACATACATTTTAATTATCTTGCTTCTGATG